>JAOPTO010001026.1:168008-254698 GCA_033822845.1 Tetrapedia diversipes
TCACAAATTACCATCCCCCCAAAGAATTAGCGAAAGGGTTAACCAATCCTACGTAACACCTCATATTTACTCTTACAACAACAAAAACAAATTTTCAATTTTAACATTTACAAATTAGCATCCCCCAAAGAATAAACAAAAGGGTTAACCAATCCTACATAACAACCTACATTTACTCTTACAACAACAAAAACACATTTCCAATTTTAACATTCACAAATTAACACACACACGCCGTTCAATATTTAAATTTCACTTTTCACTCCTCCAAAACCTACCTGAAAAGGAGAAAACTGTACCGAAAAGTCGAGTTCCTAATTTCATGAAACAGAAATTAAGAGCATTCGTTCGTGGATACCGATTATACGCACGCACGCACGCACGCACGCACGCACGCACGCAAAGCCCCGTTAATCCTGCGGATAATTTATTCCAGGCCCGTTACACCGATAAGATATTATTGCTCGGTGATCCTTACGGATGCAAGGGGTGGCGGAACACATTCACTCCTGCGGCGCCTGTACATTCGTATCCGCGATGCATACGCGCGATGCAGACGATGCGGAATGCGGCATGCGGCGCGTCGCAGGGCCGTATGCCATTGTTAGAGCGTCCTGCGAAAGACTAAAGGAGGATCGACATAAAACGAGCAATTTTTTAACGCACGATCGTATGCCTATTCTTATTTTCGCGATTAAAAGTAACTAAGACAGATATAATATAATCTTGTTTATGTTATTAACGTAAACACGTAAGACTGCTAATTTGCATGGAGCCTAAGGCAAGCGTGGGTGATCAATATTTTGACGCACGATTTTACATTTATTATTGATTGTTTTTAATTGGAAAAGGTTGACTTCTTAACTTAAAGAGCTTTTTAATTGGAAAAACAGGAGAAAACGTAGATACGATTGTGAGGTGAAAGGTCGCTAATCTGCATGGAGCCTAAAGGCAAGTGATCCTAAAGTACGTGAGCGATTTTTCGACGCGAGGTTGATTGTACATCCGTTATTGGTTGTTTTTAAAGATCTTTCTAAAAATTAACGTTTATTTCACAAAGGGTTACTTGACCCTTTTAACTTTCATGAACTTATGTATAAAGTACCGATACGTTTACTTAGTGTTGGTATGTAACTCTGACCTGGCTTGTGGGAACCTCTAGCCTAAACCTTGTTTTCATTACTCTTGCTAAATGAGCGCAAAAATCGCGTTACGCAGAACTAGAAAAGCCTCCGACGGTGGTCACTTCGACTGAAGTTATATTCCACTGCCAACGAATTTGGAATCTTTCCCTTTAGAAATAAATTCGCTATTATAACCAGCCTGTGTATATCAATATCTCTGATTCTTTTTTATCGCTGCTCTCTTTGTCTATACCATACATATACAAATCATATAGATCACACTTCGCTATACTCATTCCACAACACGAACCTTATAGATCGTAGACCTTTATGTCTACTCATAGTTTATCATACGCACTCGTCACACTCATACAAACATTCTTTCTCATACCCCACACACTCTATGATAACCATACTACCAACACAGTCCACCCTTGCGAGGGACACTTACGTTTCGCTAAATACTGCGAGCATAAGTGTCCCCACAAATCCAAATACTTCAATTCCAGGTAATTCGTGTTGTCGCACGTGTTAACGGAGAATCGTTCAAGGCGTTTGTGAGGCGAGCCGGCTCACAGAATGCCATGCATCAAGTATTTTCTAGACTGTTGTCAACGAAGGAAAATTTGAATAAAGGCGGCAAAGTTCAGCCAGAGGTGGTAACGAAGAGACCGTTGATGTTATAAAAAAAAAGGAACAGAAATAAATGTAACGTCGAAGGGGTCAGACGTGTTGTCTTACTCTTGGGTTTTATTTTAATTTTAACAGTCAGACGCCTAGTCTTATTCCTCAGTTTTAATTTTATTTTTAATACTCGTATCGAATACAGAGCCCAACGTCGACGTGTTAATTCACGTTTCACCGGAAGACATTTTGTCCGCCGAATGGTGGGGCAAAGATCGAGCACGTTTACCGCGCTAAATTCAACCGGTGGCGATAAATAAGGGCGTAAGTGGGGTGCAATTAAAGCGCATAAAGCTGTCCGCGGGTCCCGCGATCCGCAATTAAGAATTTTGTCATTTGACGCGGCGGAGAGGGTGTGTAATTTGCCCCATAAATAATTCATACGTCGGAGGTTTCCACGAGGGACAGTATCATGGCGGACGAAACAGGTGAGGGGGTTGCCCTCGATGAATTATGAATATTCAACGGAGTTCGCGAGTAATACGTTTTAAACCGGTCGATGTTTCATCCCTCCGATATTTAGGATTTAGGGATGCGTTTGTGAACTGGCATTAAAATACTAGTATTAACAAAAGATAAACTATGTTTATTGCTAGTGGGAAAAACAAAGCTTCTCTCAGAAATGATTCCGATTTCCGCGATGAGAAAGGCTAGCTTAACGCTAGATTTACAGACATTTCTTGCATATCTATTTCTAATATACATATACTAAATAATAGATATACATCATACAGGATTTGAAAGGATATTTTTTGACTAGGATATGATTTAACACTACATTTACGGACATTTCTTGTATATCTATTTCTAATATACATACACTAAGAAATAGGTATACGTCATACAGGATTTGAAACTGAAAAACTGAGAGGGAGATTGATTAGGGTATATTGGTATTACTCTATCATTAAAAGTCAACAAAAATCGTTAGGGATAATAGTAATTGTTTTTGTAAATTTTGCTCATGAAGTCTGAAACCCGTCAAATTGACGGGTCCCGTAAACCTAGTGTCAATGTGACCAGATTTTAACATTGACAAAACGGAACACCATTGAACCGGGGGTGAATGGGGGGGAAGGGCTTGAGTAAAAATTTGGACTACATGGAGTAACAAAAATAGTATTGTAATATATTTTTTTAAATTTCAACATAAGTATATCTTACAAATATTAGGAGACCGGAAATTAATGTCGTTTCTGTCATTCCATCTCTAGATATTTTGCTGAAAAACCAATTGATTTTTATCGATTCGGCATTGAAAATTTGCACGCTAGATCGCAAAAGATTGTTAACAACGAGGGTGATTACATCATTGATTAACACTATTCCTACCACAACCGGTCAAATGACCGTTTTTAAAATTTCGATTAGAATTTCATAGATGCAACGTAATTGAATCGCCTTTAAACTTTAAACTTTTTCTCAAATATACGTATAATACATTTCTCAATATTCACATCTTTTTTCATTGTTTATTTTTTGAGAAAAATTTGTAATCTCTCTTACGTGGGAATGCCGCGGTAGGAATAGGTATACCGTGAAGTGTCGGTAGGAATAGTGTTAAAAATAAAAACTCGTTAAAGATTTATGTGTTTGAATTTAACGTAAGAAAACATTACTTTCCAGTCACCCTAATATAATGCATTAAAAAAATGATGTACAGGTATGCCGTACATTGTCCTCTCGTCTTACACTTTTGTCCGCTACTGTACGTCGCAGAGCAGACGATCGCGTAAGAAAATTTAACGTGACATTATATAGGAAATGTTCTATAAAATGTAGAACAGAAGATGGAATTCAGGTGTGAAAAATAAAAGTGAAGGGATTAAAACTTAATAACAATATATTTAAAACAATTCAACAAAACAACTTAAACGACTTTACAACTTAGCAACTTTAACACTCTTTCTACGTTCACAACCAAACCTTTCTTCTACGTTAGTCAAAAGCTTTCTGCTTCACCGTCCAATACTTTCTGCCTCGCGCTCGCATTTTCCCCGTCATATATTCTTCCAAACACTCGTTTCCTTTCATTCTAATTGTCAACCTTTCTCACTCTACGCATTCGGTCACGAACACCCAGAATTTCTCAGTCACGCTGTTTTCCAAAGTTCTCATCTTTCACGCCTTAGAAACATTCGAGCCCAAACATTCTGCGTTCGCACGACAATCGCCCAACTCAAGTACTCTTCAGACTTTCCCAAACTCGCATCCGCTCGATCGCATTCCTACAATTACGTAATCCTGAAAAGGATTAAACGGAGTAAACAAGCCGGTACGTGACTGTCGTAACGCGGGCAAAAAAAATCGATTACATTACGTTACAGGTGATTGCATCGCGTTAACGCGTAACCCGGGGAGCGATAAAATAATCCTATTTCAGATAACGAGCTGTAGAGCTCCGTCAGATTTCCATCTCATTCGCGCATAATTGAATTCTGTCCGATTTTATTATTCCCTGCATCAACCGAACTACATTATCATCCTCTGTCCGTTTCGATCAGTCGACTTTAATCCGTTCGCGTTACGCAAGATCGTCGATGACGATCACATAAAATTGTTGATCGCATAATTGTTTACATCGCAGCCAGCTAATTGAAACGCGAAAATGATTTGCCACGCAGTTCCATAATCGCTCGCGCGCGTGCACCGCGTTCGGTATCGATTCGTTCGAAGCATAATCGTTCGTTTCCCCGATACTACATACAGATATGCCGTTAATGAAATTGGTAATACAGATAAAAGTGCAGAGGCTAAAAGCAAATTGCGTTCTTTGTAAACGTTAAAATTATTAAGTCGACCGATACTTGGTAAGTAATCCTGCCTAGATTAAAGTGTATACATCCCTCAAAAATTGTTCAGTTCAATTTTCTCAAAATGTCAGCAACGTATGAAATATATTGTTCTACGATTTTATTTATTTATTTATCTAATTAATTTATTTATTTATCTATCTAATTAATTATTTTATCTATCTATTTAATTTATTTATCTAATTTATTTATTTATTTATTTATTTAATTTATCTATCTATTTATTAATAGATTTATTAATAGATTTATAATTAATTAATTAATTTATTTATTTAATTTATCTATCTAATTATTAATAGATTTATAATTTATTTATTTATTTATTTGTTTATTTATTTAACAATTAACGGGCCAAGGAGTACATAAAATTATAAATAATGGATTATATTCTAGTACGACAATGCCACAGAAAGACTAAGAATTACAGTTACAAATTATTGAACAGACTGAACAATGAACCTTTAAAGACAATTGTATCATGAGTGAACAAGTCAATCATAGCAGTATGATAATTTGCTACACATAGAATTCAATTAATAGATTCCATACTAGTAAATCTAGAAACCAGACATTTAGGTCGAAATATTAGTGAAAATCTTATATTAGCTAGTTAACCCGTTCGCTACCAGCATTACATATACATATGTAACGAACCGATTTTCTTACCTCAGCCCGGTGTCAGAAATATGTGACGGACGTTCATTACCAGTTTAAGACAATAGTTTGTACCAACTAATTTCACTTAGTTAGAACGTTATAAATACATCCCACAAAAATTAATAACAATCGATATGATATTCAAATAATAAAACGTCTGGGCTGTGGTTGCGATTTATCTCCCTTGGCTCTAATAGAGAAAAGGTTAAACGAAAAATCTTGTCACAGTTATCATAGATAAGTCACGTTGTCCACTGGAGTTGTATACACGAGCTCTCATCCCCCGTGAGAGAGAAACAGGAAGCCGGAGGAAATAGGTGAGCCGGCTAACCGCAGATATTAGTTCTCGTTAACTGGCTGTCTAGGGAATTCGAAATTTATCGGAAAACGACGGGGCAGAGATCCCCTCCCTCCCCTCGTCCCGAGAGTCCAGAGATCCCCGATAGTTTTCGCGTCCCCAGAGATTCATCGTACAAGTCGACAACATGAGAGGGGGATGGTTAGAGGGGGGAGGGGGAGAGGGAAAGGGCGATAGAAGTTGGATGCACAGCCCGGACTGAACTTCAAGTTGCGTCCAAGTTTAGCTCGGTCGTGTTACGTGCACGTGCATGTAAACAGGAGCATACCAAGGGAACGCGCGCATCATGTTGCACGATTCTCAATCTGTGTTGTGTTATGCACTCCAACCCTCTTGTAGCACGATGTTGTGAGAGAGCACGGTTTCGATGCAACGCGGTGCAAAAAAACTACGAGGATCCTCGTGTAACACGGTTTCGGTGTAGCACGCCCTACAATTAGTAGAATTGAACAACATTTCGCGAACAACTTGCAACCAATACTCCTATAACACGGTTTTCATATAGCACTGAAGTACCATTAGCATTTATACGAACGATAAAAGGAAATATACGGTGTTTTGAAAATATGGTTCTAATATAGATTATGCGGTATAAACATTGCAATTATTCTCCTGTAACGCGGTTTCAATGTAGCACGTCTGCAACACAGTTTTCATATAGTACTGAAGTACCGTTGCATTTTTATGATCGATGAAAGAAAATACATGGTGCTCTGAAAATATGGTTCTAATATCAGTTACACAGTATAAAAATTAAGATTATTCTCTTATAACATGATTTCAATGTAGCACCCCCTGCAATTAGTAGATCTGAATAATTTGCAGCCAATACTCCTATTACACGGTTTTCATATAGTACTAAAGTACTATTAGCATTTATATGAACGATAAAAGGAAATACACGGTGCTTTGAAGATATAGTTCTAATATAAATAATACGGTATAAAAATTGTGATTATTCTCCTATAACACAGTTTCAATGTAACACTCCCTACAATTAGTAAACTTGAATAACTTGCAGCCATTACGCCTACTACACGATTTCCATATAGTACTGAAGTACCATTGCATTTTTATGATCGATAAAAGGAAATACACGGTGCTTTGAAAATATGGTTCTAATATCAGTAATACAGTATAAAAATTAAGATTATTCTCTTATAACATGATTTCAATGTAGCACCCCCTGCAATTAGTAGATCTGAATAGCTTGCAGCCAATACTCCTATTACACGGTTTCCATATAATACTAAAGTTCCATTGCATTTATATACGCGATGAAAGGAAATACACTCGACCCTTTAATAACACGATTTCTAGTGTAGCACAGTGATAAGAATTACAATAATTCTATAACACGATTTCCATGTAGCATAGACTTTGTAAACTTAGCTAACCCTCGTATAACACGAATTCTATAGTAACCCTAAGTAACCCTAGGTTTCGCTTAACACGGTTTCGATGCAATCTTTAAGTATCGTATATTATTTTGTTTTATATTTTAATATTATAATTTCTTATCTTAAACAGTAGAAAATTTAACGTAATTTATTGTTGAATCTAATTAATCAGAATCACGAGGATTTTATAAATATTCCAAACACCTCTTATAAATTATTCTTCGTTAACAGTTATATCGTTACCCCTCTGTTCAGGTGTACAACGAACCCTCCATGTTCTCCACAACTCAGAGCAGCCGGCGTCGGCGTTCGCCATTTTGGAGTCGGGCAACAAAGTGGTTCCGCTGATCGCCGACGGTCTGTTCGATCTGTTAATGTACAAGATCTCCAGCATCTACACGAACAAGATGCAGAAGATGGAGTCCAAGGGTCCACGGTTCGAGCTCGGCGACTTTTGTGTGAAACTCGGCAGCGTGACGATCAATCAGAACTTCAAAGGCGTCCTGGTCGAAGTGAGTGCAACTTTATAGCGAAAAACTTTGCTTTCGCCTAATCAAAACCTGTGACAATTTTAACACATTGTATGCCGGTGGCATCTGAGGCATTTAAAACTGTAGGTGAAGAAAATATTTAAAATTTTATACATTATTGTAAAACACTAAAATGGGTTTGCATATTCATTATATGCAATTTAACGATAACGAAAAATAGAAACAAACAAATCGCCAAACAAAAGAATGTTGTATTATCGCAAACCCGGCGCTAAAGCAACAGACTTCCAAACCCGCGTTTTCGCGGGGCCGGCATACAATGTGTTAAAAAAATGTTATACTTTAAACACATAACGTATCCGGAAATACAAAGAATTTAACACTATTCCTACCGACACTTCATGTATACCTATTCCTACCGCGACATTCCCAAGTAATACAGATTACAAATTTTTCTCAAAAAATAAACAATGAGAAAAGAAGTGAATATTGAAAAATGTATTATACGTATATCTGAGAAAAAGTCTAAAGTTTAAAGGCGATTCAATTATGTTGCATCTCTGAAATTCTAATCGAAATTTTAAAACCGGTCATTTGACCGGTTGTGGTAGGAGTAGTGTTAAGGTAAAATGTGTTCGTTCAGAATTAAAAAGAAGCATTGCGGAAAATTGTTCCAGCAAAAATTCTTAAAATAATAATAACATATAGGGTATAATAATAATGTGAGATAAAAGTAACCCTCCATTTATATTTCGACGGTTAATAAAAATTGAGCGGAAATAATATTAACCCTATTAATGCCAGGTATATTATAGATGGGAAGTAATTTCGGGCGAAAATTAATTGCTCGTCATTTTTCCGCGCGCTACAAAAGGATTTTATCATTTTCGTTAAATGCACCTTAATTACCTATCGAAATTCATTTAAGCAGATAGATCCGATCCGTGTGATGATTTGTGAGGTAGCAGTAGTTTACTGCTTGATAAAAATAAATGAAATTTACTAATAAAAAATATTCTTGTGTGCCATCTTATTATGAATTTATTCGTTCCAAAACAAAGTTCGTCATAGCGTTCGTTCCTTATAGGATATACTAATACGTATACGAATATCTGTAAATACTTATTTAGGTACGTGTTCGTATTTAGAGATAATACAAGTGTACACGTAAATTCTTAACATGAAATATGTAAAAAAGAGATATAAGAAAAGGATTATATAATAGAACAGCAAAATGTATTTTTACTATTAAATATCAAACAGTATTCGTTTGTTGCAATTCGATTTAACACTAGATTGCCGGAGTGAGTCAATTTGACTCACTTGTTGACATTTTGTCAAGTTCAAGTACCATGTGAAAGGAATAGAAGTAAGGACGTTGAGTGTTAAATGTAAAATAAAATCTATGGGAAATGTATTTTAAAAACAGCATACACATGTAAAAGTTGTTTTAAACAAACTTTCTTTAAAATAAAGTTTTATCTTCTTTTTTTTTAACTTCAATTTTCATATTTGAGTCAAATTGACTCGTTTCAGGCAAAATAGGTATACACCCAATATCCGGCAATCTAGTGTTAATCAAAGAAACTGTACATCATAGTATTCGTACAGTTGCTGGTTATAAGATACTCCCATTTGTATATCGAACGACAATATAACGTACGAATACGAATGAAAGTAACTGTTGTAAGAGGAACCAGATAATCAGGGGTGACGATGGCCAAAGTGGTCATTAGGGCCCCCATAAACCAGAGGTCCCCAATAAGGGTTGGGACCGAGTACGCGCGAGGCTCGGTCACGGCCGCTTACACTTTCCAGGCCCGCACCAACGGCGGGTTTGTTTTTCGGGAAAGTGCAAAGTGGGGATGCGCCCATAAAAACATGAGGAAAAGGGCATAGCTAGTTTTAGTAAGATAGAAACCGTATTAAAAAATAAAGTAAACCCTCACACTGTAGGTGCCTCAAACGAAGACGCCATAGCGCTCGAAAGAACTGATACACTCCTGAATCTGATTAGCTGCCGAAAATAATGCGGGGTTCCAAGAGAAAAAGAAAGAGAAAGAGAGAAAGACAGAGAGAGCGGCAACTTTTTCGTTTCCCTGAGGGAGAGTTTCCCAGGAGGGAAAGTTTTCTAACTTCTCTCAGAGACGAGGAACTTCTGCCTGAACAATCGGTTGAATTAATCATCGTGGCAGATGTGTCTGGCTCGTGGATCCTCGCGAAACTCGGTCCCGAGCAGATATCAGGCCGGCTCAGATCCCGAAGGATCACGCCAGCTAATTAACTCGTGATTAAACTCGGAAACTGGCGAAACACGGGCTGTGCGCTACTTCCGGCCTGCTTGACGATCACGTGATGACCGTGCCGTGATATCGATTGACAGGCAGGTCCACCGTGAGATTCGCCATACATACGTGCGTGATTTATATACCGTCGTTGTCAAATCAATATTTGCTATGCGCACTTTTTTGAGATTTCGACGTTTTGACTATTACGACTAGTTTACTAAACAAATTTTCGTATAAAAAGACCGCTATGTGACTGTAAGCATTATACGATGAACTGTGGTCGCTAAACAAAATATGATATGTGACACGATAACTACTCTATGATGCCAGACTCCTCAGTCGTCAAGTTTTTTAAATATAGTACATTTGTGATAATAATTAAATATAGAACATATATCGAAAAATGAGAATAGGCAGTGAAGATCCCGCGTGGCCCGTGTCGCAGGCTTGTTTTCCACATTGGCTGGATTTCAGCACTTCAAGAGCGAGAAAGAAGCGAAGTCGTCCGAAACGCTGAGCTCAGTTACACGCGTTTACTGCGGTAGTGTAGAAGGGGGTGTTCTCGAGAACTCCCGTCCTCTGTCTGACATCACAGTAACTACTACCACCGAGGCACGATCTTGATATACGATGGCAAAGAAAAGAGAAACGAGCTGCAAAAAGAACCAACCAAGATGCTGCTTCGATCGATGCTCCCTTTTGCAGTCGAATCCCATTGAAACGAACAACACGTTGTTTCAATTTCTTGGAGTACATACAGGAACCTAATGGCCGCATCATTCGTCTCTTTCTCCGTGACAACATAATGATCCACGACTGTTTGCACGCTTTTACAGTATCGACGATATTCCCCGAGTACACTATTTTCCACAATACAGAATGAAAAAGATAATTCCTTATTTACTTTATCGTTTTCCATTTGCTGTTAGTGTTTCCGTTCTCTGTTTAAATTACCTATGTCAACCGTCAGATTAATATGAGCATGTTAATCGAAACACGCCACAAGGCGTTCTCTGTCAGGGGATCAGATGATAAATAAGTTCCTGGAACAGAAATACTCTATCGGTAATTGTCGTACGCGACGAACCGAAAGTTATTCCATCCCCTCGAGCGGTCGCGCTTTCTTCGAAGAGAAGATATTATTCTAGTCGTTTGAAAGAGAAACGGGCTTAACTTTCGCTCGTGTTAATCGTATAAGAGATATTTGTTGCTTTCTTCAATTACCATTCGTTTTTTTGGTGTTCCCCGAGTAAGAAGCGTTTTAACTCTTTTTAAACAACAAAAATTCTGTATAAAATTCATTTTTCGGCAACTTTCAAATTTAAAGCTTGTCAACATGTTTTTGTCTGTTATACAGGTTGAATATAGACCTTGCGTTGTTCCCGGAAGTGCATGGGAACTGATGCGTGAATTTTTGCAAGGGTTCGTGGGATCCACCGTATCCAATCAAGCACCACAATATTTACAGGTAACAATGTTGGAAAAAAAGAATTGAAAAAAAGAAAACACATTTGCACGCAATTCCTTGCTTTTATAGAACCGGATGAACGATATTTATCAGCCATTGGATACGATACAACAATACTTGGAACACTTCGGTCAGTATAGAAAAGCAACAGGGGTAATTTAAAGAAGCAATTTACATCGTCTTCTTCTCTATATCAAGATCCTAACGCAATATCTTTTTTTACTAGCAATTAAGTAATGCCATTTAATTAAGTTAGCTAACCGTTTGTATAATGAACTTCACTTGCCAATATCTCTATTTGAAAATGTAATAAATAATCAATCAATTAATTAATTAGGTAATTATAAATAACCGCATGTATTAACATTATTAAATTATAATAGCCGGATGATTTATCATTTATCATTTTCAATTATTGTCGTTAAAGTAGAGATTTTTTTGATGGTAACTACAATAACGTAATCTCTGAACGGCATCGCGAAACTTCTACAATAATGTTATCGACGGTAGTTGTTACAGCGACATCTATATTACACTAAATTTGAAACATATGTATCAATAATGTAGGAATTTATAAATTTAGTAATAAATGTTTAAATTATACTTTTTATGTATCTCATTTGAAATGCTTGCGCCGTATTTGCAAATATTTATGCACCGTATAAAGCAGCACTTTTATACTTATAGTGTCCTTAATATTTTTTTATAAATAATGGAGTTTTCATTAACGTAATAAACATATCGATAATTTTTGCATGCTATAAAAAGAAGATCCAGATATATTTTTTGCAATTATTTCAGTATTAACATTATTTATTTCCGATATTTACGCATTTCCATTATTATATTATACACTAAAAATATGAGAAAACATTATATTTTCAAAGAATGTTATTAATAATTTATATTAATCAAACTAAATAAATACATAGTTTATTCGAACTAAATGTGTTGTAAGTATTTCAAATAGGTAGGTAACGAATAGAAAAATACATCATTATAAAGTTTAATGAATGTTCAAAGTTCACATGTGTAAATATCCTCTTCACACTCAATGGTGTTTTTCATTAATACATATCTGTGAATGTCATTTTATAAAATAAATATTCAAAGAATTTCATTGGTCATCGGAAAAAATTGAACTTTGTGCGATTAAACGATCACAGCGCCGCATTATACCGTTCACTCAGGTCACTGCTGTAATGTTAATAGTGCTCTCGAGGAGTAGCCGACGATTCGAGTTTTTTAGTAGTAAATTTGCCGTATATTGAACACATTACTACATATCATGGAGGTATTTATTCACTTAATACATGGAAAACTATAATAAAACAATACTTATAAAATAATTCTATCATTCAACGTTACTTTTTCGATTTTTTTAGATTCAAATATTGACCGCGAAGTCATCAAAATTCATAGCAAATGTGCCTGTAAGTAATAAACGAATAACATTAAAATCGTAATTTTTATGACTGATTTATATCTAATAATAACATTAAAGAATCGTATTGATAGTTAATTTCAATGTCTATGTCATGTACAGAATGTTTTAAAAAGGTAGTCAAAAATTTTAGTCTTATAATAATCCGTGAAAGAAGTAAAAAAATATCGAATCAGCATAGGTCTTAAAATCAATTCTTCGATGTAAAATCAGCTTCTGTTATCTACAAATATTCAATATCATATCTTCATAACACATTTAGCTTAAACAGGGATAGTGGTTTAGAAATACATTAATTCAAGGTTTTTGCCCAAGATTATTACCTTTTTTTTTTGTTATTAAATTGTTATCAGTTATTAATCATTGTAATCTCCAAAGAT
Source organism: Tetrapedia diversipes (assembly GCA_033822845.1). Classification (NCBI taxonomy): domain Eukaryota; kingdom Metazoa; phylum Arthropoda; class Insecta; order Hymenoptera; family Apidae; genus Tetrapedia; species Tetrapedia diversipes. The sequence continues at coordinate 181,116 of JAOPTO010001026.1, forward strand.
TACATAAACGTAATACATATTTTTGAGTCCTGAATCCTTTTTTTAAAATACCCTGTATATTGTAAATGATAGTAGTTTATTATAATTTTTAATAAAATTATACATGACACACATTTTATCTTAAATTTTTAGGTAAAACCTACTACAACTATAAATGAAATTAAAGAGGAATTATATAAGTTAAAAAAGGCACCACATGTTCACAGACAAAGTTTAAGGCTAGATGCTAAAGGAAAAGCTTTATCTGATTCAGATACCTTGAAGAGCTTATCTATTTCTGATGGTGGAAAATTATACTTCAAGGATCTTGGACCACAAATTAGTTGGAAAACTGTGTTCTTAGTAGAATATGCTGGTCCATTATTCCTTTATCTATGGATGTATCAGCGTCCATGGATTTTTTATGGTGAAGTTGCTACATTTGAAATTCATAATGTAGTTCAGTAAGTTCATATTTTAAGTACTTTTATTTAAAGATTAAATTTCTCAGTGATAAATTAGATCATTAAATATAATTTTAGTGTAGCAGCTGTTTGTTGGTCTATACACTATGCCAAAAGGCTACTGGAAACATTATTTGTGCACCGGTTTAGTCATGCAACAATGCCACTGAGAAATCTTTTCAAAAATTGCTCATATTACTGGATATTTGCTATGTATGTAGCATACCATGTAAATCACCCATTATATACAGCTCCAAGTCAATCTCAATTTCTTTTTGGGCTAATGCTATTTGCACTTTGTGAATTGGGTAACTTAAGCATTCATTTGGCTCTAAGAAACTTGAGACCAGCAGGATCTACTGTAAGAAAAATACCGTTACCCACTAATAATCCTTTTACAATATTGTTTAATTTTGTATCATGCCCAAATTATACTTATGAAATTGGTAGCTGGATTGCTTTTACCATCATGACTTCATGTCTTCCAGGTATAAATATATTTGTTGTTTTATCAAGAAAAAATTGAATAAAATACAAACTAAATACAATTACCTACCATGTATGTTTCAGCTGGACTTTTCACTCTTGCTGGTGCATACCAAATGACAATTTGGGCATTAGGAAAACACAAAGCATACAAAAAAGAATTTGCACAATATCCAAAAAACAGAAAAGCTATTTTCCCATTTGTCTTATAAATATTATAATTCTAATTTAGGAACACAAGGTTGGTAATTGTTATCACATTTCTCTGTTTCATATTGTTATTTATATTTTTATTCTTTAAATAAGTAATTTACAATGGAATTTTACATTATGCTGTGTACAAGATAATTGAAAAAATTCTTTAAATAACTAAAATAAAAATTCTTTAAATAATTAAAAAAATGTTTTGCAAATAAAGGATATTCTTACTTACATATAATACATATACCTAAAATGCTATTTTAGTTTCTGGTTCTTCACAAGGTAGCTTGCTTATCAATTTATACATGTCGTCTTTTAAAGCAATTATTATATTTTGACACTCTTGCATTTGAGATCTGTATTCGATTCGTATTTTTTCATGCCCATAACATGCATCCTCTAGTTTCTTTTTCGCTTCCGACGGTTTTATATCTTTTACTGTTAATCCCAACAAACCTTCCATATGCATTATATGCTTCTTTGCATCTTTCAATTCTTCCCTGAGAGCGTTTAGTTCGGTGATCAGTATGATATTTTCCTCCACCGTTTTATCGATATCTTTGCCACCGCTCCCTTTATCCTGGAAAACTTGCTTCCTAAGGGAACCTATGGTTCTCTCTAAATGATCTCTTTGCTTCATAAATTCGCATTGCGCGTCTAAATCTGCTTTACGGCTACGCAAAAATTCATCACTCGAGCTGTACTTGTGATACAACTTGGTTATAGCTGTTTTCAGCGCTTGTGGTTCTTGCACAAGCCCCGAGGCATCAAGCAAATCCACTCGTATTTTTTTTAGGAGCTGTTGACACCTCTTATTTCGATGCACTTCGTATTGAAATTCTCGTCTCGCAGATCCCAATTTTTCTCGCAACTCGTACAACTGCAGTTCCAAACTAACAGTTGTTTTGTGGAGATTTACAAGTTCCGTTTCCATGTCTCGAATTTTCTCTTTAAGTTCTTTGATTTCTTGATCCCGCGGTTCTATTTGATTTTTCAATTCCGTGATCTTATAATTTAAAACAAATTTGAACTTCTCCAACTCTTGATTCGTACGTTTTAACTCATATATCTGGCGTTCTCTGTCTTGAATCGTAATATCTCTCTCCTCTATTTCCTTTTTTAGATCCTCCTTATCTTTCTCTAATTCTTGGATAGTCTTCTGGAAATACCCGTATTCACTTTGTACCCGCTGTACTTTTCTTTTTAATTCTTCAACGTCTTTCAGACTAGCCAAATATCTGTTGCGCATCATTCCAGCTTCTCCTTTCAATCGTATATTTAACTCTTTCTCCTCGTGCAACATTGTTTCATAGTGTGTTCTTAATTCTAATATTTCCTTGTCAGCGTCATCTTCTACCTGCGTCATCACATGCTCATGGACTCGTGCTTGCTGGCTCATTTCATCTTGAGTTTCTTCCAGCTGTAATTTTTTCTCGTGAAGAAGAGCCTCATATTTATTTGTCGCTTTTTGTAGCTCATCAATGCGATGTTTCTCTAATTCTTCCAAGCGTTTCTCATAATTTTGGCGCATGGCGTTCATTGTATTTTCAAGTGCTAAATACCTGTCATACTCTGCAATAAGTTTAGACTCATAATTTGTTTCTATTTGTTTCATTGTTTCCTCGTGCTGCTCTTTCATTTTAACTATTTCAACATTTATTGCGTTCAGTTCATTCTTATGATCTTCTTGTAGTCTGCTTATCTTATCCCTTAACTCTTCAATAGCTTCGCAGTAGCCTTTATGTATGTCTCGCACTTTATCATTATGGACCACCTCTATCTGACGCATTTTATATGCATGCTCAGTTTGCAATTCCCTCATCCTAACATTCAAGTCCGCAATTGTTTGTATTTTTTCTTCCAAATCGCGTTTACTAATTAATACTTCGTTTGTATATTTAAGCTCCTTCCCGATCTTCCCTTTTCCTTCAGGATAGTTTACTTTCCAAATGCATAAGCTACCATCCACAGCGGTAGTTATTAAAAATTGTTCATTATAAGAGAGGGCAATCTAGAAAGAACAAGATGAGAATAGTAAGCACATTTTACATGATCAAACCTTGTATTGTGCATTTTTTTTTACCTTTGTAATATCAGCAGAGTGAAGATGAAAACTTAAATATTGTACTGGTTCTTGAACTGGACATTTTACTGATAAAATAATACCACCAGGAGAAACAAGAAACAAAGCTTGATCTTCTTTTCCTAATATGATACAATTCATGTTTACATTTGGTAAGTTATGTTGTCGTACCTAATATGAAAAACATATTATATTAATTTCTTTCATAAATTCGGTCAGATCAAATTAGATATTACCGCATTATCTTTTATTTCGTGTATGGCACTATCATCAGCGATACAGTAGGATATTTGTTCGTCAGCAGAACAGGCAATATCATATAAATTAATGCCTCTTAAAATTATTTCTGCACAACGGCGACCAGTACTCATATCCCACTGATAAATAACACCTTCTGCAGCTAACGTCAGTAGTTTCGTATCTGTTTGTGACCATAACAGAGTTTTCACTCTATTAGTATGCCCTTTTAAAATAAAGCAGTTGGTAAAACCAACAGAAGAATAAATTTGAACAATATTTCCATTAACTGCAGCAAATAAGTGACCACGGTGACTGAATTCTACAGTCTTACAACATCTTATAGGAAATTCTTCCATAGGTAATAAATCATCTATTAATATACTCATAAAACGTAATTTATCATTAAAACCAATCAAGCAGAAAAGACCTGTAGGATGTAAAGCAATTCCACAAATGTCTTCTGCATACTGCTTATGTAAAATCATATTTTCTGATTCAAAATCCCATAATCTTACACTATGGTCGAGTTCTCCACAAGTCATGAAAAGTGATTTCCAAGCACAGACAGAAAGACCACTTATAGGTCCAAAGTGCAGTGCTTGACCCATAACTTCTAATTCTTGTGGCTCTGGATCTACATTTAAGTCTGGTCCCCATAATCTTGCATAAAACAACTGAGGCCATCCAGTGGCAACTACCAAACGATCTGAACTTCCATTAACATTCATACTATTAATTAGATACAACTCTTTGTTTTCTTGTTTTGATACTTGAGTTGGAACTATATAAATATTTCTTTTTACATATTTATGTAGACCATTCTTTTCAAATACTGTAATTGTTCTTGAACCAAATGCATATGCAAAACCTCTTTGAAATGCAATTAAAGAACGAACATTATTTTCTGGTGAAATTTCATCTCTTGAGTCAAGTGCTGTTAATGAACTACTAGCTTGTATAACATATTCTTCACGAATTTTAAGATTCATATATACTGTATCACTCATTTTGTAAATGTTTTTTAAATCACCATTCTCTAAGTAAAGTATTCTACCATCTTTAGTTCCAATTAATAATCTATCTGAATTCAACCAAGTCATGGAACATGTGAGTATATTGTCTGCTTTAGAGAATCCATACGGCCGCCATATGGTATCAGAAAGAGTCAAAAATTTAAATGTATATGGTCCTCCAAGTGCAACCACTCCAGCCTCTAATGGATTACAAGCTAATACTTCTACTATAGCTAATGGATTTTGAGGAACCCCCACTTTTAAACTAGATTCTACTTTTCCTTTTTCCCAATTGTAAAACAGCATTGTTTGATCAGGCTCTCCTGTAACTGCTACTATATACGTGCTGTCGAATGTAAAATCTATACAAGTAAATCTTGTTACATTGGGAGCATCATATGGTATTCCAAGAAGCTTTCTTCTTTTTAATGTCTGAAGTTCATAAATAGATATAGTAGGTTTTTCTCCAACTTCGCATGTTGCAACAAACGACCTTTATATGATAAAAGTTACAAAGCTGTAGATTTTTATTAGAGAATAAAAGCGCCAATTAAACTTACTTATTATGGGAAACTGAAATTATATTTATACGTTGTTTATCAGATAAACGTATTAATCTTTGTCGATACTGCGACATATTATGAACTGCTATTACATTTCCAACGGGATATAAAATTTCTGTATCCGTAATGTAATGTACATTGGAAATTATATCAGTTTTTAAACCGAAGAAAACTCTACTTTGCAAAGAAGCAACCATCCTGAATAGTTTTTTTTTTTTTAGTTAAAGACGTTAAACATTTATAAGAATAATTCTTTTAGAAGGAAGAAAATATATACATATGTTTCTATGTGTTGTTTATGTTTCCATAGTAATTAAACAAGGCTGTAATGTAAAGCATCTTTTGACGCAACGCATATGTTTCTGACATTCAAATTTCATCTGCAGTTAGTTAACAAACAACTACGCCTACATTTTAGAAATACATTGAATAATACTTTACATAGTTTGATATTTACATCAAGTTATAAGTTATGAGAAATAAAAGAATTATAATTCATTTTTGAATATTTTTAAATTTATTTTAATATTCATTCATAAATTTCCCTCCAATTGTAATCGTTAACTATGTTCAGAGCATAATTACAAACGAAGCATGAACACATCGGCAAAGTACATAAAAATCTAACCTCTATGTTCCATGTACAAATAGAAATTCATCGATAATATATTTTTATATACTGAAATTTAATTATAATTAAATTATATTTTATTAACAACTATATTTAAATAAAAACTTACATAAATAGACAATGTTTTACTTAAACTCTCTAACTTAAAAATTATATTTCAATCATACACCATAAATTTGTGATTTATTATGTAAAGTATGGCAGAAATAGATAACGAAACAAATAAAAAATTCAAAACAGAATCAACCGATGATTCTGAGACAGAATACTGCAAAAACTGTGGACATATATGTAATCCATATGATAAACCAGGACTACGCTGTAATGAATGTTCAAGAAAATTTCACATAGAATGTTTAAAACGGGGAAGTGTCCCAGTATCATTTGTAGGAGATGTATTCTTTGATTTAACTTGTTCTCATTGTAGTCCTTTTGGTGAGGAAACAGTAGCACGTAACAGAATGCCTTGGCTTAATGTAATTGTATTAACACTATATAATTTACGTGAAAAGTCAAGTGGTATTAGCAAAAGAGGCTATTTCCATTGGAAATCTGATATTAGTACATTTGTAGATCGTAATTGGGAATACTTGTTTAAGAAAACAGTGTAAGCTATTGCCTTAAAAATTAATTAAGATTAAGGTTTGTAAATGATATACATATCTAGTTTAATTCTAACTGTTATTTTTAGTAAAAGAAAAAAAAACTGGATTGGCACAATATCTGGAACTCTTTCTCATTACAGTGGAATTTTTTTTAAGTCAGGAACGTCAGAATTAGGAGAATCTGGATGGTGGAGACTAATAGACAATGATACTCCTGAAGTTCTTATTGCTAAAAGTAGTCATAATACTTATGATTTGTATGCAATATAATTAACAAATACTTCAGTTATTTTTAATTACTATTTGCAGATGAAAAAATGATATTGGATCGTAAAAAACAAGTTGGTAATCAAACAAAATTAACAAACAGGTTACATGATAGTCCGATTCCATCAGAATCAAGTATTTCAGTTGAGGAGGATAATAATTATGCAAATAGACTAGTAAAGAATGAAGAGGGTTCTGCATATTCACAAGCATATATTCAACCTGACAAAACATTATTTGATCTTTTACTTGAAGAGGATGAACTAAATAGTAAGCATGTGAAATTGACAATTTCTATACAATATATGAAGAGTAACTAACATTATTAAGATATTACTATTATTTAATTTCAGATATGGAAATTGAAGATGATATGATCTCTAGTGTGCATAGTGATACACCATCATTGTCTGATTTAATAAGAGACTGCCAATATCAGACAAATAATTTCCATTTTTCACAATTGCTGGACGATTTTACATCTGAATGGACATCAAATACAGATACTATATCAGAAAATCTTAATAGTATTAAAACAGATCAAATAAAGGAAGAAGAAGCAGAAGAGGAAGAAGAAGAGGAAGAAGAAGAAGATGATGATGAAGAAGACGAAGAAGAACAGCAGCAACAGCAGCAACAACAATATGAAGAAGATAGTGATGATAGTCTAAGTTCTGTACAAGAGCAACCACCAATTTCTTTATTTAAAACTGCACAGCGACGTCCGTGGCCTTGGCAAAGAAATCAGATTGCTGGTATATTTTTATTTCTACTATATATTTTCCATATAATTTTTTATTTTTGTAATTATATCTTAAATTTATTTTCAGAAGGAAAAGTTCCACGCATGACACACCAAGAAGAAACATATTTATTACAACAGGTTAATAAATCAGCACTCAACTCGGCACCTCCGGAAATTAGACGGTTTTACCGAAAATTAGCTGTACGAAAGTTGAAACGAGAATATGGTCTACCAATATTAGATATCGATAATTATGGATGTAAAACAGAAATACTTGATAAACCTTTAAAAGATTCTGGTAGAGTTTTAGATAGATTTTTTGGTGACGATTTAGGATCATTTGAACAAAGACTGCAGGGATATAATGAACCTACATCTGTACATAGTCCATACACGAATAGACTTCTAAAGCCATTTATAAGAAGAGATACTTCATGCCATCCTTTATGGTTAAAAGTAATGGAAGAGCTTCGAGTTAAAGTCAATAAATCTAATCCTAAATGGAGATCTCGACCACCAGCACCAATTGATTATTCATATATTAGACCACAACACATTCCCGCAATTAATAGTCTTTGTAGACAATTTTTTTGGCCTGGCATTGATTGTAAGTAAACGTAACAATTACATAATGATTTTATATAAAATTATCTCTAATATTTATTTTTATGCTTTCTGATAGTACATATATCTAAATATACATTATATGTTTAAATTTAATTAAAAATAAAAAATAATGAGATCGTTTTTTTCAGTGACAGAATGTTTGCAGTACCCTGACTTTAGCTGTGTAGTTTTATACAAAAAATTAGTTATAGGATTTGCAATTTTAGTTCCTGATGTTGGTTACAACGAAGCTTATATATCTTTTTTTTTAACCCGTCCTGAGTGGCGTAGATCTGGTATAGGAACATTCATGCTTTATCATTTAATTCAAACATGTATGGGCAAAGATGTTACGCTACATGTGTCAGCTACTAATCCCGCATTAATTTTATATCAGAAATTTGGTTTTAAGGTGGAGGAATTCGTTCAAGACTTTTATGATAAGTATATGCCACCGAATTCGCGAGAATGTAGACATGCGTTATTCTTACGATTGAGTAGATAAATACATCGAATGATGATTTGTTATGCACATATGAAATATACAACATTAACTGAATAAATTTGTCTCTTATGACATCTGCTCTAAATGTGATATATTTCATATTTGTTATATGCGAAAAAATGTTTTTGACTTTTGTGAAATAAAAACTATACAGATCTTTGTACAATGAATGTGATGTTAATAAATTTATTAAAAAATCTATTTAAATATTTACTTTAATCATAATACAAAACATAAGTTAAAAATGTTTAATTTCTACGAGAGAAAGTCAGAATAAATTTATGTAAATGACTAGCTCTATTGGTAAGAAAAAACAACAATCTCGACGTAATTTTACTTTTACTAAAACGAATTTTTAATAATATAGTAATTATATACTTAATAATATAAATAACATTTATTTATAAATTATTCTATAACTCACAAAAACGAACTGAATGACTATTTAAATTGCTTAAATTATTTCATGGACACTATATATATATTTGCGCATAAGATTGATACTTATTGCGTTCACCGAGTATATGTTATCAATAGAATACTCAGCTATGTTCAGGTTATAATGAAAACAATATTTTTCTTGCTCATTCATACATAATAGAATCAAATACACAGCATTATCATTATCTATAAAAAAAAAACATTCCAATTTTTCTATAGATATATTAAAGATACAAGTATACTATTTATTTAATATTATTTAATATTTTGTTTCATAAGGCGCGCGCATAACTGCTAGTTGCAATTTCGATTGTAAGCAGGAGTGGGGGTTAGTGACGTCATCAAATAAGTGCTACGGAACTGCCGTCGACCCATTCTCGAAAGTTCCGGAAGCCACTAGAACGAAAGTTTGTATATATGGATTGCGCAGGATGCGCGACACTTTAGTATGCGAAGAGAGGTGTTGCATGTTATTTCGTCTGAGCTGTCAGAAACAAACATTTTATTAATTTATACAACGCTTTGAAAAAACTCAGTGAATTTAGTGCTAATTGGATTTTGTAGTTTATTAAACAATCATAAGAACGATAACGGTAAGTGCTAAGCGAAGATCATAAACCATACTTAGTAAGAATTCCCGATTCTGTCAGATGTTCAGGAAGGAAAAAAAAGATGGGCGGTTCGCGCTGGGAAATTGTTCGTGTAAATTAATCGCATAATTTTATGATGGATAAATGCTCGAAGTGAAGATTGGGACAGCCATCGTGGAAACGGTAGAATTTATTTTTATGCTGCCTGAAATCGTTGTACGTTTGTAGAAACGAACACGTTCGTCGCTTATATGCGCTCATCATTGCCAGAAATAGATATCGGTGAGATACGTACGTGGGTGTGCGTTAGAGAGATATCCATACTTCTTTTCTTGAAAATATACGAAAAAAATGGCAGATCGTTGGCATTAGCACATTCGGTATCTGTGGCCATCGTTCCAGCTGTGTATCGATCATTAGATGAACATAATGCAATTCACGTTTCGTTTCCATGCTTTTATATATAAGTTATCTCACCAATAAACGTAATCTTATATGAAACAGTATTTAAGTTTTATAAATTGAATAATCTCTTCACAAGTAACTGTTTTTTCAATTGTAAGATGTATAATAGTTAGTCGAAGGTTTAGTTGTACTGTTAAAGATTTCAGTAAAGAATTATAAATTTGACGAAACAATCTGCTACAGAAAAAATTTTAGATCGATCTCTTTAATTTATGTAATTGTGATAGAGTTAGCTAAATATTATAAAGGATTAAAAAGAAAACAATCACAAGTCACGATAAATAAGTAGTTAAAAAAAAAGATTTCTATTCCCGCTAAGGTAATCTCTAAAAGATGAAAACAGTTCTTTACAGTGTGTGACGTTGAATTCGTACTTGAAACTTCAGAAAGTACCACTTTTATGGTCACGTTACGTTAAACGTAGTTCCTAAACTATCGATATAGAACATGATATACGAACTGCCGAAAAACGTATTTGTAATGTAATATTTTTCTCGAACCGATGTATTACTGCATATACAATGATTACATTATGCATAACAATTTAATTTTAAATAAAATACATAGGAAAATAGATAATAACAAATTTCATACCTCTAATAAATCTATCTGTAGCTTAACATAATTGAACTGAACAATGATTTATAAAACTATATCATTATTAAAATATTATTTAATGACTATAAAAAAATAATAAAAATAAATTTTTGTCTTGAAAAACTTTAAATGTTTATTATTATAATAACATCAATTTTTTTTATTTAAATTGTTACAGATCAGTAACCAATGGGGAAAGATTACTATAAAATATTAGGCATAAACAAAAATGCCACTGATGATGAGATTAAAAAAGCTTACAGAAAATTGGCTTTGAAATATCATCCTGATAAAAACAGAAGTGCTGGAGCAGAGGAGAAGTTTAAGGAAATAGCTGAAGCTTATGAAGTTCTTTCTGATGCTAAGAAGAGAGAAGTTTATGACAAATTTGGAGAAGAAGGACTAAAGGGGGGAGCTGGATCAGCAGGAGGAGGTGGTGGTGGCACAACATATACCTTCCATGGAGATCCAAAAGCAACTTTTGCTCAATTTTTCGGTTCTGCTAGTCCCTTCCAAACTTTCTTTGAATTTGGAGTCCCTGTGGGAAATCGAGTGTTTAATTTCTACGATGATGACATGGACGTAGATGATCCACTTGGTCTAGGAGGTGGGCAACAGCGTCAAGGTGGTCCAGGTGGAGCTTTTAGGTCACATTCTTTTAATTTTGTGGGGTCTAACTCTGGCAGAGGAAGCAATAAAGATCGAGCTCAAGATCCTGCTATAGAACATGATCTGTACATCAGTTTAGAAGAGATTCTACGTGGCTGTACAAAGAAAATGAAAATCTCCAGGCGAGTTATACAACCTGATGGCAGCATTAAACAGGAAGATAAAGTTCTCACAATTAATGTAAAACCAGGGTGGAAGGCTGGTACTAAGATCACTTTCCAAAAAGAAGGCGATCAAGGCCGTGGAAAAGTTCCAGCAGACATTGTATTTATCATCAGAGACAAACCACATCCTCTTTTCAGAAGAGAAGGCAGTGATATAAGATACACTTGCAAGCTGAGTTTGAAGCAAGCTTTATGTGGCACTGTCATTGAAGTTCCTACACTTACTGGTGAAAAGATCAACTTAAATTTGACAAGAGAAATTGTAAAACCCACTTTAGTAAAAAGGATTCAGAGCAAAGGTTTACCATACCCAAAAGAACCATCAAGGAAAGGTGATCTCTTGGTTTCATTTGACATCAAATTTCCTGATTCATTATCGCAAAGTGCAAAGGACATATTATATGATACTCTGCCAAATTGAACACATACAATCAAAGAAAACATGGATAATTATCATCACAGCGACAGTCCTCTAATCGTCCCAATTGACGAGACTAAACACTCGTGTACGTTCTAGTACATAATGCGTGGTTAGAGAGCTGTGAAAAATATTTGTTGAGACGAAGCAAATAATAATTTTATCTCATAGTTAGAAAAATGTGATTTTTCCATTAGTCAAATGCAAAAAATCAGTTTTTTTGATTTGGATTTAGGCAAGCTTATTTCCGTTATAGAATTCGATATGAAGAAAATGGAGGATAAGTTGCTTTGATAACGCATTGGTACATACCTTGCGTTTACATGTGGAAAAAAAGATCCGAAATTATGACTAAGATTGAATATATTTACATTAAGTTATATGATTTAGTGGTGAGAGTCTGATACAGTGAAACTCTATGAATGCGATCCGACTAATTTTGTTCATTCTGTACATTGAGTATGTATTATGTATACATTTTGAATTAATGAATGAATAAATGAATGTATGTATTTGTGTATGAGTGCATGATCTGTAAGTATTGTTTCAAATTTAAATGCGTAAGGTGCACTTGATTTGTATGTACGGTAATATTTGCGAAAGTATGACAAATTGAGCCACTATCATGCTCAAATCTTCATGTTTACTTCTCTTCTTTTTTTTATTTCATCCTTTCCATTTATCATCAGTCAATTCGTTTCTGTTTCCGATGAATTATAAATTGGACTGTATTATTTAAGAGCTAAAAAGTTATAATATTTTCATTAGTTTCGTTCAAGATCACAAGAATCAGTGGAACATTTTGTCATATGGAAAACAGATGTGCGTGTAAACACTATTTGTAATATCTAGCTGATTGTTTTCTTATATAATGCGTCTTCTTAATTTTAATGGTTGGTTAATTATTTGTACGCTAAAATAATATCGATACAATTAAGTGACACGATTTTTTATTTTTATTCGATCCTTTTGTCTCATGATGCGCTCCTACACTGGATATAACATCGAGACACTCCTAAAATAGACAGCGAAGTAGGTGACGTCATCGTCCTATCTCCCGAGATACTTTCCCATACCATTGCGTGCTGAACAGTAGAATTTGTGTAAATTATACGTTAGTAATACATTTACATATAAGTGTACACCCTTCATTTTTATATGAATAGAAGCATATATGTACATACTGATATACAATTTTCTGGTATGTTGACATTTATATTTATATTGTACATATAAAGTGAAGAAATTCAATAACAAGTAGATAAAATGAATAAAAATAAGGAAAAATCATAAACGTATTCAATACATACAACTTTTATGGACATTCAGTTTAAATCCAATAATTTTATTATTGATTAATGATTATTAAGACATTTGTAATTATAGATTTCCTCCGAGGCCTTACTTTATCTTAAAAAAAGTAGAGTAATTTTATATAATCTTATCAATTGCACTTCAACATTTATGTGATAAAAACCTTCCGAATAATTCTAGAAAAAATAATTAATAAAGTAAAAAACAAAAAATTTGTAATAACACGAAATATCATTCGTGTTGTTTTTTCATCCAATACAGTTTCCTACGTTGGCTTCACCAACTCTACGTAATCTTTATCGATCCATTCGTCCTCGTCTGGCGGAAATCCAATACCGTGAAACAGGGAGGTCAAGAGGGGTAACCCGTCGAGGCCCAAACTCAAGTACTTGATTACCTGATCGTCAAGACGAAGCCCTCCGGCATGAGCATTTTGAGGGCCGAATTGTACATCGTTTTGAAAGTCATTTAAGAACGTTTTCTCGAAACGAAAATTTTCCGGCAGACAGTGATGCTGGCGACAAAAATAATTTTGTCCCTCCTCGACGTGGCACCATGTCCCATCTGGAAAGTACGGGTCAAGGCCAAGGTCGTTTAATTCCACGCGCGGCGTGTAATAAGATGCTATGTCTTTTCGTCGACAGAATATAGCGCAGGCCATCCATGGCCTTTCGGGCTCGTGCGGCGCCTGCAGTCCGCCACCCTTGCCGTCCAATTCTGGCAATCTCTCGCTGAACTCGCCACACCTTAGCGTCGCAAACTCATTGATGCTCCTGCGTTTTCTCTTGCACAAATTATCATCCCTGCAAAGTACAACGTCATAGTGCAATCCCTGGCAACCGGTTTCCGTGTTCTTTGGCGTTGGTTTGTTGCAAAATCGTTGTCTGATTTGAGTGCCGCTAGACTTCATGAGGCATCCACTTTTACAGGGTTCTGTTTTCCATTCGCTCCACCCTCCTGGTTGAATATTCGAACCGGGATGTATTTGTAGAGCATTCTTACATTCACCATGGTGACACTCTTTCCCCGTTGCGCAATAAGTTCCATCCAACGCTGGACCGGCGAAGTAATAACCGCTTCTGTGCGGAGTCTTGCATTGCAAAGACTCGCAAGCTTTATAGAACGTGACCACGGTGGCGTCCTTGTCGCGAAGGAATACTTCGCATTGCTTTTTAGCAGTCCATTCCCTTCCCGGGAGATCAAAGAATCGGGTATGGTCCAGTCGAGTATTCGTTGGAAGAGCTGGCCTGTTTGTGAGACAAGGCTTCTTATATGGAAGCTTTTGGGCTACATCACGGCTGCATTCTGACCAAATAGTCTCACCGTAGGTGCCTCTACTGGGTGACATTATGTAACCATCTTTCGGACATGTATTTCCCGTAGAATCATGATGCATTCCTAGGCTTTTCAGAAAGGAATCGTAATTTATTAATTCAGGTATTATATTATCTAGCAAACAGTTATTTAACCTATTTTTTTTTTGTTTTTGAGAAGAAGACAAAGAATTAGTCGATACACTTACTTATGTCCGATTTCATGTGCAGCAATATAAACAGATGTGAAACCTGCCGATGGAAAAGGTTTACCAAATTGATTTGTAGCTCCTAACTCGACAATAACGCAAGAATATTGATCGATGCATAATCCACCTACTACTGCCAGCCCCATGGTGGCACTGTTCTTCTGTCCAGCCTCCACAACATAGAAATCCAAACCGGAAACATACAATCCCATGTCCCAACGATTGAGATGAAATTCATTCACCGGATTCTTTTTCATCGAGTAATTGCAAAAAGAATCCAATAATTTTCCTCGTTCTCCATCGTAATGCGGCAAGTCTCGAGGTTGTTTCTCCATAATCTCCAATCTAACGAGGGAAATATCAATCGCAATTCCTAAGCTTGGATGATGGTAAACCGCTTGCACACCGTTTACATAGGCTAGCAGCATATCGCGAATTTCTTCGTCGTTTCTGTTGAAAAAGGGTGAAAAAAGATTGTAGCCAGCCTCGTCAAAGAACAATGCCAATTCTAACGTCAGAGCGTCGTTCGCGTTATTTTCATTGAAACTTTCCAGTAATTCTCTAACGTGATCTCCTTCGATCAAGTTATTATAAAGTTGAGTATGGTACTTTGGTCGATCCTCGAAAAATGCGAAAGAACTGTAAGCTCTTTTGATGATATGAGGCTCTCCTAACGTTTCTGAATGTTGTCTGATGTAATGATCGTCGAAAAATGAAATTCCCTCAGTTTGAAGGGGCGTGATCTCTAAGGTGACATTCTCCAGGAAAACCAGACCATGCTGTGATCAGTAAAGGTGCCGTTTACCATTTTTTTTTTAGAGACGTGTCTCTAACATTTTTGAATTACAATACTGACCACTCCACGTTCTCCACATAGACTCACAGCAGCAGAACTGAAATCGTTCCTATGGAGGTAGTGGCATGGGATCGGTTTACCGAGTTTCGGTATCACTTCCAAGGTGTTTTCGTCACTGTGTTTCCAAACTTGAAATCTAGGTGCTATAATCTTATCGTTTCTACGTAACATTAGTTCAACCGATTGGTCGAAAGCCTTGAAATTTAGAGGAACCTGTAATTTATGAACCGTGAATGATATCTCGTACACAATGTATTGTGTAAACAAAGGGAAAACGGAAGAAAACAGAAATGACACAATGATGGTTCGTTAAGGATGTAAACATAAACACCACAACTACCTCTACGCTATCCTTTGTGTTCCACAATGGCAATAAAACAATTTCAGTATCTTGCGTATCGTGGGCGTACGTTAAGTGAAATAAAAATAATAACACAGCTTCTAACGCGAACGCCATGATGCATGCTACAAATTTCAAGTTCAAGTACTTAGAAGAACGACAGACTTGTTCTTATATACGCGTGTAGGCGAACACACACACGGGTTGCGAAACCCGTATACCGCTTATCTTTTGCGAAACACGTATACAATATGAGATGCATGCTGGCACCTGTATTGCAAAATGTCACTGACACTGAAATTTGAATGAATTACATAATAATGCAGTTCCACATTAACATATATCATGGTGTACAGGAAACGGAATTCATAGGAAGTTGATAATTCCTTTTTTCTGTTATAAATTCCGCAATCTATACACTACTTATACGTATACACACTAGATGATAGTACAGAATATATATTTTTGTTACGAATGTGATAAATAGCATTGTCAATGGAACGGTTAAAAATTTAATAAATTAAGATAAAAATGTGGTATATTTCAATGCATTGATTACTCGATGTACAAAACAGATATTGTATGAAATATAATCTGTTCAGGTAGAAATTTGTACTTTGTTGCATTATATCTACAGATACCGTTTACATCTGCTTTTCGGTTCTATAAAATCGTGTTTACGATCATTTCTTGTGTATATCAAACATTGTTCGCTCACACAGCAAATCAATGAATTACCCTAACAAACATACTATCGTGTTATTTCATTTACAACAAAAGTGTGTTATTGCATAGACAAGGATTAAACGTAACAAATTTCGTTCACTTCTAATGATATACGCTTGAAAGTGGATCTAACATTCTATGTTTTCTCTCTTATTTCTTCTTCTCGGCGCCGAAGGGATCGAGCAAAAAAAAAGAAACGGTAACAATATATAACATCAGTATTTTTCAGTGTACCATGATACGTAAAATTCATTTTTGTTTCTTTACCAAAGTGGCAAGCCACGCAAATGGAAGGTAGGAATGAAAGAGAAAATATGCTTGTTACAAAAACCTTAGTATTAAAATATTTCAATAAAAACAATAAATAATAATCATGATCAATAATAAAATTAATAGAAGATTCGGCAGTGTATATAACTACTAAACTTGGCAGGTGCCTACATCGTTATTTAATTATATCGTTATTAATGTATAAGGAGATTATTAAATAATTCGATAACTAATTACAATCGAGCGGTTGATTTCATTTTTCTTACATCGTTTCCTTTCTTCTTTTTCTTTTACATTTCAGCCCATAACAATTACTTGGATGTTCCTTTCTCTTTTTACAAATTTTCTGCACTATATTTACGACACAATGATTAAAAAATCTTTTATACAACGTAGGCGCGCGTATTTTCAAAAAGTACGTCACATTTTATTTACAAGTTGAATCTTATTATTCATCAACTACAATTATTTTTAGAGTCTCATTAAACTCTGCTGGAAAATTTTCTCTATTCAGCTCTCGCAAAGAGACTATTCTTTGGATTATTCTGCACAATCTTATAAATCAATGGATAAATTTGTGCCAAAAAGGAAATAAAAACAAAAAAAAAGACGAATTATATTTAACGTTCAGTTAATGAAATGACTATTCTTCGCTGTCTGTCGTCATAATCATTTATGAACAACAGTGAACACTTCGATATTGTATCTTCCGAAAACGATTGGAGGATACAGAGCCGCATATAAAATTTGCAGCGAATATTTGCTACGAACACACGTAGGTTTTGGTAGCTTCTTTTCTTTCTGTTTTCTTGGCTAATTATGTTAGTTACACGTCTACAATACATGGTACATTGTTTACACAGCACTCTCTTTGCCCTACTACATTTTACACGTAACAGCCATGTACCATGATTATAAACATGCACATTTACAAATTGTTTATTTCTTCCTATTTTTTCAAGGAATATAATCTCTATGGTATTAGCATATACTTATGAAGGCAAACACATTTTCATCGTGTGTCATATATTAAATTGATAATGATTATCCTCTAAATTGTTTTCCTTTTTTTTTGTTCACCAAAAAATGTAGTGACTAATAATATTAAGTTAAAACGCATATCGGTGATTAATGTATAACATAGTTTTCCGTGTTTGTCAATTTTCACGTTTCAATATACGTCTGTGCATACGGCTAAATATTAAACAGATTTTTATGATCGAAATATAATTTCAATTTCGCAATCTATTTAGTCTTACAATCAAGTCTTCCCTTTAAATAAATATATCTTCCCAGTAATGAGACGTGTAAAAACGAAAACAAATTATCGAGCCCATTATTTGGCTCAAACGTTGTTGCTTTTTCTTTAGCACAAAACAATAAATAAAAAAAAAAAATGAAAAAGATTTAACTCAAATACGAGAGCCGCGCTTCGTAGCCGAGTTAAAAGAAAAAGCACGCAGTGTTGTACTGCAATACTGTATGCATTTTGAAATAACACCGCACTAGAAAGAACAAGGGGGAAGGAAATAACATTTCTACAATGATAAGAAATGGTATATCCGAAACTAAAGAAACGCAGATTGTGTTCAATTTAATTCTTCAAACCTAACAACCGTAAGAGAGAACCCGTTAAAAAGCTTAATATAGTCGCTTTTTAAGATACAGTGTATAAAAAGTCGATTAAGATTGTTCGTCATTCGAAGGCCACTGTCCTGAATGATTCCAATCCCAATCCTTGCCTTTAGGACGAAACTTACTGGTACTTCCAGAGTTGTTCCAATCCCTATGAAAAAACTTTTTCTTAAAATGATGTCGTTCCGGATCCGGTTGACGTTGATATTTCAGAGGCACCGATGATGTACTGCTGTTGCTGCTGTTGCTGCTCGTACTACTACTATTGGAAGGATTCGGTGGCCGAGGACTAGTCGGCGAAGGTGTACGTGGAGGTCCTAGTGCTTCGTCCGGTGAGGGTATTACTGGTGGAGGTCCTGTTACGGTACTGTCCGACCCTAAACCACTATCAGGACTTGTGTTTACCCCCTCTGTCGATCTCCTTCGTTTATCCAACTCTGTAGACGCGAATGCAACCAGTCTATCGAATCCAGAACTGATACGGTCTTGCCAATCTGCTTCTCCGTCTGCAAAACGAATCCCACTTAGTTGCTGTACCGCTTATTTAATGTAAGACGGCACAACGTATTTTCATAAAAATAAGCCAATAACCCTTCTCAGTAATAGCATAAAAATGTATGTTTGTATTCTTGTAATTGTCGATACGTAGTTATGAACATTATGTAACAAAATTATATTAATGATGAAATAGAAGGACAACATTTGTATTATGTATGGTAATGCCAAGTAGCATTCTAATAATTAAGTAATGAGTAATGAAAATTAAGGTTTGTGAAATTAGGATTTGTAAATGTTTATCATTTAGATAATGAATACGATTTGTAAGTATAACAGAATATTTTTGTATTATGCAATTGTATAACTCATTAACTAAATCAAAATATATCATATACAGTACCTTGTGACATCCATTTCATCTTTTCTTGTACAACACATACAAGTACTCAATGAAGGAAAAACTAAATTAATCGCATTTAATACATTATTTAACCATGCAGGAAAACATGCACTAATATTACGAAAACCCACTGACTAAAGATACGGAATTTTTATATAAATCTAACATGCTCCATTTGTTCTGAAGTTCCTTAATATGCACAAGTAGGCTGTGAATCATAAAATGATCTAGATTATCACTTCTTTTTTTTTTTTCAGAAATATTTGTTGAGTCTGGCTTATTTTCATGGAAATATTTTAATTAATATTTAATATTTTTTTTATTAATTTTATTGGTGTTTAGAAAGACTAAAAGAATCTAAATCTGTATTCTATTAAATGGCTGTAATAATGACAATAAAAAGAAGAATTTTGAACAACCCCTGTGGGATAACTCACCAGCAACCACGAACCAACCCACAGGCAGCCGTACTTATTGATTTCTCCCTCTGAATGTGACTCAATCTCTAATAAAACAAGCTTCAAGGGTTGTGAGTGAGATTGAGTATGTGACAGACAGATTTAACCAACAAACAGCTACAGTGCATCTAACAAATACAGCAAACAACAACAAAAATAAATATAAATAAAGATTAAGTACCAGCTCCATAAGATAAGGTAAACCGTGAACAATGATCTTAAACCATTAGTGCATAAAAAACTAATAAAAGATGCATAGCAGAAACTAGTATAACAGTGTTTAAAAAAAAAAAAAGATGAAGCAGAGTGTTTAGTACAAGTTTTGTATAGATGTAAGAAAGTATTTAGGAATAAAACATTTATGTACTTTTTGTGTGTAATAAAATCAAAATATTGTAATGTATAACAATAATTTATCATCAATTTTTATTTCTACTTTACTGCTGGGTTGGTAATTTTGCTAAATAGGGTTGCACTATAAAAACTGATTAATGATATTAATACATACGACGTCAACAAATCTGATATTTTATATGTATGTTTTTTTATATATTAAAAATTTTTTAATGCGATAACGTTTTTTCTTACAGCCAGTATAGAAAGCATATTTAAAAACCTGAATATGTACATTCCAAAGCATTTCCTACTCTAATACTTCATCAGAGTGCATAATAAAAAACGTAGAATGAAAATATAAAATGTTCTGCTTACCATCATCGCCAATACCGTTTCGTTGTCTCTGTGTTGTCATTTGTGGTTCATCAACTAGTGGCGTAGACGTATTAGAATGTGGTTCTATGAGAGGACTCAACGGTGCACCGCTTGTGCTTACTGACGATACGACTGCCTCTGTTTTTACCGGCATTGAAGATTGTGATTGACAAATGGCTGTCACCATACCATTTGTTGTTGCACTGCCATTACTGCTACTACTGGTTGCATATCGAGGATACGGTTGAAATCTATTACAAAAAAGTAGACAATAAATAATTTTTAATTATTTTTTTCTGATATAAAAGACAGAGATCATAGACATAATTTCAATACCTCCTGTTCGTAGAAAGCATTGGTTCAGTTTTTGTGTTGTGATTATTTAATATGCGAGCATGTAAAGATGCAGCCAACCCTTCTACTGGCAAAAGTTCACCGTTTGATGTAGCCTGCGATGTATGTAACGACGGTGGAGGATGGGTTTGTGCGAGCGATTGAGGATTGTCAGAGAAGTACGACTCATGATAAGGTTTGATATCTGCACGAGGTAACTGAACTGGTGTGTATCTAGATAAGAAAACATGATTAAATTATTCGATAACGTGTCCTATGTAACGTGTTCGTATGTATACGAACCTAATTAATAATAAATAAAAACATAATGTAATACCTTTGTGGTTGTGTTACTGGAGTGAATAAAACAGATGATCTTGAAGTAGTAGTAGGAGTACATGTAGAAATTGCAGAAGAGGTTGGGGCATAACTTGCTACATGTGCAAGAGTTGATAAACCTGCATCACCCTCTGCACTAGCTGGTCTACTAATAGGAGAGTACACAGTTTCCGGCCTTATCATCGCGCTCATATCAACAGCTGCATTTATTATGGATTGATTAGATATTTCTAGCGTCCTTTCTATTTCTCCACTGACCAAATCACCAATTGTTCTAGTACCGAGCAGTCCATTTCCTCCTGTTACAATACGATTGTCATGGCTTGATTGCCTTGAGTCGATTGTGGGCCTGTCGGATGGTGTTAAATGAGAAGAAAGGCGTTCTTGAGAAAGATGACGGCGAAGTGCCAACTTTGCAGGTGAAACCTATAAAAAGATGATTATAAATTATGCATCATATTATTGTATAGACACATTTATAAATTAAATTTATTACAAAGTTACTTGTGTATAGTCAGGAGTAGAAACATTTTGTGGTAATGCAATACGTTTTCTGTCTGGCTCAGTCTGATTTTGTAATTGCACTTGTAGTTGCATTTGTTGTTGTTTATTTCTGTTTTGTTGATCTTCATTTAAAACACTCGTAATAATACTCTTTAATCTATCTTCGAAGTTTGCAACTCTAGGAGGTTCCTGAGTTCTATTTGTTGTATCTTTATTACTTGTTTGTGGTTGTGAAGATGAAATAGATGATGAAGTAGTAGAAAAACTAAGAGATGCTTGTGGCAGTCTAGTTCTAGAATTGCTACTGGAACTAGTATTTTGTCTATTCATTATTCGACCAGCTTCTATTTGTCTGCCGGTTTCTAAAATTTTTTGCGCTAATATTTCTGGATTATTTTCCTGTATCTTTCCAATGTCGGGAACATCAGGCCATTCTTGCGATCTAGAACGTCCTTCTCTATTTTTTCGTGATGACCCGCCTTTACCATTTTGCTGTTGGTGATGGTGATGTTGGTTTTGTGAATGTTTAGAACCGACTGCCTCTCTTTGTTGTTGAGCCATGACAGCAATTTGTTTTTCATTGCTCGCTCTTTCCAACACATTTAATTCATGTTCTAATTTGGACACCTATGAAGTTTAATTCGTACATTTAAGTAATATTTTTAATTATATCAGGTTTCTTTAATGAAATAAATAAAAAATACTACAAACCTGACAGTGTAATCTTTTACGTTGAGATAGAGTCGCGGAAATTTCTTTTAGTATGTAATCTTGAGTAAGTGGCTGTGGTGGATTTGATATACCATTTGTGTTTGTAAGACTACTATACTTCTCTTGTAATTCTTGGTGCCTAAGTGCAGTTAATCTTGACTGTTCACTTTCCATAGATGCAACTTGGGCTTGTAGTTTACTTGCTTTTGCTTGCAACTGTTTATGTCTAAGAACTATTTCCTTAGCTTTTGCAAGTAAATCTCCAGGCGATGTTGCATTTATACCTAATTCAGTCATTCTTGCTTTCAAAAGCGCTACACTGTCGTCGATTAATACTTTTATTTGCTTTTCTAGTTGCGCTGCTCTTGACTGTAATTTTGAATTTCTTTCTCTTTCTTTTGCAATATCTGTATTGACTGATACTCTGTACGAAGGAGTTCTCATTGATTCTAACATGAGCATGAATTGGTCCCTATATACAAACATATACAAATCCCGTATACAAATATTACATGTACTTTATAAAATTAAAAAGAAATATACCTGTATAAATCCAAAAGTATTTGTAATGCATACGGAGTGGCGGACGGAGCAGGTGGTATACTAAGTTCTTCATGCACAGAGGTGGAATGTGACTGTAATGAAAGTGATAATGAAGATAGTTGTTGATCTACGCAACCAGGCGCGGGCGGTGGTTTTTTCCCCAAAGCTTGTGGAGATGTACTGAGTAATGTTTGACTATGCAACAAGTCTAAACCAGAGATATTAATTGCTTTCTTGGGCTTCGATTTCTTCACACCCCTTCCTCTCTGTCTACCTCTTGTCGGAGGTCTTGTTATACCGTTAGATTTTCTATTTAGTTTTCTACGGATCTTATTTGGTTGCCGACGATTTTTAATATTTTCATCTGCATCTGAATCGCTATTCGTTCCTTGTTGCTCCAAATGATTTGGGCTTTCTAACTGCCTCGAAAGATCTCGCTTAGCCCTGTCACCTCTTTCACTCCTATTCGTAACCTTATTACTACTGCTGGCAGTGTTATTTATCACAGAATCAGAGTTTTCGTCACCACCTTGTTTATTATTTTTTAAACGGTGGAAATAACGTTCTAACTTCGTACGATCAATTACATGTAAATAATAAGACACCGGTTTACCGGTCCACGAAACAGAGCCTTTTAGCGGTGACATTTCCGAAACGTGCATTATTGTACCAATATCTGCAAATAAAAAATTTACGTTTCCAACTATACAATCTTGTTTTTGACGTTAAATACATTACCGCTGAGGTTTCTATCTGTTATACGGAAATTGAGAGGGCAAAACGATTTTGATGATACAATGCGTGCACCATCACGTAAATCAGCAAATCGTTCTTTCAATTGATGATCCACCGTTGGACCGAATGCAAAATTATTGACGAACACTATTGTAGCTCCAGTAATGCTTTCACGATGTTCGTCAGCTAAAAAATCGCCTTTTACCAAACGATATTCACCGCATCTTTTTCCATACCAATTCAACCATTTACGGAAGTTTACTTCCATACTCTAATATTTGACAGAAATAAGAGACTTGTACATGTAATAAATTATGATTAATTAAATGGCATTACTTCGAAAATTTAATAAAAGATAATAACATACCTGTGCGTATCTTGATGGTACATCGGCTCTTTCAACTCCAATACAAATTTTGCATAAAGTTGCTGCGGCCATTTGAAGAACTACCTGACCAACTCCAGACCCCAAATCAACAAACACATCATCATCCGTTACATCAATCTGATCTATCATTTGACACACAAGCTCATAACTTGTCTCTCCATAAACTTCAGGTGAAAATGGCTCATACTGATTTAATTTATCTGGTTCTACTACTGCTTGATTATATGTTTGCTGAAGTATATGTCTTAATAAACCTCGACTGGGTCGCTTATTTAGCCTCTGAGATGGTAAACTAGTGCCCTTCTCCTATGTTAAATTATTTTGGATCGTTACAAGTAAATTAAAAGAATACACAATCATGAGGAAATAACTAATTTTTTACTTACCAACTGGACTAAACTGTCAATTGCTCTATTAAATCTGTCACATAAATTTTTCATACTTTCATAATCTCTTGTGTCATAATCACACAGAATATTATTTTCTAATGGTAGCTTTAAATCTGGTAAATCCTCACAAACCCATCGCATTGTTTCAACAACATCAAGTGCACCATCATGGCGATCCTATAATTAATTAATAAAATTCATTTGTATTGACTAATGTATTATTATGTATTAATTTAATGAGTATTACCCAAAACATTAATTTTTTTAGGTATTAAGTTTTAAATAATATTTAAAAATAAATAATAAATTATTAAGTATATCAATTAATTACATATAACAATATTTATAAGTACTTTAAACAGATATGAAAACACTTTTAATAGATAACTATTATACATGTGATTTAAATTATTCCCTTTAAGTCAATATTTTTGAATCAACAGTAAAATTTTCTACCTTAGATATAATTTATAGAACTAAATTCAATGGCAAATATATTATGCACAAGACAAGTCATATACTAATAAAAATTTATTGCATGCTATAAAATGAACCTTCTATTTCTTGAAATTTCCTGCTATAAATCATTAGATCTTGGAGTTATTGTTAAAGTATAAATTATCAATACATTTCAATATGCCTAAAATTATTTTTATAGATTTAAGCCAATAATTATAATATAAATTAATTTATATAATAAATATTTGTAATTTAATACAGTTAATTTTCAATTAATTTTCTTCAAAATGTAATTTATGAAAATGTTATGACAATCAAGACACCTTATTAATATAATTGAATCATAAAATATAATTATAAATCTTGTTTAAATAATTTATATAATAAACTAGTCTGAGAAAAACTAATGTCACCACTTTTTTCTCTTACACATATATATATACATACAGTGTGCAATAGTACAATTAATAACAGTATATATAAATAACTATTAATAAGTATGTGAAACACAAAAGTTTTCGGGAGTTCGAAAGATTTTACGATACTGGAGCAAAATATCACGGCAAAAAATTCACGTCGTATAATACATATACGATCAGCTGTGCATAAACGACAGGTCATACGACAGCTTTTTATGTCGAACTTCAATATATTTTTCACAGATAATGGTTATAAATGCACAATCAACAAAATCTACTTACAGATCCGGATCCGGAGGTAAGTGGCCATTGATAGACAATTGGTTCTGCTCCGGCTGGCGAGTGCAAACGCAGCTCCATTTTAGCAGGGCCGTCGTCCTCGTCCCCGTCGTCGTCGCCGTCCACTTCTTTGGTAAAACGTTTCCTTCGAAATCCGAACTCAGGATCGTGTGACGTAACCACCTGAATTAATCGTTCGGTGGAGGACCGCGGTCGCTCGTCCTCCCCGCACTAGGACACTACCACCACGTAGACGACGCTCGCGGACCCCCCCGCTCCACGGTTACTTCTCCGGACATGAAAAGATACGAAGGGCCACCTTCAGCGACCATCAATTCGCAGGAATGAGCGTCAGCCTTAGAGGCAAGCATCCAACTTCGACACGACGATGGGGAAGACCAGTGGGGCACGCCAAAACGGCCACCAGGAACACAGAACACGAGGCGCACAACAAAAAAACACTGACAGACTATTGTGCTGCTCAAGAAACAGCGGTTTGGGGGGGGATGACGACATCAAAACATGGCGTCATGCCTCTTCCTTCTACCGTATCGTGCTCTGCGGCAGCACATCCGGGTGTTCCGCGCCAACTTGCTTTACCACGCATGCGCGTCGAGAACCGTTGAACTTTCGACCGCGTATAGATACATTCCTGTTGTTACCATTTTATATTTTTATAAGTACCATTTTATTCCTTTTTTCTCATAGAAAATTAATTTATTGAAAATGTTGCAGTCTATCCATGAAATGGATGAATTCATCGTATAACATTGTTTTCAATATTGTATCGTGATTTAATAATTGAATTAAAAATTTTGATTACTGTAAAAAAAATTAAAATATCAAACACAACATAAATTAACAATTTTAACTTGTTTCTTTAGATATTTAATATTGTTTTGTTTTAAGTGAAAAGCTATTTATACAAGCAACCGCATATATATGAGAGCGAAGTTCCAATATCGATATTTCTAGAAACGCAATTACATGTACGGAATGACCTATTGGCAGAACATGGTATTTGTCACGTAGGCAGTCATACACAAGAATCAGCGCCTCTGTAGATAATATATAGAACTTGATGAATATTACATACATAACATTATTGTATTAGAGACGTTCAAAACAAATACAAATAAAATACAGGAAATATGTTTCACGAATTCTATAACATAAAATTAATATAAAAAATGTTTGTAAAACATTAACAATAAATTGTATTTAATGTTCCTTAACAGTATGAAAATATCAGCAAATGTTTTGATACACCTCACGGGATTTATGTGAACTAAAAAATACAGTTACCACTGAATGACGTGTTATACATATTTCTTGATTGTAAATTGTAAATATATTGAAAGTAGGTTAATTAGGTAACATAACAAACGTGTAGCCATGACGGACGAATTAAAACTAGATCACCGTGCAAAAAAAAGGATCAAAGAGGTTAAAAGGAAAGCTAGACCAGGTAAACATGTTATAATCTAATTTATAACCTATACGTTGACGTGATATGGACGTAAAATTATTTTTAACAAACAATTATTCTTCACAAATTATTTTATATTACTAGTATGACTAGAAGTAATTGAGACAACGTTTGTCTTGTGACGCTCGTGGTTATAAACAGAATTTGGAAATGTGATACAAGACCGAACTGTCTTTGCCGACCTTGGATGATGTAACTCCAAATTTACTGAAAGTATTATGATAACATTATAATATAATGCACTTATACGTAAATAGTTTACCGTTTCAATTGTGGTATAAGCATTAAATATTATTATATAACTGCAGAAATACATTTAAATTTTAAAATCTTCATTCTTTACACAATATACATTATTTTTATGTTATTAAAACGTCCAAATTCTTAAACTGTTCTTACTTTTTTCTTTACTAAAGGTGAACATTCTTTCTAGAACTTGGTGATAAAGCAGCTTGGATCCAACATGGCTACAATAAAAAATTTGAATCATTTTGGAATTTTGTGGATAATGTGGACCGTATTGAAGAATCCAAAGTGTCTGCAGGAGAATTTATAGAAAAATATGAAAAACCTTACAAACCTGTGATAATACAAGGTGTTCAAAGTGGTTGGAAAGCCCAATATAAATGGACTATAGAGGTATATAACTATTAAATTTTAATATATTACAATTAAACAATGCATTATAAACATCTTTTATTAATCTTTTTTAATACATAGAGGTTAGTAAAAAAATACAGGAATCAAAAATTTAAATGTGGTGAAGACAATGAAGGATATAGTGTGAAAATGAAGATGAAATATTATGTACGATATATGCTTAATAATGAAGATGATTCGCCTTTGTATATCTTTGATAGTTCCTTTGGTGAACACCCTAGGCGAAAAAAATTGTTAGAAGATTATGTTATTCCTAAATATTTTCGGGATGACCTTTTTCAATATGCTGGTGAACATCGAAGACCACCATATCGCTGGTTCGTTATGGGACCTGCCAGATCTGGTGAGTATTTTATTCATTTATGTAAAATCAAACAAGAAATTATATTACTGACAATAAACATTTAAAAAATTCCTTATAATTGTTTTGTCTAAATAATTATTTTAGACTACATTATGAATAAGTAATATAAATACAGGTACAGGCATACACATAGATCCATTAGGGACCAGTGCCTGGAATGCACTAATTTCTGGACACAAACGATGGTGTTTATTTCCTACACACACTCCGCGAGAACTTCTTAAAGTATCTGCAGCTGAAGGCGGTAAACAAAGAGATGAAGCTATTACGTGGTTTTCCATTATTTATCCCCGTACAAAATTGCCTACCTGGCCACAAGACTGTTTACCAATAGAGATTTTACAAAACCCTGGTGAAACCGTTTTTGTTCCTGGTGGATGGTGGCATGTTGTTTTAAATCTTGATGAAACTATAGCAGTTACCCAAAATTTCTGTTCCCGTACAAATTTCCCAGTAGTGTGGCATAAAACGGTAAAAACTTATATGTAAAGATATAAATTCAATAAAATACATATAGTACACACGCATTGCATTTATAATTTTATGTCTTAAATAATTTTATAGGTACGAGGGAGACCAAAACTATCACGTAAATGGTTAAAAGTACTCAGGGATAAAGAACCAGAATTAGCAACACTTGCTGAAACCATAGACGTAAAAGAAGATACAGGGGTTGCTAGTGATTCTTCCAGTGGTTCTTCAAGTAGTTCTTCAAGTAGTAGTACAAGCAGTCAGTCAGAAGATAGTGCGGATGATAGTGGTCAAGAATCATTGACAACACATAAAAAGAAGAAGAGGTATATATTTGTTCCTTTAATATACATATTCTATGTATAGAAAGAGAAGATATTTAATATTATTATTAGCCCATTTATTTTTTGTAATTATAAATATAATTAAACATAATACTGTATTTTTAATTTTTAGAAGAAAACTAAATAACAGCCAACCCTGACAATATCAAGCATTTGGGACCTACAGAGACCTCAGACTGTACAGTATTAATCAACAATTATTGTTTGTACTAAGAGTAAATATTATAATTATTACCACCTTCATGTTCATAATAAAATAAATGCTAGATAATACCAAACTTGTTCTTATTAAATAAATTTGTTTAAAGCCTACATTTAACTCACGATAATGCACTTAATTTTTGCTGAATCAATTTTTTAAATATTACGTCTTTGGACATTATATACTATAAGAAATGCTTTTATTATTTAAAAATTCTATACACATTAAATGCTTATATTCATTAAGGCAGTATACGTGAAACGTAAGTTATAAAATATTTAAAGTAAAAAACGAAAACATATGTTACAAAACAAAATATCGAAAAACATCAGCAGGCAATGAGTCAGGTGCATTATCATTACAAATATTCATATTAATTGTCTATTGTGTTATAAATTAATACAAATTAATAAATAAATAAAAAATGCGTAGTTGCGAAATAAATACAATGTTTCCAACAGATGCATATATTAACTTTTCAATGAGTTGCTTCTCTGGAAAGTTCTTGCATCTCGCTTATAGTAGCTCCACAGCCTCACCGTTCCGTCACTTCACGTTGATATGGTGACCATGCAAAAGCACCAAATGGAGTGTAAACAACATAGAAGCAAAGTAATACAACAAATTAAATTAAATTTCCATATTCAGTCCACTTACAAGTTAATGATTATTACAAAAATATTATTTCCTACTACGAATTCAGTCCATTAAACATAAATGTTTTACATAGAATACATTCACAACTGCAGTCACGCTATTAATTCTTGCTAAAAACTCTCACAAATGCT
Source organism: Tetrapedia diversipes (assembly GCA_033822845.1). Lineage (NCBI taxonomy): Eukaryota > Metazoa > Arthropoda > Insecta > Hymenoptera > Apidae > Tetrapedia > Tetrapedia diversipes. The sequence goes on from JAOPTO010001026.1 coordinate 210,995, forward strand.
TTTAAAAAGCAGTACTTCCTGTACACAATTTTGATAAAAATTAATGAAAATTGATTTAAAAAAATCAAGAAACTTTGAAAAAAAAAACATCATTAAATAAACCGTTCATGTTCATTAATCTAATGTTTGGTATCAACAATAAATTGTACAACAATTTAAAGCGCATTTCCGATTTCCATTACATTTGAGTATGTTTAGTATTAAAATTACCTTTGCTTCACAAATTATATTTTTATTAATTGATTAATAATTTTCAAACAAGCATTATAAACAAATAAACTAGTAAACTATTTCTTTTTTTTTATAAATATCAGTTAAAAAGTTAGAAATTTGTTCAATGACAATCATGACAGGTATTTACGAAAAAAATGTTCACACTTTAATAAAATAGTAAAGTGTGTTCAGACGAGCATGCGCATTACCACATCAACAACTTATAAATGCAAAATAATACTATGCAGCAAAATAGAAAAATAAGTTAAAGGGAAACTGTGGAAATAGACATAGATAATGAGGAATCGGGAATACGCCACAGCTTCACCTCTCCAGAGCTGCAATCAACATTTAAGATGTTATTCCATTCAAAAAATTTATAATAGGTACTGAACCCGAGCAAACAATTTAACTTAAAATAATTTATGTAACCAAGTATTTAAAAGTTTCTAGGATAATACAAAATTATAGTGTTATTATATCCTACACTTTTAGTATGCTTCGGGTCAGATTAAGTAAATAATAATGCAAAGAAATATACTTACTTGCTTGCAGTAAAAACATGTTGTTGATTAGTGGTTACAGCATTGATGGCAGAACCATGTGCTCGAACTTCTCCTATTGGAGTACATTCTGCTTGATCCTTTGGTACAGACCATGCTTTTAAAACTCCTCCTCGACATCCAGATATCATTACAGAACCATTATTAATCATACATAATCCCAAAATCCAATCTTTATGAGCATTATTCAGTGATTGGACTAGTTCCATTCTGCTCAGATCCCATCGCTTAATACACATGTCTCTTGAACCTAAAGAACATTCTTCATTGGTTTTAAAATATTCTATGTAAACTAATAATGATATTTAGAACAAAAATACTTGCCAGAAAATAATGTAGAATCGCAAGTCGTTAAACACTGAACGCCATCATAATGTGGCGGAACTAGACTGATTGATTGACCGGTTGTATTTGGTTCGACAAGAGATATCAAATGATCTTTGCTGCCTGTTATTACTCTACCATCATCCGCGACAGCTAAACACATCACCGCTGCCGTGTGTGGTGTGCTTAATCTTCCAGTATGTATTAATTTACGAAGATCCCATACCCTAACTTTATCACTAGATGCGGTGTATAATTCTTGCTCATCTATACTAAGTACTAAATCATTAATAGTGGTTTCCCCAACAGGAACTTGAAGCATTCTAGATGGAGTTGATAGCGCGATAGGCCCACTTTGAGCCTGACCAGATGAAAATAAAGTTTTCACACAATTGTTGCCTGTTCGCAAATCCCAAACTTTTACATAAGCTGAAGAAACGCTGAATAATAAATTGTGCACAGGTGAATATTTCACCGCTACGACATTATTCGGATGACCACTTAATGTAAGATTTTCAATTCCTGTCCCTAAATCCCATACCTTTACAGTTCGATCTAAAAATATACAAAATTAACTTGTACATGGTATTGAGATTGAATTTTTTTTAAATATTGTATATATGTTTTATGCCTGATACCTTTTGAACCACTAAAAAGTAAATCCGAAGTTACACATATAGTTAGAACTGCTTTACTGTGTCCTTCTGCAACGTGAGTACACTGCAGAACGGCACGTGGCTGTGTCTGAAAAGAATTAAGCATATCACATGTACCTAATGAAATGTACATGTTATCTTTACCTTGCCTTGATATTGAGAAATAATTCCTTTCATAGGCTGAGGATCTGTTGATGCTGGTTGCCTACTTGCAGTTAGCCTGGAAAAAACGTTTTCTTCTCGACTGTTGAATCGCCGATAAGTGGTCGGAGATCCAGGAGGTGATGACACGTCTGTATGTGCTACCTGTTCCCTAGTTGAGGGTTTTTTATGTTAGCGTGTTAGTTAGCCGGATATTTTGTCAGTTCTAATCCAGGCTAAGCTATGTTGATTTAAGGCAACATAGATCATGCAAGTGCATTATTATAAGTAGAATTATAAATTAATTTAAATTTATTTAATAACAATATTATTGAATTATAAATGTAATCATTTTTATAATACTGAATCCTTATAATTATACGTTATTGTAACACAAAAGAATAGTACATATTAATACTTGAAAAGTAGATGTTATGATTAATGATTGATTTAGAAGAGAAATTAATTGTAAACAATGCACATCATGATTCATTATAGAAATTGTTAAAAATAATAAAAATAAAGAAATAATCCACCAAGGGGTGTTTTATAAGTATGTGTATATTACAGTGCACATAAAATGTGTGCTTTTATTTATTAATTGGCATGTATACAAAATAGCTGCTTACATATATACAAAATTCATGGGCTTTTCGCGAAACATGTTTCGTACAAATAAAAATCTTTTATAACATTTATACATATTTATATATAATACATAAATTGATCGGATTATGTTAAACAAGTTTAATAAAGAACATGAATGAGTAAAGTGTTATTATTATTATTTTTCTCAAAAAATAAAGAAAAGTTTTTGAACAAAATAAATTTTTTTCATACAAATTAAGTCTTTCTTTCTAATTTAATAATTTATATGTTAGTAGTCTTATTTTATAAATTATTAGTTTGAACAAAATTTTCTTCATAAAAACAAAGTGCGCAAATGATGACAAAAATATTTTTTTAAACAATTAATGAAATATATCAGTTTTTTATAATACAGGCTTTTTCACATCCTACTGATATTTTTTTTGTATTATAATATTTATAACAAGAAAAATTGTTGTTAATTTACCTTTATTACCTATAACTTAAAATAAAATTAAAATTTTGTGGTGGAAGCGTCAAACAATGTACTTGTTTAAGAAAGATATAGATTTTTCACGAAAAAAGATCAACTAGTAATGCATGAAACAAGGCATCAAGACAAAGGTATACAAAAAATATAAAAAGTAAGACGTGCTGCAGAATTACCACTCACATGGAGCCTCCTCCAGGATACAGCGGTCGTCGTAACGGCCTTGGTGATGTACTATCACGTCGAGTTAATGTTGGGGATCCACCAGTTATACTACCATGACTTCTTGTCAAAACCAATCCTCTTTATAGACATAAAAATTTTCCATTTTGTGTTTCATATTACATAGTTAAATAACTTAAGGATAATTATACTTACTTTAAGCTACCAGGCGCACTAGGCACCCTGGTAAGTGGATGATTATAACTCTGGCTTTGTTCCTCTGTCTTAAAATTGTCTGGATTGGCTTGAACTCCATAAAGAAGCTCTTGCGGCTGTGTAGTTCTTCGCCGTACCTTATTATTACGCTGTTTATCTTCTCCAATTATAACTTGGCTATAATTTTCACTAATATTTCAAATTAAATAAAGTACTAATCACTTAATGTATGATAAAATAATCATATATGGCTTACTTATCTGGTGATGAACTTCTTGAACTTGGAGGGCTATAATTTATTGTACTATGATGATTATTTGTTAGAGATAAAAGATCTCTATCCCGTAATACGTGTTCTAATAACTGATGCTGGACATCACTTTCTTGTGCAACTTGATTTAATCTTGATTCCATGTCTCGAACTTCAAGTTGTTTTTGAGCAGCTACACAACTTTGTTCAACAGTAAATGCTAGCATTCTTTGTAATAAATATTGAGCCTCATCTACTGACTGAATCGTCGATATGAGAGCTTCAACGCCTGGTTCGGTTTCACCTTCTCCATCTCCCATTTCCACCATATCACGTTGACATTCGGAAATACTATCCTGTTAAAAATAACTTGAAAAACTACGCCAAAATATCCTTACTAATACAAAAGAAAACAAGTTACCTGTAAATAACTAATTTTACTCCTCACATTATCAATTTCTTCATCTATGTCAGTTGTGTCTCCTCTTAAACTTGCTATGCTATTTCTTTGTTTTTGAAGCTTTTCAAGTTCTCTACCCAATTCCTCTCGTTCTTGAAGAAGTCTTTCCATTTCTCTCTCCGTTTCTGCTGCTGCTTGTTTAGCCAATGCTTGCTTGGCAATGGTTCTTTCAAACGTCTGCCATCTTTGTTTTAATGCTTTTGGATTGATAGGTTTAGGCAGTGCTCTACCAGCAACTTTTTGACTTAAACCTCTATCTCGTTTTCTTAATGCCGATACTTCTTCCTGCTTACGTCTAAGCACCACTTCTTTCATTCTTTTATCTGCCTCAAGCGTTCGAATCATATTTGCGTTTTTCCTACTTTCCTTACGTAACTGTGCGATTTCTCGATTACGTCTTAATTCATTTTCTTTGTGTTTCTGTGCTTCTTCACGCATTTTGTTTAAAAGTTTAACTTTTGCTCTTTTCATTTCTGCCAATTCATTTCGAAGACCTTTTAATCTATTTTCATTTTGAGACTGACTCTTGAGTAATCTCGCATGTTCTTTCTTTGCAGATTGTAAAAGTCGCATTTCTTTTTGCATAGAGGAAAGCTTTTTCTCGTATTCATCGCGTAATTTTTTTACTTTTTCTGTTGGAGGTGTTGGTTGTTGTTGTAAAGATTGCAATACCTTGTCTCTTTCTTCCTGAGTATCCCTAATTCGGGCTTGTAATTGAGCAAGTTTATCTTCATAATGTTGCTTCATAGTTTGCAATCGTCGTTGAGAAAGTTCAAGTTCTTGTATTAATCGTTGTTTTACATCAATGTCTGATGTTAAAGCTTCCAATTCACGACCCATAGCTGCTTCTTCTTCATCTTCTTCTACAAAGTATTATATATAATAATTACCAACACGTCACTTTAAAATGACTTAATTAATGTTTTTTTAATATGCATAGAAATATACCTTTTCTATCAGAATCATCGTCTGAATCGTCTTCGCTTACAGAATCCTGACCAGCTTCTCCATCATCTCCCTCTCCTTCGTCTCCCGTTTTGCCGGTAGTACTAACATTATGGGCATGCTGTTCTTTTAATGTAGTTAATGTTTCAATTTCTTTTTGTACCTCTTTCTTAGCATCATTTAATACTGATGTAGAATCGCTGTGAAATATATATCCAGAATCACCATAGGGGTTAGCTGCATTAACCTGTGTAAATTGAAATACCATTAAGAAATTAATTATTATCCACAGTAATAATAAGTGCATATTTTATATGTATTCTTATATATACACATACGTGCGTGCGCGCGCGTACACACACATACACACACCTGTATTTGTCGTTTCTTGAGCTGTTGATACATAGCCTCTGCTTCTAAAAGACGAGCTCTTAATTCTTCTATTTCTTGCACATATCCCTGTATTAAACTTGTTACTTCTGGATTTTCACCTGTTGATGACACCCACTGACCAGCAGCTTTTTCTGTCTGTAGAAGAACATTTTTTGCTGTTAATGCTTCAACTGTTTCTGAAAGGGCTTTTACTCTAGTACGAAGGCTTTGTAATTCACTGCTCAACATTTGGTTTTCATGCCAAGCATCATTTATACCATCTTCACCAACAACTCTTTTGCCTGAAAAAAAAATAAGCAACAGATTAAAGCTTTAACTTTCTATAGTAAATTTCACTTGCTACAAAACTCAACATTTCTTAATTTATGCATTTACCTTGTCTATACTCCATTAATTCTAATTGAAGCTGCTGTATTTCTCTTCTAAGAGAAGCAATTGTTCTTGAACTCTTATCCTGATTAATCATAACTTTATTCTTTATATTTCTTGCTCTGTTTGCATATTTCAGAGTACTTAAAGTTTCCATAAAATCTCTATCACTTGGTGATACACAAGCTATCATAACAGTTTGACTATTACCTACAACCATTGCATATAATTTTATTGACATGTTAATGTAATTAACATAAAGATATTTATTCTATAAATATATTTAAAATTCTATTACCGCCTAATGAATCTTGAAGCAACCTTGTTAACTTTGAATCTCTATATGGTACATGTAAAGCTTTCTTTGTTTTATCCCCAAGTGCAGAAATTACATTACCTAGAGCCAACTATAATATAAAAAAATAATTGTTCTAATGCTGATTACTACATTGTAATCTTCTTATATAATTATCAATATATTACCAATCCACAGTTTATAGATATCCCCTCCTTTGCTCTATCTCCTGTAGCACCAGTTCTTTTAAGTCTTTCTGATCCAGCTAAATCTACAAAGTGAAATTTTGCAGTTAAAGTTTCAAATTCACTGGCAAGTTCAGTGCCACTTGTATCAACATCAGCATCTGGATCTTCAACTTTTATACATCTTTGCTGTTTTATGTGCAGTGTAAATATTGCATGTGATCTTGATGACTGAGTATTCATTTGGGTAGATCCAGTTGTACGTGACAGTGCTCCTAATCTTAAATACTCCAATGCTTCCTCTGGACTAGTAACAATTCTTGGTTCTACTCCAGCTAAATGAATGTTTCCTGAGGGATCTTCATGAATACGAGCACCACCTCTGGGTCCACCAGGTCCTAGTAAATCTTTTAAATCTTCATTGTATAATTCCAAAAATTGTGCTGTAACCTATCATAAAAAGAATAGTTCACACATAGAAAATATTTTATCTAAGGATAAAACAAAAGTGATAACATCTTTTAAGATTAATTTCATCTATGTATATTTTTTACCTTAAATTCTGGAGGCATTTGTGCACGTTCTTCAGCATGTTGCTGTTTCTCCATAATACCATTGAATAGATGTGTGATAGCTCTTGGAATAATTCCAACTACAACTTCACCAACTTCTACATCAAACCCAGTACCCATAGTATATGTTTTTCCTGAGCCAGTTTGACCATATGCAAGAACAGTTGCATTATATCCATCTAATGCACCTTCTACTAAATGTGCAACACATGTTTCATAAATCGTGCTTTGTCCAATACCAGTGTCAAAAACATAATCATATGTAAAGGCCTTGTCTGGTCCAAGAAAGACCTGGGGTTCTCCTGGAGGTACTTGTGTACAAATTCTACACATATCAATTACTTCACGTGCTACTTGAGGCCTTATTCTGCAATTAATAATAATAAATCCTAATTAAGAAGTGTTTATAAATAAAAAATTACGAAAAATTTAGATATTTTATAAAAATAAATATAAACTTTAATTTTTTATTTTTTATATACGAATTATGTTTGATCGACATTCATATGAAACTATATTGTATTAGAATTTGTTGAAAATGTCGTAATCAACATCAAACATATCGGCTATTACTGTTTACTTTACATGCGTAAAAATCACGCAAAAATTATAAATATATAAGGTGGACGAGAAATGCAACACAGAAATAATTTTAATATATTAAAATAAAAATAAGAAAAAAGAAAATAAACTGAAACTCAATAAGTTACGCAGGAATGGAAGGAATGCGGTGGGAGAAGCAAAATTCATTCATTCATCGTAAATCGAGATATACATGTGTTCATTATACAACCGGTAATAAAGCCTACGCATTTAGTTCTTTAAAAGGAGATATTATGTGATTTAAGTTTGCGATAAAGTGCTGCGTAGAAAAAAATACCGATGAAATAACAAAATAGTTTGGTCGGAAAATTGTAAACACAGGTAGAAAAATAAAACACAAAAGAAAACCACATAGCTAATAATGAAATATAATAGAAAAAATATCATTTTTGTATTTTTAAGAGTTACTAATGAATTACAAAAATTAGAAATATATACGATAATATATAATAAAATATTGAAGTACAATAATTTGAATTGCAGTTTGTATTATAGCTTTAAATAATCATATAAAAGAGAATTCGTGTTTTAGAAAGAATATAGAGGAAAATCTATAACAATTATTTTGAAACGTGAAATGGTCTAGATAGCGGAATTTTCTAAAACCGTGAAAGTGTGACACAAACCGATGAATTTCGCAACTGATCATTGAACTCGTAACAATGGAGTTTCAATTTAAAACAAAAGTAAAGTACTAGATAAGATAGATGAAGAAAACATATATGCTATACACGTGTATATTGCAAAAATATTGGAAAAACTAAATGGTTATTAGAAAATGAAACTTTCGCGCTTTCAACTCAAATGACACTCTGCACGAATTTAAAAGTTATTATTAATCAAACAGCGACAATATTATAAGCTGTCATCGCGTAAGTCATTTTAGTTTTTTGACAATGTAGCTTGCACAATGGAGAGCGCATCTTAAAAAACATTCCGACGATTCTTTTTAATATAACACTGTACTTACCTTACAGCAACGCGTACACTTGTATCATCAGCCATCTCGATGATAAATATTGTGCAACTTTAGGACGTAATACTAGTAAAACTTCACCGAAGAAACCTGCAGCGATTAGGCCGAAACTATTAGGCGATGGCTATAATTTTTTGATACTAAATGCGCACGCGTTACTAGATGCGGTGGCCGTGAAAATTCCGCATTTTTCGTAGTGAACGCGCGCACAGACGACCGTGAAATCCACTCAAACATTTCTCATAACGAAAGGAAAATCTCTATCCTAGCGGCGTCGGTCCAAGGACTATACAGAGCTTGGACTGAAATCATACGTGACGGACATCTTTGATTCTTCGCAAAAAGTGCCTCTGTAGCATCATCTGTTGACAGTTCGGGGAACTGTTAACATTCAAGTTGAGAACTGCTATCATTATCGACTGCATTTTTAGTCGTTGATAGAACAATTTAAATTGTAAATTAAAAATATTTTGTTACAAACGAGAAAAAATGAAGTACAAGACAAACCTTACATCTAATCTACTTTTTTTCTCTAAAAATTTGAAGGTTTGTGAACCCTCTTATCATTTTAGTGTTGCCTTCATTGTTACCAAAGCAGCTTAGAAATAAGATTAGTACATTCTGCGGTAAATGAAATTAAAACTAAATATGTAAACATGAAATTACAAATGAATTGTAAAAGAAGAAAAATATCCTCTAATCGCATGTATATAGCAATGTCCTATAAGTTCTCCGCAGGTCGGGACAAAAACGGGCAACGTAGCAGCTGATGTTCCTATAACAGGAGTCATTTATCATTTAAAAATGGAAGATAATAGATTAAGATTTCTGTAATCTTTTGTTTATGTCAAATTTTGTATTGAATTTTCCTTAAAAACAAAGCTTTTAGCTTATCTTAATGTTACAAAATCAAATATCAGAAAAACATTCCTAAAAAAGTGAGCTTTCAGTTTATCCTTAAGTTTTCAAGGTCAAACCGAAAGTTCTCTTTTCGTGGATAGTTTAATTCAATATTTAATCTTTGAAGGTCAAGGTCAAGGTCAAACCGAAAGTTCTGTTTTCGTAAGACATTTCCCGATATTTAACCTTAGAAACTCAAGGTCAAACTATAAGCTTACTCTTAGTAAGGAGCTTAATGCAATTTGACATAAGCAGAAAATAAAGATCCTAATCTATTACCTATCTCCCTCTGTCTTTCATTTTAAAGCGTGGAAGAATTTCTATTATAAGAACGCCGGCTATGTTGTCCGTTTTTTATCCCAACCTGTGACCTCACAAGCCTCTAAATTCCTAGAGAAAAAAATACATTGAATGTAAGGTTTTCCTCATAACCTTGTAAGTAGTCTTATTGTGCTATCTACGAACGGTAAGCTTAGAAATCATATTCGATAGTTATATAAATTCTTCAAACATGACATATATTTTTTAACTTTATTACTTTTATTGCCATGAATTGAAAATGAATATTTATCCGTTGTAAATTACTTTCTTTTAGATTATTTTAACAATAACATATAATGTCTATGAAATTACTACTGCATCTTTATCTTATTCATAAAAATAAGTGCAATAAATCAAAAGAAATTAAATCTAGCTCTTGTCTTAATTTTTCTTCTTGCTGCATGTTATCAAACCACCTTGACACATGTACACATTGAGCTTTTTCTTGCTGAGTTAATTCATGCTGCGACAAAAAATAGGGTAAAGAGATTAGATTGATCCATCAATTTACTAAGGATTCTTATGACCTACTTATTATACTTTGTTTTTATTACCATTATTGAATGTAGAGCATAATATAATGTTACATCAGCAATAGTTTTCTTTGTACCAGTTAAATATGTGTTGTCTCTTAATGCAATATTTAGTTCCTACAAAAATAGAATGTTTTTTTTTTAATTTATGTATTTTGAACATTTTTGATTGAACTAGTAAAAATTGTTTACTCCTAATATAATTAGATAAATATATGAATATATGTTACCTGCAAGACTCTTTTTGCGTTAATGGGAGTATTAGCATAATTGACACAAACAACTGCATATTCCAACCACTGACGTGATAATGCTTTCATTTCATTATCAATGCCAAGTATATCAGGATACTTTGAATTTTCAATTAAAAACTGAATTATAGTACTAAATCCTTCTATTTTTGTATTTGAATTCTGTTCCGTTCTAACAATTACCTATAAAATGATATAAAAGAGAATGCGTATTAATTACATTCTCTCAAGCATAAATTATTCTCATAAAACTTTTGACATTTACATTTTCTTGCATTTCCAATGGTAATGGTGAAACATCTAAATAATTTGAAATTCTTTCCAAACATTCTACGTTACACAAAACCATCGTTTCAAACTTGGTACTCGGTGTCTTGTTCTTGTATCAATTGCGGAATAATTTTTAGGTTATGTTTGAAAAAAGAGCGCGATTCTTAACCAGACGAAATTATAAAATCTACATACAGTCGAAATCCATTCGATGATTTATCTTTTTATTCAAAAGAAATATATACATGAAACATATTGAAATCATAGTATACACAAAATATTTTTAACATCAGATAGCAATTTATTTCAAATGTACAATTTTGTTATAACAATGCTTGTATAAAATTTATGTATGACAATAGAATGGTGTCTCGTATTTTTATTAATTTATATATTTAATTAGAAAATTAATTGACTTAGTTTAAGTAATTGGACCTAAGTCTTTTATCTCAAAAGATAATCGGTATTAAACCAGAATCATAAAAATATATTTTACTAAATTACATTAAAATACACGATAAAATAACGGTGGAATCTAGTAAATTAGTTATTTTTATCACGTTGCAATAGGAATGAATAATCAGTTAATAGATAATTAAACTGACTAACTTTCTTTCCAATAATGTTCCCACAGTTTGGCATTTAATTTCTGAATGTGACTTTTTTTTGCTGCATTATAAATTTTTAGGAATATTTCATAATTTTTTTTAACTTTTCTACACAATTCTACACAATTTCGATCGAAATTCCAATATGATTTCAGGGAATTTCGAAGGGTATAAATTTTAATGGTATAATCAGGTACAGCAAATGCAGCAAAAAAAGTCTTGCAGTAATATATAGCTTATATTACTGTGTATGTTAAATATAATTTGTTTAACGGTTCAGTCATAACTATAGAATCAGTAAAATTGATTAATCTACTTAAGTGATGACACATATTGTAAGTACATTTTAAAATATCAATTTTTAAAATTAGTTTCACTATATATAAAATAATCATGAAAATAAATTTCACTTGTCTAGTGTTAAGAAAACAATTCTGATTTTTACTATAAAACAATTTCGCATAGTTAGGTTTTTTTATAAGCAAATATGTGATTTCACATAATTCAAGAAATAATTTGTCAAAATTCACAAATTATATGCAATTAAATGCAGGTACTTTTTGTAAGATGCTTATTTGACTTTTACCTGCTCAAAAAAGTCTTTTTTCATATGAGAAAAGACTATGAACATTCCCTTCTTGTTGAGCAGAATGCGTTCTTCTTTCAAATTTTAATTCTCCACTATACATCATAGATCTTAAGGTAGAAATAGATTTTGCTCCAATATCTTGACATCCATGCTTAATGCCACACAATAAATAGGGTAGGAATTTTAAAACAGTTCCTTTGTCCACTATTGAACCACTAACACCTTGAGCTACTTTCATCTTGTCCATTTCATTATGAAAATACCTATCCATTGCAGATCCTTGTGCATCTTTTCTATTCATAGCTTCTAAGGAGCCCATACCTCTATATTTCTTTAGACGTACACCATCACTAAAGAAATATTCACCTGGTGCTTCTGAAGTACCAGCTAATAAAGATCCCATCATAACTGTACTAGCACCTAAACATAAGCCTTTAATAATATGTCCAATTGATTGAATTCCACCATCAGCTATAACAGGCACATCAAATCTTCTTGCATATTCTGCAACCTTATATACAGCAGTAGCTTGAGGCCTTCCCACAGCCATAACTTCTTGGGTGATACAGATAGAACCACAACCCATTCCAACCCTTAGAGCATCAGCACCAGCCTCTATAAGATTTTTAGCTTGCATAGTTGTTACAACATTTCCTGCAATTACCTGTAGTTCTGGATATGCTGATTTAATGTATTTGATCATATCAATCTGGTATTTAGAATTGCCTTGAGAGGAGTCTAAAACAATGACATCAACACCAGCTGCATAAAGAAGTTGTAGTCTTTGTCTATCATTAGTACGTGTACCAATAGCAGCACCAACTAATAACTGTTTATTTTCATCTTTACTAGCATTTGGATAACTTCGATTTTTTTTTAAGTCAGTTCTTGCCATTAAAGAAACCAATTCTCCTTTCTCATTAACAATTGGTAGCTTTCCTTTTTTAGATTTTTCAAGGATTACATTTGCTTCTTGTAATGTTACACCAGCAGTTGCAGTGATTAAATTTTCTAATTTTGTCATTATTGTTTCTAACTTTATATATTGCTGATTTGTTGTGCTCTCCAAAAAATCAATATCTCTGGATGTAACAATGCCTAATAGTTTACCTCCAACCTTTCCTGTCTCTGTGATAGGAACACCAGAAAAGCCATGCTCAGCTTTTACATTTAAAACATCTTTAACTGTATGGTTGGGTGATAGAACAACTGGATCTCTGATGAAGCCATGTTTGTACTTTTTGACCTAGAAACACAAGTTTTTATCATTTCTACATATTATTTTAAATATTAATCCAATTGATTATTTAGTGAATTTAATCTTACTTTCTTTTTAATTACATAAGTATGCAGAAATGTAAGCATAAATGAGATTAATGTAACTAATCCAATAAAACAGAAAAAATTGTCTAAAATATTCCCTCAATAATATCTTTTTTTTAAAAAGAAAACAAATTAACGTTTATTGTCAATTTATGTATTATTACATGACAGTAATGTTACTGCTTAAATAAAAGAACCGCGCGCGCCAAAATGAAATAAAAGCTTTAGTTGTTCTATAAAAATGGAAAACGAATGAATGTTTTACAAAATCGTTGCAAATACAAATAAGAATTGCGAAGTCGTTGCCAAACTAAATGGAAGTACTACGGTTTGAAAGAATATACCTTATGCACTTCATTGGCTTGATAATCAGGCGTACAATTATGATGTATTATGCCAATTCCTCCACATAAAGCCATGGCAATAGCCATGTCGGATTCTGTAACAGTGTCCATAGGAGATGATACTAGCGGAGCCTTGATCATAATCTTTTTCGTCAATGGTGAGTGTAAATCAACCTCATCAGCGGTAAAATCAACGTAACCCGGTAAAATAATAAAATCATTGTAGGTAAGACCATCGCCGGTAGTGAATAATTGCACTGCTGAGAGTCCATCTTCCGGTAGTGGTACATCTGCCGGTTTTGTCTCACCAATCACATAATCTGCCATTGTTTCGTTTTTAATCGACGATTATTTATATATTTTTTTTCTTCGTAGAATGTTAATTAAATTATAATTGATGCTACAATTATCGTATGACGAGATGGTGGGCATGTACTTTTGGCACCAATATTAAAACTCGCGGGTCTCCCGTATATGCTGGATCGGAGATCTCCAGGCAAAATGACCGAAATCAACGTGCGCACAGTACATTTGTAGACTACAGATAAAGCATGCTTCTCATTTTCATCTAGTGATGGCAGTACTGTCGCCAATAATGTTTCATGAAGTTAGTCGAAAATTAGTGATTGACTTATTATTCAATTTGATTTAAAAATTCGCGCTTTATTTCGAAGTAAATTCGGTAAATAATTCGGGAATCGAAAATATATATATTGGTAGTGTAAATTAACGAGATATTAGTTGAAATAAAAAATTTATCAAGGTAAATAATGTTGAAATGAAATTTTAATTGTAAATACAAGTGTACAAATATGGGAACATTTACACACAGAATTGATTACAAAAATACTTGTCTAATACAAAATAAATACTAATTAATAGACAAAGAACAAACCATAGTAAAATATTTGTTTAAACTTGCACGGTGCAATGAGCATCATTAATTTTATGCAATAGTGTTGCATTTCTTACATGTATGCTAAAAATTGTATAAAATTATGTAAAGTTTAATATTACACTGATTCATTTAAAGTGTACAAATGTTGTAATTCTGTCTATAATCTTACTGGATAGAAAAAAATTTGTTTTACACCACTAAAAACACCACCAAACGCTTCTTTATAAGAGGATAAAATATACTCCACTATCATTTCCAAGTAACTTAAATTTTCGTAATCATCATATTCTTCATAAGAAAAATAGTCATATAACATTGGTAAAAATATGATTAGAATATACATCATACCGCCAAAAAAGACTAAAAATGAACAAAATTATAATAATAATAAATTCAGAATAAATTATAAATAATAATAAATTCAGAATAAATTATAAATAATAATAAACAAATCGAAATTATGAAATAAAATAAATACTTACTGATAGACTTGAGTTCCAAAAATTGTTTATCATTCTTTTTATTCTCCTTACATTTTAATTTGCTAGGTACTGGATTATCATCAATTAATTGTGAAATCTTTTTTGTATTAGAATCCTTCACATCAACTTTATGATTTGATGGTAATTTCATATTGTCATTCATATATAGTTGTTTTGTTTGTACAATATCTGATTGAAGATTTGTATCTCTGTATATTTATAAAGGACGCAATTATTATTTTAAAATAAACGAAGAAACATATTTTTTAAATAGCTTACAATGCCTTATTGATCATAGTAGAAAGGGCTGTACATTGCTGTAATGTTTGAAGTTCGGGATCATCTACTTTCAACTGACTCCTTAATTCTTTGTCATATACTTCATTGACTTTTCCTCTTTTCCCTTTTTCGAGTGCATCTGCTGTTAACTCATATGGATATTGTTGTTCAATACTACTTGTATTTTTTATTTTGTGCCTTAATTTATTATAATACTCCCAGTAACTTTTATTCAATAATTCTTGGGTTTTGGGAGGAATGCTTTTCGACCTTTCACATACATCATCTGTATTTGATCTTGGAGAAACATCACACTTACAATTTTCTTTCTGCAAGCACGTTTTTGATAAGTTTGTAATCATTTCTTGACATGAATTTATATGTTTGTTATTTTGCAAATAATTTTGTTCAATGAATTTTGAAGCATTATTAATTTGTGTGTTTGTATTTTGTTTATGTACAGGTATAGGATTAATATGTTTTCTAACTTTTTTTACCTTATGATTACTGGATTTATGAATGTTTGCTTGATTATATTTATATTTAGTATACTGACAATTAGGCCATACTAAAGTGTAATCAGAATCCACTAATGCTGAATGAGAATTCTTCTGGAAATAAGACTTGGCTTTTCTGGAAAATTTAGCTGATGCTTTTTTTTGTTTAAACGTGATATATGGTTCAGAATTACGACAAAGTTTTCTAGCACATTCATTTTTTGCACAAGGCAAATTTTGTTCAGATTTATTTCTACCAGTATTTTCACACATAGCTGTTTTATAATTTTGATACAAAGATTGATTCTGATTAGTACTAATCACATTAGATTGAGGTACTGATTGGAGATATTCATTTTCTTTTGACAGATTTATCTGGCTATCACTTTGGATTGAAGTCTTGGTATCACCATGTATAATATCTGTACTAATCTTATTAACTTTCATTGTGAGTTTATTTGTATCAGTAAACTGGTTTTTTTTAATGTTTCTTTGCGGAATAAATTCAGAATCTGTAGTTTCTTCACCACTTGTATTGCATGCAATTTTTTTCATCTTCAGACATTGCAAAACATGATTATTTATATTCTTTTTATTTATGTTAGGAATATAATATTCAGAATCACTAGATTCTTGTTGTTTTTGTTGTATATTTAAGCTCTGTAATTTTTCTGGTATTAAATTTTTTGGAAGATCTGAATTGAAACAGTTTTTTCTACCTTCTTCAGGTGCACTACTTTGAGCTACCAATACAGTCTCTTTTTCGCAAATTTTTCTTTTTTCGGTATCTAAAAAAATATGAGTTAAATATATGGAAAACAGAAAGCTATAAGTAATATTGATAACAAGTTACCATTAATAGATTTGTTTATATGCTGAATTTTGTTTAAATTAATATACTGTTCAGATTTCTTTCTCGTTAAAGATGGTGTTTCATTCAGATTTTTGTATTCTGAATGATTTATACATTGTTGCATTCCATTATTTGTTCCTGTGGGAGATACTTGCATTGGTATATTTTGATATGCAAGAACTGGAAGTTGTACATTATAGCACTGATTTACATATTCTTGAGGTACAGTGATTGTATTTAAAGGATGTGATTGAAGTTTTTTGTCTAGCACAAAAAACAACTGCCCATTATTTTCCTAAATACATTAAAACAGTAAAGGAACTTACTCGGTTATTCATATTTTTAATAAAAATTTAATTATAAAATATTAGAACATATACTCGCACTGGTAAGGAAGTAATGTCCACCTGGGTGTTTGCATCATTAACTGTTGATTTTAATACATAATCAATTGAATGCTCATCAGTTACACCTTTATCATTTTCTGCAGTTTCATTTTTATTATCTGCTTCTAAAATATTACTTCGTTTTCTTAATACCGGATTGTTTATGGAATAATTTTGTTCTGCAATTGATTCTTTATTGGCATTAAACTTATTGCTTTCTTTATGATTTTGTGATTCAATTTCTTCTTCTTCATGAGGTTTTTCTGCCTCTTGCATTTTTATTTGTCCCCTATTGTAATACCAAATATAGAGATCAGTCAAGTGATTATAATATACAAAACACTTTCCATTAAAAATGATATATTACATATTCGAATTTCTGTCAGGTATTTGCCTTTCCATATCTTCTCTATAGAGATGTTTTGTAGAAGTATTAACAGATTGATTCTTGTTTTTCTGTAATAGCTCAGTTGATGATACTTGATTCTTTTTAATATGAGTCACTCTGCTTAAAAATATACTATTGCATTTCAATCTTAATTTTATTTCAACTTACATATAAAATAGGTAACATACTTTTTAAAACGAGGATCAACATAACCAGGAAGTCTTTTTAGAGTATGCATACTCGAAGTAGCTTTATGATGATGAAAAGAAGAGTATGCACTATCTTTAGTTACTGTAGACTTAGGAGATCTATGTTTTTGAATACAGAGATTTCAGTTCTTATTAATATAAATCATATACAATTTCACAATTTTTCAATTTTATACTTACTGATTTAGAGGTGTTTGAACCACAGTTCGACTTCTCCTTGGAGTTCCAGTTAAAGTGACTATACATGGAGGTTCAATGGTATCACCTACATCATCAATTAATTTACGTTGTGGTATCTTAGGCCAGGAAGGATCAGCTGGTATACTAAAATTGTTTAGTATACAAACAGTAAAATACTTCTCAGGTAGAGAGAAAACATTTTAGTTTAAATACGTACCGCAATGATCCAGCATTGTACTTTTGTGGAACTGGTAATAAATTTTCACTATTTACTAAAATAATGTGTATCAATTAAACATAACATTACCATTTGTTGAAAATAGTTTGATACATCCTTACTTTTTATGTGTAACTGAAGAGCATTTGCATTATCTTGATATGCCATATTGAAGCAGTCATACATTTCAATACTTTCTACTTTTTTCAGAACATTTGTAAAGGCAATTCCTGGACTAATTATACAAATTATTAATGTTAGAAGAAGTACAAAAACTGTACAGGTTTAACGTTAATTTCATGTTTTACAGAGTAATAGCTCTGTACTTCACGTGGAATTATACTTGTTTTCCTGAAGTCAGTTGTTTTTTTACGCATAATTATAAAAACAGTGTTCATATTGAAACAAATACTTTTATTTTTAATACATGTCAATAGCATTTTGTACAAAAGATCGAAGGTATTACAATAATCAGTCATTTTGTTTTATTAATGACAGATGTATTTATATATAATATGTATATCATTCTAATCTTAATATTAAAATATTGTATGTACAATAAATATACAACTGTAGTAGATTCAGGAACAGTTAACTATGATCTACATCAGTATCTTATAGCTTGATTTATATTACACTAAATTAAATTATATTTGCGCACCATAATAATTATATCACAATATCAAGCTAATATTACACTTATATAGTGATTTCTTAATATTTTGCTTACAAAATATTACAATTTATTATGTAAGAATTATAACTTTTTATTATATATCTGTATGCATTGTGAATAGGCGCAAATAATTTTAAGTTTATGAAAACAATGTAAACACACAATATATATTTAATTTTTTTTTTTAAATATTTCTTGTTATTAAGATGTAACCAAGAAAATTGTGCGCATCGTCTACTACAACATAAAAGTTATTAATATTGTTTTATGTATAAATTAGATAATCAATATAGCAAAAATATGTATATGTATGTTTTTTAGGAATAAATAAATTGATTAAAGACATTACATATAAGATATACTTTGATAAAGGAATGTATCAGTTCAATTATTTTGACTAGATTTGAGAAAGATGATACTACTATTATAATTTTTATCAAATATAAAAGTTGTATGCCATAAAATGCATTGATAATGGTCAACTTTCCTCTGGCCACCACATTTGTTAATATTATTGAATTTGAAATTGGTCCAAAATCTAAATATAATTCCATTATTAAGGTCTTAGATCATTAAAATTGCACAAATATCTCACTGACGTTATCTTAAAATTTAGGGCATACATTACTTTGAATAAGTACATAATATTTAATAAATATCTTTACACAACAATAACTACTAAATTGTTTTGAAGATGTACAATAAAATATAAATTAAGCTCTTTCATAATTTTTACACTTTTTGTAACTGGTTTTTAATGAATATTAAAAGAAATTACTAAAATAATACTTTAAATAAAGCAATACCAATAACAATTATTATAACATAATTACTATTGATTACTTTAGACAAAGCAATATTAATAACAATTACTGTAACATAATTATTATCAATTTTTAAATATTATATTACAAGACATTATTAATGAAGTAAGTACTCTCTTGTTTCTCAGACTTTTTTTAAATACAACTGTATATAAATGTATCTTTTCAAAGCAGATTAAGAAATCAGAGTGTGTACAACATCCACCTCTTCATAGATCACTATAAATTGCACATTTAGTTAAATGATAAGTAAATCAGTATTGAAAACAATAAATCTAATAAATGTATTACAATACATGTATTATGTAGCATGAAACTACACAAACTATTTTTAATTCATGTACTAGAAGTTTTAGTATTTTCAATTTTGTATATATCATAAAAATTATAATAATGTTGTTGACAGGAAGAAATCAACAAATAAGGAATTAATTAATTTGATAGATTTTTGAAAAAATATAAATAAAAATAATTTTGAGTTTAAAAAGAAAAGAGAAAAGAAAAAATGAATATATAAAATACTGAAATTTGCTTTTAAATCATATACATATCGAACAATGTGCAATTATTGTCTGGCAGTATTATAATAATCTACAAAAGGATAAAACAATTTTTATGGCAAATTAATATAATAACATATACAGGGTGCATCTGAAATCGTAATACGATTGGAAAAGAAATAATTTCTTATGCAAAAGTAAGTCGAAAATATGAAATAAAATTTGTTTATTTAAGGTTTTGTTTTTGAAAGAACCTAATTTGAATATTTATTAGGTATATATGCATTTGACTTCTTGAAAACATTAGCTTGTACAACATAATTATATTTTATATTTTCGACCTATTTCTATATGAAAAATTATTTCCTTTAATATTATTTCACGATTTTAGAAACATCTTATATATTATAAAAAGAAAAATTATAACTGTTATTTTAGAATGCTTAACATTGCTTGTGTAATGCTTCGTGAAAATGCTTTGTAATTAAATACGCATATATCATTTAGTTTAAGTTATATACAGAATCCTTTCATTAAAGGAGACATTCACATTAAGAAAACATACAGAGTACAATAACAACGTTTTACGCATGTTAACGAAGCATTTGTTAGGTGTAGAAATATACATACACAAAACACATTTATTAGATAATTTTCTCATTATTGTCGAATTAAGCTTCGTGTTCACCACTATTTATTCCTATGAGCGATTCCGTTTGTTCCGCTTCGAGATCTGCTATTCTAGAATAAGAAAATATTGTGTTTGCTAAATTCACTTAAATTAAATTTAGAGGCTTTTGTTCTTTAACTGTAATACCTTATTGATCTATTTTTTCTACAAATCCAAATGTAAATTCGTTTTATTAAATCCATAACCGGATCCCAATTATCATAATAAGATAAAAGAGACACGGTTAAAAATGCTAGTAGCATTGGAATGGTTCCTAGGTAGAAAATGCAAGGATACTCAACCTTTTTTAATAAAACATCAGCTATCATTGACATTGGCATAAGCAAACTAACTGCCAATGTTGCTATTAAGGATGATGTTAAAAAACAACCCCTATAATTAGGCAATCATAGAATAAATATAAGGTAAATCATACATAAATTAAGCTCACTATTCCTTAAAAACATACCACAGCCAAAGCACTTCACTTAAAACAGTTCCAATTAGACCATTGATAATTAAAAATGTCCACTGATGTGAATTTGGCCATTCAAATTCCTCCCAATGGCCATAATGAAGGATAAAGAACAAAGGCCACAGAAGTGTTAAATTAAAAAGTCCAACAAATCCAAAAAACATTGGGATATCCATTTTATCTTCATGATCTACTTTTCTTTTTAGAAATACAATGTAAGCTGCATAAAAAAATGCACTGACTAGGGCTAATATTATGCCTGTAGGTATTCTAGTAGTTTCTATAGTTAAATCTGAAAGACCCACTAGAACCTAAAAATCAAGAAGCTTATAAGATCAGCTTTTTATAGATTAAAACGTTTGCAACAATTTTACATACTAATCCAAGGATACTAATAGAAACAGCAACTAATTTAGATAATGTAAATCTGTCCCCTCCATTACTAGGGAAAAAGGCAGCAAGGAATAATGTGAATAAACTAGAAGTTGATGTCAGTACGGTTACAACTCCTGCTTCAGTTTTTGCTAATGATATTTGATAAGTATAATTTGCCATAAACCACTGCAATATAAAATGTTTATATTAGCTTAAGGCATATATGACTGTGGTTTATTAAGTTGATACTTACAAGCAAACAAAACATAAGTGCAATCTTAGCAACTTTTTGGACAGAAAACTTATTGGCTTGTCGTCTTGCATGTTCCCCGGCTCTTAAGCTTGCTTGGTAACTAAGTCTTGCTAATAATGCTTCTGTAGCATCACTCTCTGACATATGACGAACTTCTGCTAATTTGCTAAATCTTACTGAGCGTATTGATGAATCATCACTTTCTGTGCCCGAAGAGCGATCACAATGGTCTGGTGTTTTTATTGGAACAAATGTTGGATCACTCTACAATTATGCAAATTTGTATCTTAAAACTGTTTTATTATTAATGCTAAATAAAAATAATTTGACAAAAGATATTATAAGGTTAATAAAAGAAATGATTTCTATTTACCAAACTTGTATTAGCTTCTGAATAAAAATTATCATCTTCCACATTAGGATCTATGAACTGAAAAGGAAAACAGGGAAGTAAATAAAAGGTTAATTTTTGTATAAGAATTATTTGTCCTTAAATATACCATGTATGTTGCAGGTTTATTACACTGATCTCTCCAAGGAGGCCAAAAGCATAAGCCAAGCAAATAAAATGTAAACATTGATGTCTTCACATATGTACTAAAAAATGGCTTTTCAAATGCTGCTTCTCTGTAAATATACTGAAATGTAAAAACTATGTTATTGGATATAAGGTAAATTATACAATTAGTTTATAATGAAAATTTTTAAGATTTCTTACTTTAGTAAGTTCAGAACTGGAGACCCAAATGATATCAACTAACAATAAGACTAATAATCCTAACACAAGTCTTTGAGATTTATTCATCATTGCTGCAAGTTTATGAGGATCCTCCGCCATCCCCTGTTGTCTACGTTGTCTTAATTCTACAGAGCAGCTCATAATATAACCACTAACTTTATCTTTGCTAATTATGACATTATGATGATACCTATCACTGCAAAATTATAATGTACTTAGTAAAAGCTATAAATTACTAGTATATCTATCTCAGAATTTAAATTACTTATATGAAATCAAAAGTTAATATTAAATAATTATTAAACAGTGTTTATATTATTTAGCCTTTCGTTAATTTCAAAAATATTTAAAAAACATAAATAAAAGGCGTTTAATATACAAGTATTCTGTAACAAAATAGGTACATAAAACGTACTTTGCATGATAATTATTGTATAAATCAATAGGTGCGAACTATGGTGATACAAAAAATAGAAACAGGAAACAAAGGATTACAATCGGGGACAAAAAAACAATGTTCGGAGTTTCACTAATTTAATTACATTATTTTAGCTACAAATTCGTGTTTAATTATTTTTAGTATAGTATATTATAAAAATAATGAAAGATTTATATTTAATAAATATTTATTGAATCTATGAGTGATAACAGATGGACATTTAACAAATGTATGAAACTGTTTGCCGTATTATAACCTATAAAAATTGCAGTAAAAACAAATGACAATGTTTTACCATAATAATATAGAAATTTAAAGCAGAATCGACTCACAATTACTGATAACCCTTAATTTTGTTGCACTGACGACTAATTTATACTCTGTTGATTTTCCTACATTTTGAAATTATGGAATCACAAGTACTTTACTCTCCCTGACTAAACACTTAAATGACACTTTATACGCGTTGATAGATAATTTATATGTTTGACTATTTTATGATTTTTTGTCTTATCTACAACTTGTTGCAATTTAAATATTAGATTATTTTAACGTTTTCGCTTCGTTATCGCGTCGGAACAACTACCCGTAACCATGTTGATGCGCCGATGACGTTCTATAATTTTGTTATCACCCCGATGGCGCTATATGTCTTTAAATAGAGTATCTTTTAATTCATTATTCATTTAAATTTTAATTCTATATAGTTATTTATTATTTTCAAAACTACTTTTGTTAACAGAAAATCTTCTAACATTTACTTCTATTTTATTATACGATTATAATGGAAAACATCTTTGTTAGTTAATATTATCTATTTCTGTGTGTAACATAGTCAATAGAAATACGAAATAATGATAATAAAGTTTGGCATGCATTTGAGCTTTAATCTGACAGTTTGGTTTTAAACATTTGTGTCTGTCTGTATGCGTAGGAGGAAAGATGAATGTGTTGGAATAATATTATTTTAATCCGTAAAGCATTTTTTTATGTTTTATGTCTAACATTACTACGAGCATTCTATTACAAAATTAAGATTACTTACTTTTTAATTGAAGTATTTTTAATACATACAATTTTCAGCTTGAGTTGATTCTTTGTGAAGAAGACTTAAAACAAGGGTTGTCATGACAAACATTAGCAATAACATGTACGTGGTTTTGGGGTGCCGTATGCACGTAAAAGAATAGTTCAAAACGTATTCTCATACTATTACTTTTGTGTCTTAACAATGGCTAATAATATCCTCACTAATGGTCGTATACAACAGCAGACAACGGTGTCGCAACGAATGAAAAATGACAAAGCTAAAAAAGGTGTTCCTTTTTTTAAATTGTATTACTTAAAAGACATATCAAATTATGTAAAATTTTTACTATATATCACCGACAAATACTTTCAAACATCAGATTTGACTATTGATGCTCTATGATAGCTAAATTAGAATTGTGGTTGATAAAAAGATAAGAATATCTACGAAATGTCAATACAAATATTTAAGTACCGAGTCCTACGATAATGAAGATATAGAAAATAGATTTTCTCAGAGCGATTACCGTGATTTGTTGAATTTTATGACGTCAAAGTATAAATTTTCGATGACGAATTTTAAAGTGTACTTTCGAAATTAGAATACAGACAATTACGATATTGTTTCTGTGTTAGTTTTACAAATTTGTAATATAATATGATATTATGTTTTTATCATTTAATTAGCGCCAGAAATACCAGCGATAGAGTGCAATAATTGGTTGTTGCATCGGCATTATACACGACACGAGTTCAAAACTTGTAAGATTTTGATCGAACTTGAGTTAACAAAATCGAACGGGCATAATGAGTACGCGAACTATTTAAAAGTGAGTATTTCTTCAAACTTCGAAACATCAGTATCGAAATATTAATTTCTTTGTTTCGTTATAGGGTTTAATACTGAGGAGAGAGGGAAAGATTCAAGACTCATTGAACTATTTTCAAGCTGCCTATAATGTCAACTCGACGAACGTTAATAATGTGAAGCAGATAGCTAAGTCGTTGTGAGTAAAAGAAATTCGGTTTAGGTTCGAGAATAAGATCGGATCCAGATACTGGTAGAACGCAACTCATTCGAATTAGATTGTAACGATAAAAACGTTTGTTGTTCTTGTTAGAACGAAATGATCTCGAATAACTGCTTTTCTCTGATTTTATCAACTTGCAAGGAATAAATTTTTTTTAATGTTGCTGCACGTTCATTACACTTTTTATATCTTGTTTTTATAAGCAGTACAGTCAAAGACAATAAAAAATTCGTAAAAGCTCAAGCATTACTTATGATTATCGCGTTATAACTTTAAAAAATGTTTTTATTAACCTCTAATGAGTCTACATTATATCCCTATGTACAATTCAGTACTTTTGCCGAATTTTCGAACTGTTCCAAGAAATGTAGAAAACGAAGCACAAGTTTCTTAACGTTATATTTATTTCTATTAGTTTGATGTTATTTAATAGTTTCATAATGGGCAGCCACAAGCGTGCAATCGACGCATATTTGGAAGCCGAGAAGATATCGAATATACCAGATTGGGAAATTTATCTCAGCCTTGGTAAGCGTTGAATCGTTTCCCGTCATACTTTTAAAGCTTTGAAACTTTTCAATTATTTTTTACTCGATTACTAATATCGAATCATCGTCCACTTTATGTATATGACAAGATCGATAAAACTGGGCTGTTCCTTTTCCTCAGGTGAATGTTACACGAGACTAAATCAACTGTTCGAGGCGAAAAAATATCTGAGAAGATCGACCGAGTTGACGAAAAATGAATTACCGTATATTGCTCTCGCAAAAGTTTGCCTTCTCGAGGATCATGTTACAGAGGCGCAGAACGCTTACACGGCTGCTCTCGCGTAATACACATGCATTCTTCGCATTGTTTTGTTCGCTGCGTTAACTTGTTTCACAATGAACACTCGTCTGACCTTGCGAACATCTTGCACGTGCAGATTTAATTCCAGCGAGATGGTTGGCTCGAATGTTTTTTCTTGTTTACGATACACTTCGGGGTATTATATTCTACCTCCTGTTGCAACTTCTATCTGCGGATCTCGGATTAAAAAAGATGCAGAATAAACAGGAACGCGGCAGAAACACGATTTTTCATTGTATCGATTACCATTTCGTATTCTCGACTGCTTGAATAACGCTGACGCGTTTGTATCGTGGATCATACTCTTGAGATCGCTTCGCGCATGACTCGAAAGGCTCAACTGTCCGTTTACGAGATTTATGACATGTTATTAGTTTTCTTTCATAGAATCAGGAAAACGTCGTTTTTTTCCCCCTTTACGTAACCAATCTCGATACTCCTTATGTAAAGCCATTGTTGCTCGAATTATTTTTTTTTTTGTCGTTCAAGAAAAAGGAGTGAAAACAATAATGAAGAGCGTAAATTTACAACAGCGGATAAAAGTTTAAGACGAGAGGACAATGTAGAACATAGTTTTATGATCTGCAAATATTGTCTGTGCATTCATTTTTATTGTTATTATAGTGGAACACTATTTATTGATTAGCGCAGAATGCAAATTTTATTTATCATGCTATTCTTTATAAATTAGTCAGTTTAATTTCGTTGACTCTTTGGTCTTAAACTTTTGTTCTGTTTTTATTCGTTTCAATTTTCGGATGGAAAATACTGAAACGATTGAATTTCTATAATCAAACTATCGGATTGGTCAGCGAGTGAAGTCTTGCATGCGAATAATTACGGAAATTCTCGAAACGCTATTTTCCCGATGTCGTTAGCTGCCTCTCGTCTCATTTCTTTCTCTTTTCAGCGGAAATCCTGAAAGCACCGAAGCCGCAATCGAATTAGGACTCCTCTACCTTAAAATTGGCGACGTTCAACGAGCATTCCAACAATTCGGTACTGTACTAGCTCATTCTCCAAATTGCACCAACGCAATTCTACCGATAGCTTATGTAATTCAGGTGAGTGTGTGTCTGTGTGCGCCAGAAGCACGCCAGGCATGATGTCGATTCGCGGGTTTCAAAGGGACTGGGAATTGTGTTCGCATAACGAACTTGCCCGAGAGATCAGCTTCTGTTCTGGTTTTCTTACCCTCGTTAAAATTGGATATCTGTATCAAACATTGTTAACCGTTTGAGTTCCACGCAGCGCGATCGCGCTGTTTTAATCTCATGTTGAAAAGATCCACTATACTTTGGATCGCTGTAAATATTCTCCGGAAGTTAGCGCGCTCAACTTTACCAATGTATGTCAGCCGTATTTTTACCTTCATTTTGTCACATAAACCTTACAAGTGATACACTTTATTTCTGGTTGCCGTTTCAAAAATTAAAAATATCTGTAAACTTAATTCTCGATACAAACCAACAAAACAAAAACGCTATCGCGTCGAGTGGCTCTTCTCGATAAGATTTTTTCAACCACCGCTGTGATTCAAACGGTTAAATTGAACTGTTAAACTAGAGCTTTTAAATAAGAGAGATTAATTACACAGATTTGTGTGATCGGGAAGTTCAATGAAAATTCGAACATTTGAAATGCAATTAATAATTTTAGTAAAAGTGATATGCATAATTTACTAATTCCTTTCGTCGAAGCAAATAAAAGTGAATGGTCGTTAAACGCAACAGTGTCTTAAAGAAGAAAACGCTGGTCAGAAGCGGAAGTCTCATCGGTGTAAAGCACTGGGAGCATTCCAACAATGTTCATCAAGAATTTAATTAGAAGCGCGTTAAGCTTTGAAATTCCCCTTGTCCGCCGGATTAAAACGGTCATCATACCTTTTTAGAATCACCAAGAACACGACGTGGCGCTGTCGAAGTACAAAGTGGCGGCGCAATCGATCCCGGAATCGTACGCGTTGTGGAACAACGTCGGAATGTGTTTCTACGGCAAGCAGAAATTCGTTGCCGTGAGTATGTTTGCATAAACATAATTTTCGGCTTGAAACTCAATTTCTGTCTGCGTATTTGCCAGCACCCTAATAATGATCCACGCAATTTCAGCCGATGAAGATAAGACGTTAGAATTTAAGGCGAACCTTTTTCTTTTTACATGGAAGAAATCTTCCAAAGATACCCAATCACCCTGGGGAGGGGTAGGGGGGCAGAGTGACGAGGTTATGTAGGATTTTTACCCTCTAAAACTTTTTATCACAATACTCCTATGTCGAGTCACACTCGATATTTTCAAAAGTGCCATTTTTAATATAGTAGCGGACAAAAATTTAAGACCAGAGAGTCAACGAAATTAAACAAATATAAGTTACAACAAAGCTTGAGAGCTATGTTTAATATAATTAATAAGAAAAAAAATAAGTACCATTCAAGGAATTGTCCTTTGAAGTAAATTTCAAATAAAGCACCTAAAGTACTGGGCAGTTATTGGCAACAAAATTGAGAAATAATTCGGAGTGCAAAGGGTTAAGAATCATGTTCATCAACTTTGCAATTTGCAGGAAATTAAAATTATTAAAATGTACCAAGAATCGTTTAAATGAAGAGGATGTCATTGTGCTTCACCATGCGTGTAGAAGTTACAAAAAGGGCTAATGGAATACGTTTTATTGGAGGACACAGAAAATCGCAAGCCAGCATGAATTTTATCCACGACAAGATGAATCCGTGCACGCTGGCGGATTTAATGATGATAATTAATTTAACGCTCATTAAAAGGGACCGTGCACGCGCGAGACAGGAACTTGGAATGACGGTCGGGACACACTTGGGTCCCGGGAGAAAATTCAATTAAGGGACAAGGCAGAAGCGTGTAGCACACTGGTTGCAATTGAAGCGGGAGAAAATCGGCGAATGCGAATTATGCATCGGGCCATTTCCTAATAGATACGATCCGTTGTAACGATCGAAGCGATTGGAATTCGATTGAGGATCGGTGATCGAGAACACAGCACGTCTGTTGCATCCCCTGAAGAAGAGTGTTTAGAATATATTAACTCCTGTTAAGCGTTACTACTCGTTATTGAAAGTTTATTCCATAATGGCACCAATCTTTTTGTTGTCGCTGCAAACGTGTTATTACTAGCACAGTATATTCAAGACAGAGTTTACCGTGGAACGAGATATGCGCATAAATTGCAAGTCGATTGATGCGATGATTTAATTCAAGGTCTCACATAATCCTCTTTCATAAGTATACATGGTATAGACATTCAGATACATTGTATCTGATAACGTTCTGATAATCCGTGTACACAGGTAATTCTATCTATGAAATAACTTTGCTCATCGTGTATACAGGGTGTTCGGATGGATGAAGCAACATTTTAAGATGAAAATCAAGAGTAACAAAATTGCGTTTGACGCTTTGCTTATTAGTTATAAGCAACTAAAAATACGTGCTATTTTACGCCTGAGAGCAGGCAAATGAGGCAACACGGTAGGTAACGTTAATGACTAAGCATTACTGTGCAGCCAGTGACGTTACCTACCGTGTTGCCCCATTTGCCTGCTCTCAGGCGTAAAATAGCTCGTTTGTTTAGTTGCTTATAACTAATAAACGAAGCGTCAAACGCAATATTGTTGCTCTTGATTTTCATCTTAGAATATTGCATAGAGTCGCCCCTTCAATTTTCTCTGAGCTTCATCCGAACACTCTGCATATTCAACATAACTGCTCAAGGGGTTGAAAAGAATCGAATCCGCTGAAAGTACCCTATGCAAATTGTATACAGGAAATCGCTTTCTCCTTTAAAGAAGCTCAACAGCGGCTTGGAAGACGGTATTTACTGCAGCCATCTGTCTCCCTTCCAATTATTTCGACGCGGAGAAAAATCTGGTCCCTCCTCTTCCGTGAAAATAGCATAATAAATAGAATTAACCCACGAATACCATTAAGTGTTTTCGTTACGGCAGCGGAGACTTCGTAAAAGGATTCGAGGGCCTGTCAGGCGCCTCGCTGGAGATTCAGACAGCAGCCGTGCACCGGGCAGAAGTTTCTTAATCCGCTGTGCCGTTATTCCAGCAGACGTGGTTACCCGTTAGCGAGCCGGGACTTCGAAGTTAAGTGGATTAAGCTTAAAGCTCGGCTTTAGTTTACCTTGTCGTCGATAAGAAGTATAAGGATGAGAAACGGCCTGCCGGCAGGCGAAGAATCGAGAAAGAACGGAAGAAAGAAAGAAGATTGCGAGCCGAGTCACGCGTATTCTTCGCTCGACGAATTAACCCATTTGCATCATGGCTCTACTTAAGGTGCCTTGTTCAGGCAAACAGCGACGTTTAACCGACGACTAGCCCGTATCACCGCCCGTGGTCGGTCGTATATGGAGTACACGAGTTCTTAATTGTTCATGGAGTTCATTTAACCAGTTAAGCGTGGAATTTAATTTTAGAAATCCCCCACGGGGTGTGGAATTAAACTAAGTAATGGCGTGTATACTTGTCGAACGCAGGGCAAATGGCCCTATTATAAATTTTACGAAAAACGACGAAGGATTTCACTTTTGTTTAATAAAAAATTAACAATTCATTTCTGAAAAGGTTACTGTTATTAGAAACTAGTTAAAAAATTCTCAAAAAATAATAAAATACATAAAATACAATATAAGAATAATACAAATAATAATAAAATACATAAAGAAGAAAATTTTGGTAATATAAAGGAAACATACTATCAAATAATATTCTTTTTATATTTTACTGATATTTCGAGTTTTGATAGTCAATGGTAATTTTTTATTTCACACGACGAGTATATACGTCGTACGCACCACAATAGAGATTTGAAACGCGCTTAGCTAGTTAACATGGTACTTTTTAAAACGGTTGATACACAATGTTACATTGCGAACATTGCATTTTACATTTTTCTGTAAAAAAGGAAAAAAAAATAAAAATTATGATCTGTGGTAGATGAAGAATGTTCAGCGACTGGTAATGAAAGAAAGTCAAAGCACGCGGATTATTCCGCGCTTGGTGATATAAGACAGTCGCGGACTCACGGAATATTCCGCGCCTGGATGCAATTGGGTTAATCTTCATTACCTGGTGTACCGATTCTTGGTCGTGAGCTCTGTTCGATCGAGAAGACATTTGCAGGATTCTCCACAAGTAATTCCATTTCCAATCACGTCGGCCGATTCTCATTATCATGCTGTTGTCTGCGTGTCAACCGCTTTATGATATAATTATCATGTGCCCTCATGCAAATCACGATCACCTCCCCCTGTCCCTGTTCATCGATCGCCGTAATTGTCGGACAAATCGGTTTAACGCTCTAATTACTTCCAGGCAATTAGCTGTTTGAAGAGAGCCCACTACCTAAACCCTATGGCCTTCCTGCCCGCCTATAATTTGGGCATGGTTTTTCTCACCACCGAACAACCAGCCTCTGCGGCAGTTTATTTGTGCGCTGCGGTCAGCGCCGACCCCAAGAATCCTATGCCGTATCTTCTGCTGGGAAGTAAGGTTCATATACGTGCACACGTTGGAGGAGAAGTATTTTAACCCTCGATTAACGAGGCGGAATTAATTGAATTTCAAGGGATGATCGGTAGAGCTTATTGCAACTGATTGGATAAAACTGGGGGTATATTTAAGTTTTTACTGTCTTAGACTATCATATTTTTACTGTCCTGTAAGAAAAAGAAAAGGTAGAAAGAGAAAGGGGGGAAAGGGAGAGAGAGAGAGAGGGAAAGTGAGAGAGGGAGAGGAAGAGAGGGAGAAGAAGGGAAGAGAAAGAGAGAGAGAGGATGGAAGAGAGAGAGGGTGAGAGAAGGTGAGGGAGGGAGGGTGGGGAGAGAGTGAGGGAGGGAGGGAGGGAGGAGAGAGAGAGTGAGAGAGGGAGAGGGAGGGAGGAGAGAGAGTGAGAGAGGGAGAGGGAAGGAGGAGAGAGAGTGAGAGAAGGAGAGGGAGAGAGGGAGGAGAGAGAGAGAGAAATCGAGAGTACTTAGAATATTTAAAACATTTATTTCTTTATTTCTTTAAACGAGACGAATCCTTTGTGTACATAGTTACTTGTACAAGTAGAAGTTTAAACACAGTACAAGAAGCAGAGAAGAAAAAGATGAAAGGTAGCGAAAGTACGAGCATCATTACATTCAAATATATTAAAAACTTACATGATAAAGTGAGCGAATCACATTAATAATGGTTAATCGTAGATTTGAAAACAGTATTCTATGAGAATTTATTAATCTTGCTAAAAAATTTTTAACGTGGAAGAAAGTGTTTTCAAAATCATCACCTTCTAAAAGCTGCTGCTTTAGACTACTGCCTACTCAACCTATACTTAAATCCACTACTGGATGAAATCCACTTTAAATGGAAACCTCTTTCAGTTAAGGGTTATATGTTTTCTCGTGGATAGGTAAATATGACGAGCACTCGTTGCCAACGCGAGGAACAAAGAATCCTCACTGAATTCAGATACATTTTCATGTAAATAAGAGCATTTCCCCGTTTCTTACGGAGGATCACTCCATTCTGCATGCTCGCGCGTTTCCTCCGGATTTTTCAAGATTTCTCACAACGAGATGAACGTGGCTTTAAAACAAGGTAATATGGAATTAAAAAAAAAAAGAACGTTGGAGAAATTTTAAATTAAAATTAAACATTCAAAATTAAAAATTCGAAACTTTTTGAAACTCAGATTCGAGCTTCCAACTCCACTCACACGTGTTAGATTTCGAAATGAGTCGAGACTTCCAACATACCAAAACTGATCGAAAATTCGATACCAAACAAGATTCGACTCAGGCTCGATGCAATTTGAATTTTCTTAGTCTCGAAAAAAAGTTCATAGATCAACTTCTTTACAAGATCAGTTACCTATGTATAGTAATGGTTTTTTCCCGTTTATGAATAAATAAAAATTAAGCGTTACAAATTAAAAATTCGAAACGTTCCGAAACTCTAAATATCGAAGAGAATTAAGATTTTCAAGAATTCAAGACTGATCAAAATTTCGATACTAAACGAGATTCGACTCAGGCTCGATGCAATTTGAATTTTCTTAGTCTCGAAACAGATTCGAAACGCTTCGAAGGTCAGATTCGAACTTATGGTGGTAAAAAGTTAGACCTTGTGTTACAGTCGCTTTGAAACGTCTGGATGACTTGGAGGGAGCAGAGAAGGTGCTGCAGAAGGCTCACGCTCTAGCGCCGCAGGAACCATTGATATTAATCAATTACGCGATAGTGCTGGAGGCGCAGGGCAACGGGAGTATCGCCGCTGAATTCTTAACAGCGTTGAACGACATCACTGCTGTGATCGACGTAGATCCACAGGCAAGTGATGGAAACCCGGATTTTACTTTGTCACGCGTTACTTTTCGTCTTATATATTCGTCTCATTTATTTATTCATTTATTTATAAACGAACCGAAGTTCTTTATATGAAATGCATACAAGGGAAAAGAAAAGAAAAAAGAAAAATCAAAAAACATACAAATTAAACTTAATATAATAAAGAAGGGACGCGTACAATAACGCACTATATGACAAGAAATAACATTAATAAATTATCTTATGCAATTGTCTTTTAACCCTTTGCACTCCAAAGGTGATTCTCCATCCTCAGAAGTTTCCAAATGTAGGGCATTGGAATCAAACGATACTAGAATTTACTTGCGGTAAAATTTATTTAATTCAGATAGATAATGCTACTACTTTAACACTATTCCTACCGACACTTCACGTATACCTATTCCTACCGCGACATTCCCACGTAAGACAGACTACAAATTTTGTTCAAAAAATAAACAATGAAGAAAGAAGTGAATATTGAAAAATTTATTATACGTATATTTGAGAAAAAGTTTAAAGTTTAAAGGCGATTCAATTACGTTGTATCTATGAAATTTTAATTGAAATTTTAAAAACGGTCATTTGACCGGTTGTGGTAGGAATAGTGTTAAACACCACTGTTCGCATTCGGAAGTTTGTGAAATCAAATATCATTTGTCTACCGTGAGTCACCTTTCAAGAAAATTCACCTGTAAAGATCCACAGATAAAGTCTATACGATTGTAAACAGTGTTAGAGTCAGTAATGATACAATTAGATTGGATTCTTTAATTCATATGAAGATCTGGATTTATGTGTATAAAAGCCAACTGTTGATCTCAGTACACGTTCAGGTACACAGAGATTAATTTGTGTCAGAAGAGAGAATCTCATGTTCGTTTCGTTGACGCAGATCACGCAGACCGCGAAGAAGCTGTCCACGAAACTTCAGCAGGGAAGAACAGCCGAGAAGCAGGAGAATGAGGCCAGAGTGCTCAACCCGGACGAAGTTTGAAGCGTGGTAATCGCTAACTGGAGGCAAAAATCAATCCCGACTCGATGGTTTATCGCGGTGGCTCGTTAAATTTCGTAGAACACGCCAGAGAAACTCTTGTGATATGTAATATCTGTGCAATTTGCTCAGTTATCGTGATCAAGCTAAAGATAATATTAGTGTGGCTTTTAGGAAGAGAGAAGGAACGAGAAGGAAAAGGAATGGGAAAACGGTGTTTCATCCGGGGCCTGTTAGCGGACTCATCAGTAAGGCTACCTAGCAGGCCCATGCTTTAGACACAGGGATAGAAAGCTATAGGTTAGAACTCGTATACAAGATATTCAGACGAAGCTAGGAGAAAATTAAAGGGGTGACTCTATGCAACATTCTAAGACAAAAATCAAGAGTAACAATATTGCGTTTGACGCCTTATTTATTAGTTATGAGTAATTAAAACAAACGAGCTATTTTACGCCTGGGAGCAGGCAATCAGGCAACACGGTAGATAACGTCAATGACTACACAGTGACGCTCAGTCATAACTGCGTGCATTTTTGTAGCTATTCAGAGATAACCCATATTTCGCACGTAGTTACGACTGAGCACATTAGGATTACGGGATATTTGAAATAATAGCGAATATTCTTTTGCTATGAAAAAAATAAAAAACAAACAAGTATACTGTAATTATCGTTAGTTCTAGTGTCGAATAAACACATAGTTCTTGCATTCCAAGTACCAAGGCTTCGCAAAATATCGTTCCTGAAAACATTTGATACGTCAAACCGATTTTTGTCTTATTCTAAACATATTTTTCAACGAATAGTAACGCCGAAATCTTCGATACATCGTGGAAGTAGCAAATTCGGAGATAAAGGGGAACAACGGTAAAAATTAACCCTTTATTGTTTTGATAATTTTGCAAATTTTCAAACTCGAAGAGTTAATTATTATAAGTAAATTTTAGTGTATTGCTTACTTAATCCGAACGGAATTCAATATGAGTGAATCTTATTAAATATCTTACCCTTGAAAATCTTTGAATTTAGTATTATTGGACGACGAACGCAAAGGCTTAGCAGACCCTAATTTTTTTCTTAGATCAGTTTCTACCCGCTTCTTATTTATGACTTATTTATTTCCTCGTGTCGTCAAGTTTGGATACCTTTCCGCCTATATCCGCACGCCCGTTCGCCGCTCCACGTGTCAAGGAGAGGCAGTTTTCTTATCTAAGTTTTTTTTTCCGGATGACCGTCGTACGTTAACGCGTACATTCCCGTTGGGTGCCGTTTCGAAAGTGTCAAGGATCAGCCGGGGGTAGGGTCGACACCGGGAAGGCTACCCCACAAATGGGAATCGTATCGATGAAACGGTGCGTCTCGTCGTTCTTTCCGCGACACGCAGCTTAGGGACTACAGCACGGTCTCGATATAAGTCAAAAAATGCCACACGCTATATGTTATTGCTGTATTCCTATTATTAGAGGGTGTCCCTTTTGATACACTGCAAAGCTCGACGACTGAACGACAAGAGCAGTGTAATTCGTCCGAGCTCGAATATCAGCGAGACAATACACATTAACCCTTTATACTCGAGAGGTGATCGTTAGTCGTCTAATGATACTAACTTCAAAAATTTTCAATACGCGTAATATTAATAAATAACTGTGACTCAAATTATATCAAGTTTGGTGTCTTTTTAATAAAAAAAAACTTCACCAACACATTAGAAGAATTTTCACGATAAAGTAATCAAAAATATAGAAATCACAAGAACTTGTGTTGTCTCATCGACACGAAGGCATTTAAATTTGTGTCGACTGCCTCTTAGTCCCTCTTTCTTTCTTGCTTGCTTTTCCCCGCTTGGGGCTAGCCACCAACATATTAACCCTTTGTACTCCAGAGGTGATCGTTAGTCGTCTAATGATACTAACTTCAAAAATTTTCAATATGCATAATATTAATAAATAACTGTGATCCAAATTATATCAAGTTTGGTGTTGTTTTAATAAACAAAAACTTCATCAACAAGTTAGAAGAATTTTCACGATAAAGTAATCAGAAATATAGAAATCACAAGAACTTGTGTTGTCAGATCGACACGAAGGCATTTAAATTTGTGTCGACTGTCTCTTAGTCCCTCTTTCTTTCTTGCTTGCTTTTCCACGCTTGGGGCTAGCTACCAACAGCCTCGAAAAGCAACTCCACGTTATAAGTTCGCTAACGGTCCCAAGCTTCGAACATATATCGCGTCCCCTCTGTTATCGACTCCGCGCCCCTTACACCGCACCGTCTGCCCCGTGTTAATCTCCACCCTCGGCCTCCGTAAATGTTTCTTCGTCGAAGCGTACCGTTGAAACGAGCGTATCAGAGACGTAATTAAACTTGGCCCTGGCAAACTGCCTGTGTACCGCGCGTTAACGTCGCGACGCAACGCAAGCCACCGGGGTTTCCTCTGCGCCATCTGTTATACGCCGACACGGCGGGCTCGAATAGCTAAGAGGACACGTGCATACGTCTTGATTAAGGGTTTGAACAACTTTTTTCCCGGAGTTGTTCGCGGCTGAGCACGATACCTAATGCTCGAGCTTGTTAAAGTTGCACGTTTGAAGCAGTCCGATAACAGCACGCGTGGATGTACATGCGCGGTGACTTGGAAAATTTGTCGAACTCAGTTGGGGAGACCTTCGGTATCCATGGCTTCGTTATCTGAATACCCTAATATTCGAATACAGGCGTCCCTCGACTTTCGCACATTTTACTTTCGTACATTTTTAAAAATTCAACTTTTTAACACTAGAACTACCAGAGCACTCAAAATGATCAACTGGTGATTATTCATCGTAGCCTTATAATTTCACTGTGGTAAAGCTTTCAAAGTTTGCTATGATTTTCTGCAGAAAGTATGAATAAAGATTTGTTTTCTATGTATTCAATATCAATATTTTATGTAATTTTTAATTTGATCTCTTCCATGCAAATAAGTACACTATAATTGTTGGTAGTTTTAGTGTTAAGCCTCTAAGAAGCAGTTGTCCCCTCTCAGTTAGAGCTAAGTCTTTCTAGCTATTTTACACCATGAATGTGCAAAGTAATCGTCATTACCTTAGTTGCAGTTAAGCACTTAACTGAAATAAAGTGAAAAGAGAAACTAAGTTTTATTTATTATTGGACCTGAAATATTCTAAAATATGGCATTAAAAAAGGAGTGTATAAACTCGGAAATAACATTTTTGGAAGATATAGAAACTAAAAGTACAAAATCTTAGAACTGCGAGTACAAGGGGATGCTTGCCGAGACGAAGAAGAATTTATTCGGTTTTCGCTCGCCCAGCGTCTTGCAGTGCTTGCATCGTTCGTATCGGCGCCTCTTTTAATTGAGTTGTCTCACGTCGAGAGAGAAGCAGCTTGTCAGAGAGACACCCGTCTGTCGCATCTACCTGCTCGCTTCCCTTCGGCAGGCTCTAAATTAATTATCTTCCTCGAGACCAATTGAACGACCCACCCTTTCCAGCTACGTGGATAAAGCAGCAAACCATTAACAGGTTTCGTGCCAATCCGAATTTTGGCAACTTTGTGTGGATTTGGTTTTATAAGGTGTGAGTGCGAATACGTGTAGTCGAGCGATAGTGTGAGCGTTGATGTGTATGGTTTAACCCTTTGCGCTCGAGAGGCGACTATTAGTCGCCACATGATAGTTCCACAATTTTTCAAACTTTAGTTCGTTTGTTCATTAATCAAACCCAAACTATATAAATTTTAGTATACCATTTAATTAAACTAAAAGTTAAACTGAAAGTTTAATTATTTATAACTGAAGTTTAATATAAGTGAATCTTAGTAAATATTTTGGACTTGAAGATCTTTGAAATGAATATTGTTAGGCGGCTAACAGTCACCTTTCGAGTGCAAAGGGTTAAATGTGCGAGAGGATGATCATGATAGAGTAGAAAAAAAAATACGTAAAGGAGCGTGATAACATTTAATTTCAATATATTCATATCATTCTTTATATTATATTTTTATTCTTAAATATAGTATTATCAGATTACAAGTGTTGCAATTTATTCACACTTTGTGCTATAATTTTTGCTTCTGACGTACAGAAGCGGACAAAACTTTGAGAGAAGAGGACAATGTAAAACACAGTTTTATTCTGGTCTGCAAATATTGTCTGTACATTCATTTTTATTTGTTATTATGGTAGAATGCAATTTATTGATTGGCACAGAATGCAAATTTTGTTTATTTATTTATTGATTTTTTGATTTACGGGAGAAAAATCCTTTAGAGTATACAGAAAGAAATACAGTTTATTTATTTATTTTCTGATTTATGGGAGAAAAACTCTTTAGAGTACATAGAAAAAAATACAATTTAATTGTAACAGTTTAAACAACGCAACAATTGAGATTTAAAGTTAGTATGAGTGGAAAAGAAGTCAATGGATTTACAATAAATGGGTATATTCTTTAGAATAGTGTTAAAATAATTATTAGTATCGTATAGCATGGCACGAGATTCCTCTAACATCAGAGTATCATGCTATTCCTTATAAATTAGTTTAATTTCGTTGACTCTTTGGTCTTAAACTTTTGTCCGTTACTGTAGCTGCAAGTATACTATACTATTGTAGGATTCTTCCACGGAATAACCGTTGGAGATACATTGTATTTTCCCGTAAAATAGCCGTTACTATTTCGTCAATTATTTTTGGTAAACTTGTTACGACCGGCAAATTTAGCGGCAGTCGTTTTCTTGCGTGCATAAGAAGAGTCGCGGAAAACAGTGCCGCTCAGATTCTTAATCGTTTTTTTGCGTGCATAAGAAGAAGAGTCGCGGAAAACAGTGCCGCTCAGAGTCTTATTCTTTTTCTTGCGTGTTCAAATAAATTAACTTTTCTTGTGTGTTTTTCTTTTAATAAACTGTTAACTCTATTTGTTTATGACTCGTGTGTTTTTCCCCTTCATCCTGATATCCTACACTGTACTATTGCAAGTGCAAATAAATAAATACTTAGATGCACTGTGAAAAACAAAAGCTTGCAGGGATAGCAAGAAGTTTTCGGTTCTCCCTTCAACTACCCCCCTCCCCGATTGTCGATGGCCATCACTTTAATCGAGTTTCAAACTCGAAGAACTTGGCCTGCAGAAGAGAATCACCTATTCGAGTTTCACAATGGACGATGATTAACGCTGTTACAAGACTCCGCTGTTTGCCTCGTGGAAGTACAATGAAAGTTGTACAGGGTTGATGAATGGATCTAATAGTACAAAACGAGACGTATGACGTGTAGACCAGGCATGTAGGCGAATGATAAAATGAGCGAATGATGATTTGAGACCAAACAACTAATCAGATTAACTTAACTAATTTATGAGGATAGTGTGGTAAAGGAAATTTATCTTCTTTGATAATTAATTAACGGAATACTTCTCTGTTAGTAACAGAAATGGACACGTAAACGTGTACTGGTAGTCAAAATTTTTTTTCTTGATTCATTTAACTATCATATTATATATGCAATGAAAAATATAGCTTGCGTTCGTTTATTAATTGTTAAATATTTTTTGATAAATTTCATTTTCATACTTTTTATATGTAACTCATTCAATATTCGGTAATACTATAATGTCGCTATACCAACTAGAATCTAGTTTAAGAATTGACCAAAGATTATCTGAAAACGCATAAAATAAAAGTAACTCTTCAAAGTTTAAAAATTTTAATGTCTACCTCTAAAAACTGGAAAACGGAAACCTTGCATTAAAACAACGTTCGCACAATTTCTTATTTGAAAGAAGAAGACATGCATAGAAATTAGCAATTATATTTTTGCGAGCAAAATTGAAGAAGTGCAACCTGAATGGAAATCTGTTTCGCCCACCTATAAATTTTCGCGTATTCTCTACTTTTCAGCATATTTAAATTTTTCATGATTACGCGTCCGTGCAACAGCGTACAGCGATGGCAACGCACGAACGAATAAAACCGAAAAACACTTCAATTTTGCCAGGAAAAGCATCCTAAGATAGAAAATCGCACGCGAATTTTTACGAACGTACTGCATATTTTTGCCCTGTGGGGAGCTCTCGAAACTCGTTCCAGAGCTGATGAAACAGCGCGTTACGCGCGAACGAAAGTGCATAGGAGGGTAGAGAACGGGGAGATCCCTTGGGAACAGAGAATAAAACGGGATTCGAACCGTGGCCGAGCGAGAGCTATCCCTCCGTCCGGGGATAATCTTACAGTGACTCACGAAATTGATGGAATACTTTCCTTTATTACATTCTTTTATTTAATCGAGGTACAGCCGCTGTACCTATAAATCACAATAATTAATAAAGAAATTAATTGGAATGCGGTGAAAGAAAATATAAAGGTTGGAAAAATAATTAACCCTTTATGCTCGAGGGAGAAATGCTAGTCATCAAATGCCAGTTTCGCAAATTTTCAGACTTTAATTAGTTTGTTTATTAGTCTGGCCTAGAGGTTAAATAGTCATATATGTAAATTTTAGTATACGACTTGGTTAAACTAAATAAATATTTAAAATATATAAAATATTATAATATAAATAGTAAAATGAATAATGAAATATCTTAGTAAATATTTTGCATTTGAAAATTTTTGAAGTTAATATTGTTAGATGGCTAACAGTCACCTTCTGAGTACAAGGGGTTAAACGTTGATGCATTTAAATTCTGGTATGTGTATTGCTTAATTAAACTGAATGACGTTTAATTGTAAACGAATCTTAGTAAATATATTGCAGGAATGCGATCGAGTGGGTACGATTTTGGGAAAGTGTGAAGAGGGGATAGCCATGTAAACGTAAAATATTTGGATTAGGGTGTTTTTGAGGCGCGAAAGATGAACACATGAGACAACGTCGCGACTGATAAATTTTTGGTGAACGTGACCGAATGCATCGAGAATTAAAAAGAAAGAAAACGAGTGTTTGGAAGAATATATGACGGGGAGAATGCGAGCACGTGGCAGAAAGAGTGTGATTGTGAAAAAGAAGCAAGAACGTTGAAGTTGTGTTAAGTTGAGAAGAATATGATGTCTAAGAACTTTACTTTGTTTTACCCACACCTGAACCCTACCATCTCTTTCACTAGATAAAAAGTAAAGAATTCCTATGGTAACGTGTAAATGGATCTTAATAATTCTCAAACTTGAGAATCTTTGAAATTAGTACATGTTAGACAATTAAGTGTGTAGAAAGTGTGTTACGACTATTGTTGTTATTGTTATTATTATTATTATTATTATTATTATTATTATTATTATTATTATTAAAACAGTACATTTCCTTTTATTGTGGAATTTAAACGGAACTCGTTTATCAATTTTTTATTTTACTGTTATAAAACTTAAAAAAATTTTTCTACAAACAAATCATTCAAATACCCATATAAATTATGGAAGAATCGTACAATTCTTGTGGAAATCTATCACGGTTTGTCTGGACAATTGCGAGTCTTCGAAATCTCTCTAATCCACTGGAAGACGAAACACGTATCACGAAAACGAATGAATTCTATGGTATTTTCTCTGTGCTTTGTCTTTGTCGGATTTTAGATAAAAATGGGAAAGTAACAAAAGGAGGATTTGCGAGCGTTACGATTTTCTCGTCGCAAAAGTTTCTAAAAATTGAACTTTTATTCCCAAGTTTGTTGATAAAAGGCTAGTCGGAAAGCTGTTGCCCGATTTGCGGAATGTTGTTCCGTGAAAAATGTATGTTTCAATCCTGCTTCCGGAGTATCTGAAATAAGAGACGAGAAAAAGGAACGGAAGGGGCGGGGGGCGGGGGATGGAACAGGAGGAGAAAATTCGCTGGATCGTGTCGCAAAGTCGCAATCAGGTTGCGCTATTCCCGGCGAGTTTAAGATTCTTCGCAGCATCCCCTGAGTCGATACAATGCTGAAATAAAAATATATCGAGGCACACGTGGCGAGCCGTTTCTGAAGCGGCGCAATTTCTAAGAATATT
The DNA here is from genome assembly GCA_033822845.1 of Tetrapedia diversipes. Taxonomy (NCBI): domain Eukaryota; kingdom Metazoa; phylum Arthropoda; class Insecta; order Hymenoptera; family Apidae; genus Tetrapedia; species Tetrapedia diversipes. Next base: position 253,120 of record JAOPTO010001026.1, read on the forward strand.
AGTCCTTTCTCTGTCACAGGGTTCGTTAAGGATCCCTTTCAAGGGACGACAATTTTCAAACCTGCACCATTAATGGTGATGCAATCGTTATTAAGAGCAGAGATAAGAAGATACTTTAAACGTATGTATGTATATATTTTTTAGAAGATTGTTAAATTAAAGCAGACGTTCCTGTAGCTCTTAAATCGATGGTACTACTTGCAAGGTAACGTGTGTTTGATTTTAATTAAAATTGTTGCAATTAGCCAATTACAAGTGGTGGAAAGCAAGCAAAGGTATAATAAAATAAGTGTAATATAATATAATGGAAGCTTACACAAATAATTGCATTCAACGTCAGAAAAATTCATTTTATGTACACTTTTGTATAAAATGGGCTATTGGCCCAACAAAATAAAGATTATTATTATTATTATTATTATAGCAAGAAGGTACTGAAAAGTAAACGCTCATCTTTTTCATCCACAAACCTAACATAAATTTTACTCTTAATGTACAATCTGTATATAATGAATATGTAATTATACTAAAAGGCATTAAAATTTTTAAATGGATTTCATTCTAGATATACACTGAGTATATAATGAATACACAATTATAGTAAAAAAGTACTGAAAAGAAAATACTCTCGTTTTTTTGAATACCTATTACACTTTGCATGAATTTTCCTCTTTCAGTTATAAAGCGAGCGTTGCATTTAGCTAGTTGGCACTTTGCGCTTACGGAAACTTCAGAAGTACGCGGACGTTCGAACTTTTAAAAGCATTGTTCTTGCAAAAAGGGGTATTGCGAAAGGCAGAGACGGAGGGAGAAGCTGAAAGAGATGCTGTTAACCCTTTGCACTCAGAATTATTTTTCAATTAAGTTGTCAATAACTCCCTAGTATTTTAGGTGCTTTATTTGAAATTTACTTCAAAGGACATATCCTTGAATGGTACTTTCTTTTTTTTATTAGCTATATTAAACATAAATTTCAAGTTTTGTTGTAACTTATAGTTGTGGATCTTCTCAATTTGTTAACTAAACTTTTGTCCACTACTGTATTTAAAATGGCACTTTAAAAATGTCGAGTGTGCCTCGACATAGGCGTTACTGTGATAAAAACTGACGTTGAGTGACACTCGACAAAGGAGTGTCCAAAGGGTTAACAATAATATTATATCATTTTCCTCTGAATTTTCTTAGGTGTATCTGTACCAAGGACAATTCCTTGAGTAGTACTTTCTTTTTTTTATCAGCTATATTAAACATAAATTTCAAGTTTTGTTGTAACTTATAGTTGTGGATTTTCTCAATTTGTTAACTAAACTTTTGACCGTTACTGTATTTAAAATGGCACTTTAAAAATGTCGAGTGTGCCTCGACATAGGCGTTACTGTGATAAAAACTGACGTTGAGTGACACTCGACAAAGGAGTGTCCAAAGGGTTAACAATAATATTATATCATTTTCCTCTGAATTTTCTTAGGTGTATCTGTACCAAGGACAATTCCTTGAGTAGTACTTTCTTTTTTTTATCAGCTATATTAAACATAAATTTCAAGTTTTGTTGTAACTTATAGTTGTGGATTTTCTCAAT
>JAOPTO010001026.1:260352-291451 GCA_033822845.1 Tetrapedia diversipes
CATCATGCTTTGTACACAAATAAAGTTTCTTTGAAATCAGAATGTCATAAGTAGATGAATTTCCTTATAATACAGTGTACCAATACTTTTTGGAGCCACTGTACGTATGTTATATAGTAGTTGTTCGTTGTCAAGTGTGTGCGAACGGGTCTTCGTTTCCTTTCCTGACGTGCCCCGTGCATAATTTATCAGACGAACCTGTTCGACGTGGAGCGTTGCGAAATTTGTTTTGCAAATAGCCTCGAAGACCGAGTTCACGCGGAATCACGTGCATCGAGATGATGTGCACGTATTCCTGTACTGTCACTCGTAAATGTGTACTGTCGCGTGTTCGCGATAAAAATATTAAACGTTTCGGAAGTTCGGTCGCTTTACTTGATTAAATTTCGACAGATTTCAAGCAAACATAAATTCACAAGAAACCATAAGTAAACCAAGTACACCATAAAGGATGTTATGAAAATTTACACACAATTATCATGCTGTGGGTATATTAACCCTTTGCGATCCTATGTCGAGCGTTACTTAACACAGCACACAGTGAGGTATTTGCCTCGAAAAATTGTACACAACTCTTTCCATATTCAATCAATCTTTAACCCTTTGAGTGCTGAATACTCTTGGCCTAAGCGCTTCCAAGGGACGGCACACTATTGCTGGAGACGGAGTATTGTTACTTGTACACTGGCAATCGCGTTGCAGTAAGCGAAAAATCGAAAAAATTGGCAAATGCATATTTTCGTTCATAGTCCCTACGAGTAATTTTCGTTAACACTAAAAGGTTAACGTCGAAATGTATGACCATGGAAACAGTCATAAGGTAAAGGAAACAAAAATTGGTAAACGCATATATGCGTCCATAGTCCCTACGAGTAATTTTCGTTAACACTAAAAGGTTAACGCTAAAATGTGTGGCCACTGGAAAAGTCATAAGGTAAAGTAAACAAAAATTGACAAACGCATTTATTCGTCCATAGTCCCTACGAGTAATTTTCGTCAACACGAAAAGGTTAACGCGCGAAACGTGTGACCACGGAAAAAATCATTAGGTGAAGGGAACAAAAATTGACAAACGCATGTATGCGTCTATAGTCCCTACGAGCAACTTCTGTCAGACGCATATATGCGCCTATAGCACTCAAAGGGTTAAACTGATATTATTCAAATTGGATAAAACAAAGACGATTTTAAAGTTAACCCTTTGCAGTTCTATGTCCAACGTGTTTCAACACATCGTGGACATAGGAGCTGCTGAAACGAAATTGCGAATGCAGCGCGGACCGCAAAGGGTTAAAATTGTGGCGACCTTCCTGCCTTCGCCACTAGAAAGAATTAACTACCAACTATCTCTCCACTAGCAGGCCCAGGACGAAACACCGTTTTCCCTTTTCTTTTCCTTCACTCTTTCCTTTCAAACATCCACAAAATCAATTAAATTTGTAATTATAATAATGTGTTGGTAATTTTAACAATTTTATCGATGCATTTTAATACAGACGTTAACAGTAATCGTATACGGTAGATTTTCAACGATGATTTTGGTTTTCCGATTTGTTCACGAATGCGAGAAACGTGGCTGTTTTTTCTGAATACCTCTAACCATAATCAATCAACGATTCGATGGTATCTTTTTTAATATTTAAAAATTATAATATATAATATATTATATAATGATAATATAATAATATTTTAATGCCTGTGGTGTGTTTTTTAATATTTTGAAATTCTACAACCGCGCAGAGGTAACTGTAACAGACTGTATTAATCAATTAAATAAAGCAAGCGAAAAACGTACGATCGTCGACGCGGAATAAATTAATGAGTAACAATAACGCGTGAGTTATTTGCGAACCTTTTATCGATAAGCGTTTCGTTCTTTTAAATCTGTCACAATTACGGTACAAATATTGAAGCGTACAGTATATAACGTGTTCCTTGACGTGCGTTTGCGCAGCATCAATATTATCGCGCCGATAATGTGTCGACGCGATGAAACATGGGATCGAAATGTCGATAAATTCCGGAAGAACGAAAGTGGAACAACGCGACCGAATTAACCCTCGTATGACGGATGCAGGGGTGGTTTTGCAAGGTATAATTGCCAAAAGGAAGAAGATTACGGTGTAATCTCTACAAACTGATTCGAAATTTGCGTGAAATAGAACTATTAGGGCCTCTTAACACTTAACCAACCGAATGGGGAGATCTCTCATTTTTTTCACAAATCAAAATGTAGTATTTAATTAATTATTTAATTATTTAAATTGAATTTAGTTCTATAAAGTGTACAAATTGTCCGTCAGTTTCATTAATTATGAAATAAGTAGTAACGTAGTAAAAGCACTGGAAAGTGTTTTTAGAATTTTTAAATTGTAGTTTAATGATGAAAATAATTCATTTACATTGAAAAGTGTAATTAATAGTTAAGATTTTATTTTAATTAAATAAATTTAATATATTGGATTTATAGATAATTAAAATAGTATTTTAAGTTTAAGTTATAGTAATATTAAGAATTAATTTTATGATTTATAGTTTAGAGTAATGTAAATGAATTTTTAAAGTTGAATAAGTTAAATTTAATTTTTTACCTTTTGTATCAGGGTTAATTGTTAAAAATATAAATATGATTATATTTCTAAAAAATAAAAGAGTTAAAAATTTATAATGGGGAGATCTCTCATTTTTTCCACAACAAACTGTTGCCACCACTGCGAACGACAGGTCTGTTAGGACTAACCGGCAACCTGGTCACGCGTTGAACTTCTCCTGTAAACGACGCACGCGGAAATCCCGGGATCCCGTGCCACTATTCAATCTACCCTCGAAGGAGTAACTTCCGGTGATTTAACCCTCGGAAGGCGAATGGCTTTCGATGAACGCTGAAGACGAAGGTCGGGTCGTATAAAGTTAAATTAGATAAAATAACGAAAATTTTGTTCTAGAGCGATTTTGGGAGCGAAAAAGATACAGTGGCGGACAAAAGTTCAAGACTAAAGGGTCAAAGAAAATAAATAAATTAATTAATAAGAAATAACAGTATAAATAAAATTTGTATTCTATGTTAATCAATAAATAGTGTTCTATATATAATAACGATAAAAATGAATGTGCAGACAATATTTGTAGACCATCGAACTATGCTTTACATTGTCTCCTCGTCTTAAACTTTTGTCCGCTACTGTACCTGTATATCACGCTATTTTTATTCCTTTATTTATTCATTCTATTTATATCAAGTAGCAGATAAAAGTTTAAGACCAAAGAATCAAAGAAAATAATTTAACTAATTTATAAAGAATATCATGATAAACAAAATTAATTAATAAATAGTGTTCTACGGTAATAACAATAAAAATGAATGTGCAGGCAATATTTGTAGACCATCAAACTATGTTCTACATTGTCTCCTCGTCTTAAACTTTTGTCCGCTACTGTACCTACTTTGAGGAATTCGCGATTCTCTGGTAAAGCGTATAAATATAGATCTGCTCTTCTTGTGTTAGACGTTCTCTTTTATTTACTTCGGTATTTTCTCATTGCGAGCGAACTTCCATCGTCGGTTATTACAGAGTTAGGTATTTTTCCAAACGATTCTCATTCGACTCGGTATTACCTCGTTGCGAGTAAACCTCGATCTAATTTTAGCGTTGGTATCAACAATTCCTTGTTTCTTCGTCGTCCAACAGATTCGCTACTGATTCCTCAGAAGATATTTCACCACATGCCGCTTAATCGATAACCAAACCAAAAACTGTTATAAGCGAGTTTTGCGTTGAACCTTCCTCTAAGTACGCAGCTAATTCTGTACACGTACGGCATTAAACGTAACGAGTGTGTTAAATTCTACATTATCATCCTCGAGTTTATCTAACAATGTTACGCATCCACTTCACCGACCGCCCCTAATCCCTATCCTACAAGCTGAAGCCGAAGTTCACTCTGTTCTTAATCTTCCTCGGATCACGTCGATGAAAATTTAATCGAACTCCCGTGTTACGAACGACTCCTTCAAAAGAATATTTTCAGAGAAAATTTATACCCTATTCACTTTGCCGCTTTAAACTGGAACTTCCTGCACCCGTTCTGAAGTCGATGATCGCGTTTTTGTGACGAAATGGGTCTCGATGCGTCCAATCGATGTGAATTAAAACACTTACATAAACCGTAACTTTGGCTATCGAACGATTTATGACTGGATATTTGGTGTGTGTCTGGTTAGAAAGTATTTTAAAAAGTATGAATGCAAGTGTACGTTAGAATGTATGAAGACAATCGCGTCGCCTAAAAGATAGGACCTTTTGCTAGCCTTGCGGAAAGAGGATTGTGAGTGATCCCACAGAATTTACCCAAGAACCTTCCGAGTAACCAGTCCTTTTTACCTACATATCTATTTCTAATACGTCTGACGTGTGCAGGAAATTCCACTTTTACGTAAAGCAGTGATTCCGATACTATGCGACTTGTAGCGTGTCACGTGTCTGTCCAGTATCATTCAATATCAGAAGCACACTCTGTCCAGTGTTGTTTCGCTGAAGCAACATCAATAACTTGCATCGTATCTTTAGAAAAAGTAGCTATATTGTCCCATTAATACTGGGCTTTATGTTGCCTCGATGGAAACGTTTTTCGTCGCATGGGTTACCAAAACATGTCCCATGTCACCTAATCGTTACCTCGCTGAAGCAACATCAATAACTTGCATCGTGTCTTTAGAAACAGTAGCTATATTGTCCCATTAATACTGGGCTTTATGTTGCCTCGATGGAAACGTTTTTCGTCGCATGGGTTACCAAAAAAACGTCCCACGTCGCCTAATCGTTACCTCGATCAGAGTCGCGCCTCAACGACATGAGTTTTCGCCTTACCACCCATGGATCCATGGTTCTCCGTCGATCTCTATCGGATGGAGGCATTCAAAGAGGCGAAGAACGCTTCGATTTCATGCCGTCAAAAGCAAACCATTTTCGTCTTGTCGCGCCTCTAAAGACGCGTGGTCTGCAGACCCTTCAGCCTGCATCATACGTAGGTGCTCTGCACGTCCGTCTGCTGCGTGGCTGGCTGCCACTTCTTCATGATCCTAGGCTTGAACAGCTGCCCGAACGTGGTGCGGAACTGCCGGGACATCGAGCAGTAGAGGATGAAGTTGATGGCACCGTTCAGCAGGGCCAGGATGTCCATCACCTCGCCGAAGTTGTGGTAGCAGTTGCGGAAGAAACAGTCGCCCAGCACGCCGGACAGGAGGCCGAGGACACCCTGAGGGATCTCGGTGACGAGGAACAACAGCAACACCGCCACGAGCATCTTCGTTGTTCGATCAGCCCTTTTCTCGGACTTGCTCGGCCTCTTTGGGACCAGCCCGTTGCCCATGGCGCCGCTGCTTTTGCACTGGTTGTAGCTCTTCAGGGCCTGCTTCCTCCCTTTTGCTCTGGAACACGATTTCAGTTGTATGATCGTGGTACTTCGTTGTTCTGTTGTTAACACTAGACTGTTGGGTATATACCTATTTTGCCTGAAACGAATCAATTTGACTCAAACATGAAAATTGATGTTTTTAACAAAATAGAACTTTATTTTAAAGAAAGTTTATTTAAATGAATTTGTTTTTACAATACATTTTCTGCAGATTCTTTTATTATGTTTAGCACAAACGCCTTTATTTCTATTCCTTTCACAGGATACTTGAACTTGATAAATTCATAAGTGAGTCTAATTGACTCACTCCGGCAATCTACTGTTAAGTTGCTGTTTAACCTTTTTGCTTCCAGCGCCAGATATATCCAGCATCTTGTAAATATATGTAGGAATACGATCGAGTAGGTGCAATCGGGTGGATCTGAGTTTAGGAAAATCTGAAGAGTGCTTGAGTTGAGTGAGAGCCGTGTGAACGTAGAATGTTTGGACTCGAATGTTTTTAAGATGAGCAAAAGATGAGCACTTGAGAAAACTGAGCGATTGAGGAATTTTGGGTGAACGTGACAAAAAATGCATTCAGTGGAAAATATTGATAATTAGAAAGAAAGGAAAGAGTTTGACTGTGAAGAAAGAGTTGAAGAAACAAAGAGCGTGACAGAAAGAGTTTGACTGTGAAGGCAGAAAGAGTGTGATTCTAAAGGAAATAAGAACGTTGAAGTTGTTAAGTCGAAAAGTCGTATAAGTTGTAATTATTAAACTATTTTAAATACATGCATTTATATTCCAATCACTTCATTTTATTCTACTCACACCTGAGTCCTATCATCTGCACTGTAATAAATTTTTATGAATGAACAACGGTTTTATTAGCTACCAAACTAATGAAATCTCTTTTATAATGTGTAGTACATAGTATAAATTATAATTCTTTTAATTGTGTAAGGTATAATCATGCGTACCCCCAGTTAAATTGAAAGAAATGCAATTTCCTGTTCCGAATTTTCTACGGATTTATGAAGGAAGGAAAAAGAATTAGGTATTACATAACATCTTATTCATCTTTTTATGAACAAATGAGCTGTATTAATTGCACGTTGTATACGATTACGTTGATGTAACGGTACTATCCATTTCGTTGGACGGGCAACCCGAAGCTTGAGTTTAATTACCTATTCTGTAGCGAATCAAAATTTCTTTTAACACGAGGCCAGTGTTACCTGTAAAGGGCTTTTATCAGCCAACAGCTGATGACGGTGAGGATGACACAGGGTAGAAGCTTCACGACCACCCCTAGCACCCAGAAATTCAGCTGATAGAAGAAATCCTTGTGCTGCGAGTAATCTGCGTCGACTATGTATGCAATTTCCAAGGTACCATTCTCGTTCAACGTTTCTTTCCTTATCTGATGATCAAGGATTCAAAGAATACAAAGAGGTATTTAAGTTTGGTGGAAAAAGAAAAAATCCAAGGTTACTCTGTTTAACGGTAAACAATTTTTGAAAATGTATATGTCCAGGAAATCAATCTTTTTCAGAGGATCAGAAGCTTTTCGATTTACATAACATATTGTAACGATTTATATTTTGTATTCAAAGGAGTCTCACCCTTAAGAGCGATAAAACAAACGAATATTAATAGTAAATCGGTTATTTAAACAAGATTTAAACAAGAATTTGACAATTTTTCGTATAACACTCATGCATCGATAACAAGAAAGTGAAATATAAGGTGTGACGTTAAACAAAAGCCTATTATAACGTTATTATATTTATCTTTCTCCAAGTCAGATGTACTGAGAAAATCTAATAACAATGATAAATGAGAACAAAATAGCTGGCCAAATTTCGCATTTCATTCAAATCATAAGGATTTCACCGAGGGAGTTAATTTTTCTTCGCCTTTGGGTCGATTATGATCAAAAAGCGAAACTACTGTAAGGAGCTGGTAAAATGTCCCTTAGAAGGAATTCAGGTATGATTGGTCAGAGCCATGGAGGCTTGCCTCAACCCCTATGCATTGGTCAAGGGGGTCCTATTACTACAGTAGCGGACAAAAGTTTAAGATCAAAGAGTCAACGAGATTAAACAAACTAATTTATAAGAAATTAGGTAAGATAAAGGTTCTGTACTAAACAATAAATAGTGTTCTACCCTACCATGATAACAATAAAAATGAATGCACAGACAATATTTGCAGAATATAAAACAATATTCTAGATTGTCCTCTCGTCTTAAACTTTCGTCCGCTACTGTATGTCAACGTGCGACTATGTAGTCTTTCTGGGGGCAACCTCCCGACTCGCAACAGTACTTACGCCGAACACGGGGTAACTAGGAGCGCAGGCAACGAACGACGCCAAACAGCTGCTATAGAGTGCCGTCCTGCAGCGCGCCGCCGTGCACCAGGTATTATACTGCGGGAACCTGCGACAACGAAAGAAACGCGCGTGTTAAAATTAAAATAAAACTCAAGGATAAGAATATATATACAGGGTGTTCGGACAGCCCTGGGCTTACATTGAAAGAGTAACTCCCTGAGACATTCTAAGACGAAAATCAAGAGTAACGATTTTGCGTTTGAGGCTTTGTTTGCGAATTATAACTAGTTAAAGATATCGTTTAATCCGGACCGTTCGACGCTTGAGAGCGGGTAACCGAGGCAACTCGGTCGGTAACGTCGCTGAGTCTACAGTGATGCTCAAGCGTCGAACGGTCCGGATTAAACGATATCTTTAACTAGTTATAACTCGTAAACAAAGCCTCAAATGCAAAATCGTTACTCTTGATTTTCGTCTTAGAATGTCTCAGGGAGTTACTCTTTCAATTTAAGCCCAGGGCTGTCCGAACACCCTGTATATCTGACTATTAACCCTTTGACTACGGCAGACTGTGGCACGCACTGGCCGTACGGTACGGTACGAATTCACTCGCGACGTCCACTGGGTACGGCGAAACTTTTCGTTAGACATGCATTTCTGAGGAAGTGTATTAAAATATTCAAAATACTGAAATTTATTACATTAAACGAACCGGAAAGTCAACATCTGTCGGGCGCCAATAGGCGTCAACAGTACTGGGAAGTCAATATGTGTCGGACGCCAATAGGCGTCAACAGTAGTCAAAGGGTTAAAATTAAAATAAAACTCAAGAGTAAGACAACACGTCTGCCCCCTTCGACGTTACATTTATATCTGTTCCTTTCTTTTTATAAAATCAACCGTCTCTTCGTTACCGCCCCTGACAGAACTTTGCCGCCTTTATTCAAATTTTCCTTCGTTGACAGCAGTCTGGAAAATGCTTGATGCATGGCATTCTATGCGCCGGCTCGCCTCGCAAATGCCTCGAACGATTCTGCGCTAACGCGCGTTTCATTGCGGTCCGTCCACGAGATTGCACCCTCGTTCCGCCAACAATGCTTCCGTTTCACCCTCGGTTTTCTTACCCTCATTTTTTCCAGAACCGATATCCCTCGCGTTTTACCAGCGCCGTTCAACAATGACCGGACATTATCGAGGGCGGAGCGAGCGTGTTTCACTTGGAATGTCTGCGTCCCGTTCGTTCGAAGAAATTCTATAGGGTAGAACGTTGGTCCAGGGAGTGAATCAACGTCGATTTGCGTTTCACGAAACGAGCAAAATTATTGCGTTCGTCGAACAACGGGTCGCGACGGGGGGCTTGTAAAAGTAAATTGTATTGGTCGAATAGAGACGCCGGGTAAATCGAATTTTTATTTTCGTGTCTCCAGTGACGACTAGCAGCGAAGAAAAAGCGATGGACTTTCTTCGAAATTCGTACGCAGATACAGTAGCGGGCAAAAGTTTAAGACGATACGACAATGTAAAATATAATTTTATAGTCTGCAAATATTTGTTTGTACATTCATTTTTATTGTTATTATGGTAGAACACTATTTATTGATTAGCATAGAATACAAATTTTATTTATACTGTTATTTCTTATTAATTAATTAATTTATTTTCTTTAACCCTTTGGTCTTAAACTTTTATTGATTGACATAGCAAATTTTATTTATACTGTTATTTCTTATTAATTAATTAATTTGTTTTCGTTGACTATTTGGTCTTAAACTTTTGTCCGTTACTGTATGTATTTTGTGACGCGGTCGAAGAGAATAATTCGTGGATTGATTTTCGTTTTAACCCTTTGAACATAGCGGTGTTTGGAGCTAGAAGCACTCTTGATTTGCAAACCAATGGATATCTCGTTGTGGATATAATTAAATGTAGATATCGAAGAAAATTGAAATTTATAATAATTCATAAATATTTATAAATCCCTCTTTACTTGTAAATATTTTACTTCGGTATAACGAAATCGATTTGGTCGTAAAGAATAAAATATATATTTCTGGGTTTTTATTAAACATTTATAAATGTAACGCTTAAATTGTATTTAGAGGTTCGTTTCGAATTTAATTTCTTTCATCTGTTAATTTTCTGTGTTGGGGTAAAAACGTACGCTTTTAGTAAACGAGTACTTGATGGATTTTAAATGTTGAAAAAGCGAAATATTCCTGATTTCCATTAAGCTATCTCGTTAATCGATTTCTCTTTTTTTGCACACAGGATTCCTATTATGAGATTGAAGCTTGCCTTCATTTCAAAAAGTTTACCGATGCCTTTAAATTTTCCCTTATATGGAGAACCACCTACATATGGCGTATATACAACTATTTTATTTGCCTCATTGAAACAGTTCAAGGATGTAACGGTACATTTTAATAGTTAAACAATGGTCCTGTTTATCTCGCGAGTCGATAAGCGAAAACAGGTTAATAGTAATTTATACAGAAGACTGTGCACAGTGGTAATTAGTTGCTTGTTAGCGGTTGCACAAATGGACCTGAGCAAACGATAGCTAGTGTTTCATTGGTATTCAAACATCCCCATTATATGGGAGCCCTGATTGATCTCTGGTCTCTCCAGTTTCAATACAGTCAGGGTTCAGTCATTCTCTATCCTGTTACAGTTCGATCTCTCAGATATACATTGTCGGTTCAAAGTTTGTATATATTTCAATAGCTGCAAAAGCTCTGCAATGGAGAAAATTTTAAATTGCTTCCTTTGAAAACTTTTTAGTTAGAAGTTTATTACTTATAATATAAAATAAAATTTTCTAAAGTGTGGATTTCGAGCTTATTTTGGATGGATTATGTTGATACTAAAATATGACAGCAGCTGTTACATTTTACATGTACAGGGTGTACAAATTTATTATTTTATCCTAAATTTATATGTATATGGGCAGGGTGTAAATTTAGATTGAGTGTAAATTTATATTAAATGATTGGGGGTGATTCTATGGACCAAAATAAGACGAAAATCAAGAGTGACAAAATTGCGTTCAAAGTTCCGTTAAATAGTTATTAACGATTAAAGATCGGCCCAGAAACCCCTAAATTCAGGCAACCCACCGCGCACCGTTGTTTGTGTCGCGCACAGGCGACGTCAGGAGAATAACGACGCTTACTTCGTGGGGCCTACGAAAAGATAGTTACACGTTTATTTTTAAGTTTACACGTAAAAAATCGTCAAGCACGTATGCAGTTCGAAATCACTTCGATTAAATATCGCATCAGAATCACTTTAGTTTTCTTCAGCTATCACATCTCCGTTTATTTTTCTTCAGCTCCTAAGTTTATATCGAATCAACCCTGATTCCCTCACCGTCCACTTTGTAACTCTCCAAAGAAACGAATCTTGAGAAATTACTGTTTTCCAAAGTGATTCTCTGTCTCTGATAGTTCCAGAATCTTTGATGTGAAGAACCGTCGTTAGCGATCGCAACGTTAATGGACAAAGGGGATCAGCGAAGAGTTCTAAGGGATGAAAAAACCGTGAAGCAGTTGCAAGCTTGCTGCAGGTAGCGCAGGTATCGAACTTGTACGTGGAAAGTTTTAGTCGACTGCTACGAACCTGGTGATTAAGTTACGATCGAACAGATGCATAGTTTAAGACACGAGCAACGTCTAATACTAAGAGGTCTGATTAACTTGCCGGTTCCTCGGATTCGTGTATTGCACAAAAGAGAAGTTTCTTTCGTGGAAAGCTAACAACAAGAAACTTTCTGCGAAACGGATCGCTTCCTCCAGCTTACAGTAGCGGACAAAAGTTTAAGTCGAGAAGACAATGTAATACATAGTTTTGTGATTTGCAAATATTGTAGGGATATTCATTTTTATTGTTATTATGGTAGAAGACTGTTTATTGATTAGCATAGAACACGAATTTCGTTTATCGTGTTATCTATATATATATATAAAAATGAATGTGTGTCTGTCTGTCTGTCTGTATGCGATAGATTCAAAAACCATACATCCAGTTGCTGTGAAAATTTGGGAAATTATTAGGTATATCCCCGGGAATGTTTTTGAAAATTTTTTTAAAAATCAGAGTTGGGGTTCTAGGTGCTCCCGAACAAATATCCCAAAAATATCGAAATAACATTTAATTAGCAATTATTAATAATAATAAATAATCTTGAGAACCTTTTTTCTACAATAATAGTAATTGTTTTGGCAAATTTTGCTTATGGAGCTTGAAACCCGTCAAATTGACGGGTCCCGTAAACATAGTTTCTTCTAAATTAATTAATTTATTTTCGTTGACTGTTTGGTCTCAAACTTTTGTCCGCTACTGTAGTTCCGGCCCACGGACGCTCGTTTCCGCTGGGAAAATAAGACGTCCGTAAAGACATGGTTCTCGACGTACGCGAATAGTCCTTCCCGATTTAATCGAACGAACGAAATCGATACTACGCATTTCCTCGAAATCTGCCATCTGTCTCGTCGATTCCTCGTCCGTTTCCGTTTCCTTTTCCCTTGTTCCTCCTCTAATGCATGTCGCTTCCGTTTTATTGCAACTGTCCCAGATAAGAGCGTCCTTTTGTACGCGAGATATTACAGAAAAGAGAGTCCACGGTCGTAACGATGATACAGTGTTGACTAGTATGGTACCGAAAATTTCTGGCTGAAATCGTTTCCGTCAGAATCGTTTCTGGTTCGCTCTTATCGCCGCTCTCGCGAGGCCATCATTGTCCGAAATGCACAATAAATTTTCAAATTACGGTTGATTCTCTCTATCTCTCTTCCTCGTTCCCCCGCTTTCTCTCTCCTTTCTTCTCCCCCTCTCCCATTCTCTTTCACCCTCTCTTCCTCTCTTTCTCCTTTTTTCTCCCCCTCTCCCATTCTCTTTCACCCTCTCTTCCTCTCTCTCTCTCTCCTTTCTTCTTCCCCTCTCACATTCTCTTTCACCCTTCCTCTCCCGCTTTCCCATTTTCTTTCATTCTTTCTTCCTCTCTCTTTCCCTTCTTATTCCCCTCTCCCCCCTCTCACTCTCTCTCTTTCTCTTTCTGTTTCTCTCTCTTTCTATCTCTCTCAGTCTTTTCCTCTCTCTGCCTCTAATTTTCTCTCTCTCTCTCTCTTTCTCTAGCTTCCTATCTGTTTCTCTCTCTTCCTCTCTTCCTCTCTTCCTCTCTTCCACTCTTCCCTCTCTCTTCCTCTCTTCCCCTCTTCCCTCTCTCTTCCTCTCTTCCCCTCTTCCCTCTCTCTTCCTCTCTTTCCCTCTCTCTGTATATCTTTCTGTCTTTCTCTCTTCGGTCCTGTAAATTGTATTTATCATCGATGGTTTCCCGTTGATTTAACGGGGAACGTTCGACGTGTATCAGCGAACAGTCGCGATGCGGTTGAATTAACAAATTTCACTGGGACTAAAACGCGGTCGCCCCTTTCACGGAAACTGCATATTTGATTCTTTCGGAATTCGAGCAAGCAGCACTGTTGTCGAGCATTATTTGAAATTGAATTGAATTAATGGCACCAGATAACGAGCACTTTGTGTGAATAAAAATGTAATGATTGTTGGATCAGTGTTACAAATGAAACAATGCTGACGGCAATAAAATAACGGTAATACGAATCACAAATGTAGGAATGATGATGATAATGACGATGGTGATAATCCGTACGATATTGATGATAATAAAATAAAGGTAACGATTAAAATGATAATATAACTTTTTTCCTTAATATCTTTATTTTTATTAAAATCCCTATTAACTATAAAATGATAATAACGTTTTTTAGTTGATACTTTAATAACAAATACTCTCGCTTGCGACTCTTTCCAAAATTCTCACAAGATTGTCCCACACGCGATTTTATCATACCCTATGTTCATCTTGCAATCATTCTCTTTCACTCTAATCCTCAATCTTTCTCACTCAATGCATTTAGTATTGTTCACCTAAAATTTCTTGATCTCAAGTCATGCCAAATACTCGATCTTCCATGCCTTAGGAACACTCTGCGCACCTTGAACTCTTTGACTGTGGCACAATATTCATTTGTCGGTTGCGCGTTATGCTCGCTGATCAAAACGCACATTTACCATTTGCAGTTGTTGAAAACAATTAATGTGAATGATTAGTATGAATGTGGTGTATGAAAGTATGTTGGTAAGAATGAGTGTGTTCTGAATGATTGCTGTATGGTATGATCGTGAATTCGTTATTGAAATCTGAGAGAGAAAGTAAGAAAGAAAAAAACGAAAGTAAAATTAAAATTGTATAAAATCAAGATAAAAGATAAGAACAACACGTTATTGTAATTATTAATTAAATCCATGTTGTTATTGTTATTAAATATTGAAATCTAAAAGGCTTTCATTTCTCCATTAAAACTAAAAATATTGTCCCCGACCACGTCAAATTCCAACAGCAGTTGCTGCGTTAGATGAATCAATAAATTCTATGTTACATCAGTTTGGTAAAATTATTGTACGAAAAATTTAGGAAGCGTATATAAAATACAGGTCTTTCGTATACATTGATAGTGTGACCCCCGCGATAACCTGTTGCGTAATATCACTTTCCAACGAAACGCCTTATAGCTCTAAGAAACCTATTGATAAAACTTGTATAAAACTCCACGATCAATCTGAATAAAGACAGTCTTCTACCAGCTTAACCCTTTTTAAGGCAGAGGCGATATATTTACCACCAACAAAAACTTCAGCAAACTCAAATTCAGCTTGCATGTGACTCTGTTGACGGGCAGTGGGAATATTTTTACCACCTATTTTTCCAAAACTTCCGAAATGATTAGTGTTTTTCTTTTAAGTTTATTTTTGTTATATAAATAAAAACATGCCAAAAATATAAGCGCAAGTTATTTTATTACTCCGAATCCTTCTGCCTTATAAAGGGTTAACCCTTTGGCCTATAACCACGAGCCTGACTCGTGGTAAAGAATTTGTGTCATAAACAAAAACCACGAGTCTGACTCGTGGCAAAGAATTTGTGTTATAAACAAAAACCACGAGTCAGACTCGTGGTGTAGAATTTGTGCATAAGGTGCCGCGTGTTATTATTAGAACAGAGTTATTCCACATCGAATATTTTTCCCTTGATTATGATTACACTCCAGACGTCTTAAAATTACTATTTGTACCCGAACATTGTTCATTATTTCACAATTCCTTTCGTTACACTGAAATCTATGTCATGAAAAGTATACATTTTGTGTCAGTATGGGACACGGCTGAACAGTTGAATGGCACGGCGTGCGACCGACATTCTTGTTTACTATAGCTCGCGCAATTGGCAGATATCGTGTAGGCTAAGGGGTTAACTCTGCGTCGAACCTCTGCCCGACCTACCATCGCTCGATCTTCTTAAAAGTAGAATAAGTGATTCCATATCTTAAGCCGTCATAATTATTCGACAATACTACTTTCGGTCGGTCACTACGGTGATCCTCCTCAAAGTAGTCAAACGCGTAACACATCGTCCCAAGCCGAAACTACGGTCCGGCGTAAGACGATTCCACTGCGTGTTTTAATACGAGACAGAAAGGAGATTACGATCTCCTTTGTTCTGTCATTTACGGAGTTTCCCCGTGACAATAGACATGTGAGAGTGTATATATACGCCTTTAGCAGTCAAAGGGTTAATCAGATTTCATGCAAAATACATATATCTCTCTCTCTTTCTCTGTGTGTACAAAGTGTAAAGGACAAAATTAAGTAATTACTATGCTCGTGACTGCGAAACTCGAACCCAAACTTATTAATCGTATTTTTTTCTCTGAACGGAAGCACTCAAAAATTTCGGCATTTCCTTTCAAATTGACTTCCGCTTCTCAACCGGCGGACACGAGCTGTCGATTGCAGCATGCGGCTTCGCGAACTTTGTCGAATGGTTATGTTCCGAAAGTTCGTATTATTAAATTTCGTGCCGATTGACAAAAAACGAGTGTATCTGATGTTCAATTTCTGACTGACCAATTAAACCGATCCTCTTTCGTTAGATCATTTCCTATTGAATTCCGAATTCAATGAACTTATGCATGTATTCGTGTCAGTTTTCGAAAAAAATGATCAGAGGATACAAATATACGTGCTAGCGAAATTGTATGCAGTACGATCTGTATAAAGAAACAAAACGTGCACCGCGGTATTCAGATATTTTCGATATTTTTCCGTTGAAAAGTGAAGCGAAATACGGGCATGGTCGAGAAGCAAAGCAAACAGAGGCAATTTTTTCAATATCTTTTGTTGAATACCCCCTGCGTTTTTTTGGATTACCCATGAAATACTTTCTTCTGTAATTAAAGAATAACTGGTTTCAAGCTACGTTCTGCGATCTATTATACAAGAAGTACGATTAAAATGATTAATTGAAAAATAGTCTCGATGTAGAAGTCAGTAACGCTGAAATGATGTAACAGTGAGAAATGCGTATTAAGTGAAAGGTTCCTTCTCTCCCTTTTGATTTACACCCATATCGAATTTGTCGCCAATTTTCTTATTAACCGTTTCCTTCTAAATAATTAGGGTCCTCAGAATCTGCAGTGCTTCTAAATTCTCAATCGTCCATGTAAGTGCTCGCTGCTTGAAGTCAGCTTACCAAAATTCAAAGGAAATCAAGTAAAGTGATTCAATTCTCGCGAACTCAACCAACTTCAATTTAAGCGGCTCAACCGATTTCGTCCTCCGTTTTGTCATTTTCGCTAAATACACACGTGTACATAACCTTTAACGCTATAACATCGCGTGAGACTCGTGATACATTTTGTGGTTCACGCATAAAAAACGTGAGATGGGTTCGTGATACTTTTTGTGATTCAAACATAAAAAACGTGATATGGGTTCGTGATACTTTTTGCGGTTCAAATTTTGTGGTCACACATAAAAAACGTGAGATGGATTTGTGATACTTTTTGTGATTCAAACATTAAAAAACGTGATATGGGTTCGTGATACTTTTTGTGATTCAAACATAAAAAATGTGAGATGGGTTCGTGATACTTTTTGTGATTCACACATAAAAAATGTGAGGTGCATTTGCGATACATTTTGTGGTCCACACATAAAAAACGTGAGATGGATTTGTGATACTTTTTGTGATTCAAACATTAAAAAACGTGATATGGGTTCGTGATACTTTTTGTGATTCAAACATAAAAAATGTGAGATGGGTTCGTGATACTTTTTGTGATTCACACATAAAAAATGTGAGGTGCATTTGCGATACATTTTGTGATTCAAATATAAAAAACGTGAGATGGGTTCGTGATACTTTTTGCGGTTCATACATAAAAATCGTGAGTCAGACTCGTGATACATTTTGTGGGCCAACTATAAGAAGCACGAGTTTCATTCACGTTTCAATTGTTATAAATGTCTTTGTTTCACCGAATGTAGCATACACTGTCGACAATTAAATCGTAGTGCAAGGAATTAGCTGTGTTTTTCAAACAATTATCCCTCGCATGCTTCGTTGACTACCACTGTGAGACACTATCGATAATGCTTTATCGTACAAAATACCACGTGAATATCATCGAATAAGCACGAAACAAATGAGCATTGAAGCAATGGATGAAAAATAAATAGGTTTTTTCCAAGAATTCATTTCGACGGGATAATTCGCATAATTGTATACGAGAAAGTTGGTTCATCGTTCATTGTCTCTTTCAAACTGTGCTTTTCTTTAGTTTATTAATTTAGATTAATTACCAGGGAGTAATTACCGTATAAACTCTCCGTGAACTTTCATTCTCTTCGTTCACTGTATACGCTTCATTACTCGTGAAAGATTCGAGGGTGGAGCGCAACCTTTGTTTCACGATTGTTTCACTCGCTGCACTGTGTGCGATAACTTTTCCGTAATGCCAGTTTAATATTACAACATGATTGAAATGCTGAAAGTTGAGGGGAAACACGTGTATTATAATAACAACAAGCTTTTCACGTTCTTCATCGAAATTTATGAGATCGTTCAGCGTGAAGGAAACACAGATTATGACGTGAACGACCAAAAGATCGTGGCTGCGTTAAGCAGGAAAAGTGCACAGGAAATAAAAAGAATATGGAACCACGAAAAAGTAACGATACTACCGTTTATAATGTCAGCAACAGGCATCACCCTAAAAATATTCATACAGAATTTACAAGTATTACGATTGCCAACATATATACACTCGCATATTCAAAAATCAGTGATTCTTAACACAACGACAATGGTAAGATCCTACAATAAAAAGACTGGCATGAAACTTGGCACAGCTCGTTCATACTGGTTAAAAACCAGAGAGGAAATTCTCTGAGAATTCATAAGGATAATAATAATAATAATAATAATAATAATAATAATAAACACTCTTTACAATAGAATACCCACAACTAAGAGAACGCATTACAGAACAAAGACTAATAGATCAAAAACGAACGATCCTAAAAAACAATAGACTAACACCACAAGAACTACAAATCATCAAAGAAAGAGTAGTAATAGAACTAGACAGCAACCAAAACACATCAAATGAAACGCAACAAAATCAACACACTGAAGAAAGTACACCACAAGATACACAACACACAGACACAATTCTAGAACAGAACACAACATACCCCCAAACACCAACACACTCTCAAATACCACACTACAATAACCAAATGGACACACAAGAGAACACTAACCAAGAAATTCAGGCAGCAACAGGAATAACACCAGAAAACTTCAAAAAACACCTAACACAATTAAAAATAACCACACATACCCATAGCGAAATACAAAAAGCGATAATACTACATATATGCAGCATAGTCAGAACCCACTTAAACCACAACAGTTAAAAACCAAGCTGGACTTGGCAAAGTCCCGTCCAGTGCGGAAAATCCCCCTTGAAAAAGGGGAGAAAAAGAAATAAATAAAAATAATAATAATAATAATAATAATAATAATAATAATAATAATAATAATAAGACACTTTTTACATAAATGTTCTCGGTTTCTCAAGAAAATAAAGGGTTCGTTCCGCCGGAAGAAAAGGCAGCTTTCAAAGGGCGGACGTTGTGAACGAAAAAATAAAAGTGGAGGAGAACAAAGTGGCTATCGAAAGCTCGTCACAGTGGTTACTGTTGACGCACGTTGGAAAAGTTTAAAAAATCTAAGCCATCGTTCAAACGAAACGTTTCGGTTTTTCTCCCGCTTTTCTCTTCAGATATCCGACTCTGTTCCCCTTCAAACGCTATTTACTAACAAATCCCTTTTACTAGGGCACAGTAGAATAAAAAGGGTAAAAGCAGTCTTAAAGGGAGTTAAATTTGCATTGAAAAAGGGGAATGAAGGAATTTTAATAGGAATACCAATTTATTGAATTATGTAGGGCGTTCTACTTACAGTGACTTAGGTAATTAATCGAACACATCTTTAGAGTCGTACTTACTGCTAAATCATTTCTCTAATAAACGTATGCTTCGATATGACAGGAAAATTCTATAAAATGATTTTTGTAGAACAGAAGATGGAATTCAGGTGTGAAAAATGAAAGGAAACGAATATCATGAGCCTGACTCGTGCTCGACATTTCAGGCCAAACATGAATATCACGAGTCTGACCCGTGGTCTTAATTTCGGGCAAAGTTGATATTTAATTGTTTATGTATATTATAGGAAAAGTTCTATAAAATGATTTTTGTAGAACAGAAGATGGAATTCAGGTGTGAAAAATGAAAGGAAACGAATATCACGAGCCTGACTCGTGCTCGACATTTCGGGCCAAACATGAATATCACGAGTCTGACCCGTGGTCTTAATTTCGGGCAAAGTTGATATTTAATTGTTTATGTATATTATAGAAAAAGTTCTATAAAATGATTTTTGTAGAACAGAAAATGGAATTCAGGTGTGAAAAATGAAAGGAAACGAATATCACGAGCCTGACTCGTGCTCGACATTTCAGGCCAAACATGAATATCACGAGTCTGACCCGTGGTCTTAATTTCGGGCAAAGTTGATATTTAATTGTTTATGTATATTATAGGAAAAGTTCTATAAAATGATTTTTGTAGAACAGAAGATGGAATTCAGGTGTGAAAAATGAAAGGAAACGAATATCACGAGCCTGACTCGTGCTCGACATTTCGGGCCAAACATGAATATCACGAGTCTGACCCGTGGTCTTAATTTCGGGCAAAGTTGATATTTAATTGTTTATTTATATTATAGGAAAAGTTCTATAAAATGATTTTTGTAGAACAGAAGATGGAATTCAGGTGTGAAAGATAAAAGTGAAACGATTAAAATACTAATAAAAGTATATTTAAAACAATTTGACAAAAACAACTTAAACGACTTTACAATTTAGCAACTTCAACACTCTTTCTACGTTCACAATCAAAACCTTTCTTTCAAACACTTTCTGCTCCACCGTCCAATACTTTCTGCCACGCATTTTCCCCGTCATATATTCTTTCAAACACTCGTTTCCTTTCATTCTAATTGTCAACCTTTCTCACTCTACGCATTCGGTTACGACCACCCAGAATTCCTCAGTAGCACTGTTTTCTCAAGTTTTCATCTTTCAAGCCTTAGAAACATTCGAGCCCAAACATTCTGCGTTCGCACGACGATCGCCCAACCCAAGCACTCTTCAGACTTTCCCAAACTCGTATCCGCTCGATCGCATTCCTACAGTATACTTTGAATTTCAGCCACTAATTAGTTTAATTTACAATCAATTGCGAGTCACAGCTCGAATTGACTAATGAACGAATGAATCAAAGGAAAGTGTTTAATAAATTCAGTTAGGAGTTAATCTAATTTTATTTAATTAAGTCAGATCAAATACGTTTATTAAGCATTTATTATCGTTTAATCGTTCCTTCAACATATATTACTTATATAATAATATAAGTTTATTAGTATTAGTATTATTAGTATTTTAATATAATAAATTAATTTTGTTTAATTGTTATTTATTTAATAATGCAACTTATGGTTTGCAAGCCACAGTTTAAATCGGTTAGCAAAGAGACTCGTTCGATCAATTCCATCAGAAGTCGAGCGCGTGAATGAATATTTAATGCAAAACAACCGAGATACATTTTTCCACGTGATATCAAAAGAAATTATACTCGCGAAACTGATACACTTCTTAATAAGTATTCCACTTCCCTCTGGGCTGCTTTTTTGCATTCAACAATGGATTTGCTCGTATTCAAATCGTTTTGAAGCTTCAACATTCAGAGCAAACAGTAACGGCTGGGTAAAACGATGGAATTAAACACAAATAGAGAGGAACGATCATCGATCTTGTGCGTCATCGAGGACAAAAGTGAATAATTCTTTCTTTTCATTCTCTCTGATCTAACAATTATTTTCATTGTTAATTTTTCGCATTCAAGATGCGTTTCCTTCGAAATTTTCGTTTCCCGGAAATTCGCCGTCTAACGACAATTCTCAACTTTCACCTGTGTACGATAACTTTAGATTTTCGTACAAGGTACAGTAGTTAATATAAAAAAATTGAAAGGAACATTCCTTTTAATTAACACTAGATTTACGGGACCCGTCAATTCGACGGATTTTAGACTTAGTGAGTAAAATTTGCAAAAATAATTACTATTATTCCCAGAAACTTTTCCCTCTATTCCCTCTATTTTCCTATTTCCTTCTGAGTTCTGTAATTTCAAATTCTTTTTTTATGTATACCTATTCCTTAATATATAAATATTATAAGTGGATATACAACAAATGCCCGTAAACCTAGTTTTAAAATACTAAACTGTCTAACTGTGAGTAACTTCAACTTTTCGAGGTGGGTTAAAATATATCCATCTATGCATAAAAACCTAAGCAAGAGGTGGGACCAGTTGTAACCCATCTAATTCTAAATAATCTGAATCTTTTTCTTTTTTTTTCTTTTCTTTTTTTAACGTGGAGGAAATCTTCAAAAGGGGGGATGGCAGGGTTATGCAGGGTTTTTACCCGCTAAAACCTCCACGGTGACCTCTCTGCTTGTTGTGGGGGGGGGGGGGACATCGGGAACTCTAAAAGAACACTTCCGGTGCCCTCCCGCAAATAACCTGAACCTAACCTGAACCTAATCCTAAAGAGTTATGGAAGCTTGATCGCAGCCAACGTTATAATAAACCTTTTCTGAGATAACAGAGCAAATACCGTCTCCAACTTGTTCGTGACACGCTAAATGTTCCCATGGAAAATGGTTTTGTCGAGGATCGCGAGAGAAGTGGGCCGGAAACCGCGCCACCTACTTCCGTGTGGGATTACGTAACAAAACTGCGAATCGGTATTTCGTGGGGGCTGCCTCTCGTTTTTCCACGATGCGTACAGGTGTTTCCAGCAGCGCATTCTATCTATGTTCTGGTGTGAACGGTTCGGGGAATCCTTTGTGCCGGTGCATATGGATCGTGGCATAATTCTCCGTCACGCTTTCTCGATTCAATATCGAAATTAGAAAGAACGGTGTTGTTTAAATATAGACAGATATTTACGTAATTTTGTGTTTGGATGGATGGTGATCCTTTATGGAAGAAGAATTTGAAAACACTGGGAAGGGTATTTTGAAGTGATTGTTGCTTTTTTTGGAGAGGTGCGACGATTAGGAAAGGACTTATAAAAATATCTGAATTCTCAAATACCTGAACATCTGAGTATCCAAATGCTTGAATATTTGAGTACTTCAATATCCATAAATTCTATTATTCCAATATTCAGATATGCGAATATTCTAATATTCCAGTATTTCAATATTTCGATATCCGAATACCCGAGTATTCCAATATCCAAATATTTCAATATCCATAAACTGTAATGTCTCATTTTCCTAATATTCAAGTATCCGATTGTTCTAGCATGCAAATATTTCAGTGTCCGCAAATTCTAATATTCCAATTTCTTAATACTCATATATCCGAATATTCAATATCTCTAATATCCCATTTTCCTAATATTTAAATATTCTAATATTTCAGTATCCGTAAATTTAATATATTTCTCAATATTCTAATATTCCAGTATTTCAATATTTCGATATTCGAATACCCGAGTATTCCAATATCCAAATATTTCAATGTCTATAAACTCTAATGTCCCATTTTCCTAATATTCAAGTATCCGATTGTTCTAGCATGCAAATATTTCAGTGTCCGCAAATTCTAATATTCCAATTTCTTAATACTCATATATTCGAATATTCAATATCTTTAATATCCCATTTTTTTAATATTTAAATATTCTAATATTTCAGTATCCGTAAATTTTAATATCCCAATTTCTCAATACTCAAATATTCAAATATCCCAATTTCTCAATACTCAAATATTCGAATATTCAATTTCTCAATATTTCAGTATCCATAAACTCTAATGTCCCATTTTCCTAATATTCAAGTATCCGATTGTTCTAGTATGCAAATATTTCAATGTCCGCAAATTCTAATATTCCAATTTCTTAATACTCATATATTCGAATATTCAATATCTTTAATATCCCATTTTTCTAATATTTAAATATTCTAATACTTCAGTATCCGTAAATTTTAATATCCCAATTTCTCAATACTCAAATATTCGTATATTCAATTTCTCAATGCTCAAATATTCGAATATTCAATTTCTCAATACTCAAATATTCGAATATTCAATTTATCAATGCTCAAATATTCGAATATTCAATTTCTCAATACTCAAATATTCGAATATTCAATTTATCAATATTTCAGTATCCATAAACTCTAATGTCCCATTTTCCTAATATTTAAGTATCCTATTGTTCCACTATTAAAATATTTCAGTGTCCATAAATTCTAGTATTCCAATCTTCCAATATTCAAATATCCAAATGTTCCAGTATTCTAAGACCCAAATACCCGAATATTTCAACATCCCAACATCTGAATATCCGAATACTCTAATAGCTAAAAAATCCAATATCCGAATATCTCACTATTCAAATACCTAAAATATCCATAATCCATAAACTACCTAACGACACACTAAACAAAGGACTCGCAGACATCAAATTCACTCTCCCTCTCTTATACATAAAACCAACACTCACAGATTCCACATAGAAATCGCGACACCGGGTACGTTATTTTCGTTAGCCGGCGCATTTCGAAGCGAA
Organism: Tetrapedia diversipes; assembly: GCA_033822845.1. Lineage (NCBI taxonomy): Eukaryota > Metazoa > Arthropoda > Insecta > Hymenoptera > Apidae > Tetrapedia > Tetrapedia diversipes. Next base: position 284,220 of record JAOPTO010001026.1, read on the forward strand.
ATGCCGCGTTTCTTTGCGAAACGATATGCAGATGCCTTATTTGCGCAAGCAAATGGTTCGGTCGACGGCGAAGTCACGGGATGTGCGCCTCGTTAAGGGAGAACATCCCCGCGGCGGAGATAACGATTGTTCTTGCCCTCGCGAGAGTTCTCCGTGGTTATCATACGAATAGTCGCGAAAACTCGGTTCGTTTGTTCGAATAAAGATGTTGTTCACGATCCACCCGCGAATGTTTACGAGAATGCACGCTCTTTTAGAAAACGAACAACCAGGATGAAATTTGGAACCTTTTTACGAGTACAGTGAAAATTTGATTTATTTACTAGGTTTACGGGTTCAGCTCCATGAGCAAAATTTGCCAAAACAATTACTATTATTGTAGAAAAAAGGTTCTCAAGGTTATTTATTATTATTATTAATAATTACTAATTAAATGTTATTTCGATATTTTTGGGATATTTGTTGGGGAGCACCTAGAACCCAAACTCTGATTTTTAAAAAAATTTTCAAAAACCATCCCGGAGATATATCTAATAATTTCCCAAATTTTCACGGCAATTGGATGTATATGGTTTTTGAATCTATCGAGTACAGACAGACAGACACACATAATTAAATAAAATTGTTTCAACGAATGCATTATTTTGTTTTAAATCTGTCTTTGCATAATTTGCGTACTTTCGAAGATGGTTTACTCAATTTTGTAGGTGACTTGTTTCTTTGCGCGATTTTCTTCTCCTCGATATGCTTTCGTGGCGTAAGAAGGGGATTAAGTGCAATACCATTCTAAGTTGTTTCTCTTTTTAAAAACGGTGCTTATGCCAAACGTTGCGTTTCCAAGCTTCTGCGCACGCCTAATTAGCCGCTACCAACAGTTTAATTTCACCGTCTCGTGCAACCTTATGACTGTAGATTCGCATTCGCACCGTAATACGGCTTTAATACGGACTCCAGAATCAACGCAATGACAAATTGGTTCGCCAGTGGAGATAACGTTGCTGACTTTCAATAGTCGCAGGCTTGTTAAAGCCGCGTCCACATAGAAGAGAACAGTTCGCGAGCAGCTCGCGAGCAGCACACGAATTGCTCGCGTGCGGTTCGCGAGCTGTTCCCCAACGGAAAACGCAGCATATCCAGACTGGAGCTCGCGAACAGTTACAAGCTTGTTCGCTCTGAATTCATGGGCAGTTCGCTATTAGCTTTTGCCACATACTGTGTTAAGCCGCGTCCACATAGAAGAGAACAGTTCGCGAGCTGTTCGCCAACGGAAAACGCAGCATATCCAGACTGGAGCTCGCGACAGTTACAAGCTTGTTCGCTCTGAATTCATGGGCAGTTCGCTATTAGCTTTTGCCACATACTGTGTTACAAACGCGTCCAGATACGCTTCGAGCTCGCGAACAGTTTCTTTGATGTACCGCTTCCCGAGCGAACACTGTTCGCTGTTCGCTGTTCGCTGCTCGCTGCTCGCTGTTCGCGAAAGTGTCCACACTGCTGGCGAGCACAGCTCGTGAACTGTTCGCGAGCTGTTCGCGAACAGCAGTGTGGACGCGGCATAAGGTAAACAGCGTTCGATCATTAAACAGAGTTATCGAACTCGCGTTTGGCCTAATCACGTGCAAGGTATTAACAAGGGATTTGTGTGCTCGTTCCATCTATAAGCTGTGTCGCGTGTTAGATGCGGCTTGTAATCTTGTATCCTGTAATCGGCTTCACGTGTAGGTACATAGAGGGTGAATTACTTGGACAGAGGGACGGAGGGAGGGAGGGGCAGAAAACGAGGAGGAAACTAAGGAAGAGGATTAGGGAAAGAGGGAAAAAGAAAAGAGTGAAATAGGGTAGGGGAAGAGAAGAAAAGGTGAGAGGGAGGGAAAGAGTGGGAGGAAAGAGAAAAGACTGAAATAGAAAGAGGAAAAGAAGAAGAGAATGTGTGAGTGTGAAAGGGAGACAAAGAGAGGAAAGACTGAAATAGAAAGGGAAAGAGATGAATAGATGAGGGGGAGGGAAAGAGAAGATGAAAGAGAAAAAACTGAAATAGAAAGAAAAAGAGAAGAAGGGGATGTGTGAGTGTGAAAGAGAGTGAGAAAAGACTGAAATAGAAAGGGAAAAAAAAGAAGAGGGTGTGTGTGTGTGTGTGTGAAGGAGAGAGAAGGACTGAAATAGAGAGGGAAAGAGAGGAAAAAGGTGTAAGAGAGAGAACAAGAGATATAAAAGGAGAACGAATGAGAGTGTACGTGTATGGCTTGCTTCTTTTATAATATTCGTTTTTACGTCATCATAATCGGCTATTACAATTTTATTCCAAGCATCAGCTAATCAGATATTTTTACATAATTCTCTGCTGACGTATGTTGAGTTAAATAATCCGATCTCGCGTTATTTCCAACATTTTCGAGGGGATCGATCCTTAATCGAAGACGTCAGCTTCTGTTATCACTAGAGGCTTCATGACGTCACAAACAAGTCTGGCGAGCGTGGAGTGGGAAGAGGAAAAGGCCTATAAGGGTTTCCTCGAAAGAGAAAAGGGACCAGTGTTGAATAGAAAATCGAGTTGTAGAGTCGTAGAAAGAGCTGAGGATTAAACATAAAGTTGCGTGGCAGAATTAAATTAGAATTTACTGTAATTTACTGTATACAATTTACTGTATACCGTATTTTTGCCATTATTCATGCTAATAATAATAAATAATCTTAAGAACCTTTTTTAACTTGAATTAGAATTTACTGTATACTGTATATTTTTGCCATTATTCATGCTAATAATAATAAATAATCTTAAGAACCTTTTTTAACTTGAATTAGAATTTACTGTATACTGTATATTTTTGCCATTATTCATGCTAATAATAATAAATAATCTTAAGAACCTTTTTTAACTTGAATTAGAATTTACTGTATACTGTATATTTTTGCCATTATTCATGCTAATAATAATAAATAATCTTAAGAACCTTTTTTAACTTGAATTAGAATTTACTGTATACTGTATATTTTTGCCATTATTCATGCTAATAATAATAAATAATCTTAAGAACCTTTTTTGAGTTGAATTAGAATTTAATGTATACTGTATATTTTTGCCATTATTCTTATTAATAATAATAAATAATGTTAAGAACTTTTTTTGAGTTGAATTAGAATTTACTGTATACTGTATATTTTTGCCATATATTCTTATTAATAATAATAAATAATCTTAACCTTTTTTTAGTTGAATTACAATTTACTGTATACTGTATATTTTTGCCATTATTCATATTAATAATAATAAATAATCTTAAGAACCTTTTTTCTACAATAGCATTTCAAATAAGAGTGTATTTTATTTAGCAATATTAAAACCCCATTTCCAATAGAAATCGATCAAGAATTTCGTTCGACTGTTCGATCGATCTCGTGATACGAAGTTATTCTCTTCCCGCGTTACCATAATCGCGTCCTCGGTTAATCTCGTATATCCAGCATAATTCTCTGTTGACGCAGGTCAAGTTATCGGTTAACGATCGGCCGCGATGTTATTCCGAATGCTGCGCTTCGAATTGGCCCTGCACTCGCAGTTCGATCGCTCTCGCAAATTTTCCTGGAAAGATTTAATTGCCGTCCCTGGCTAAACGATACCTCGAAGCTGAGTTCTCTCGCTCCAACCTCTTGAACAATACCATGCATCAGTGGTTCTCAAGCTTTTTGAGGGTGGTTGCTCTGAATCAATAGAATCTGGGTCCATTTTGGCCCAGCTGTGAATACTTCTGTATCATTTGTCACGTGGTGGGTTTGATTTTTATTCATTCACGTTAATACGGTGATTTAGAACGTTAACGATACGATGGTATGATACGAGATAGCGTAAAATACAAATTTTATTTATACTAAAGTTACTTCATATTAAATAATTTATTTATTTTCTTTGACCTGTTGGTCTCAAGCTTTTGTCCGCTACTGGATACTTATTTTTTAATGTACAGTAGTGGACGAAAGTTTAAGACGATAGGACAATGTGAAACATAATTTTATGGTCTGCTAATATTATCTGTACATTCATTTTTATTGTTATTATGGTGGAACACTATTTATTGATTGGCATAGAATACTAAGTTTGTTTATCCCGCTATTACTTATAAATTAATTAATTTAGTTTCGTTGACTCTTTGGTCCTAAACTTTTGTCGGCTACTGTATATCAGTAGATTTAGTCTGCATGTACGCGCCATTTTGTCTCACACTACGGTTTACGGCGTTCCTCGTGTCCTAACTTCAAAGTGGTGTATATAATTACAAATCATACAATTACAGTCGATGCAGACGAGCGATTGTTTGCTGTACAATTCTACTTCCGGTCTTTGTTGTATTTAATTGAAAAAAGAAGGAAATAATGAATAAAAGTTCGTCAAAATGTCGCTGGTCTGCGTTAAGCCTTGTATATCGAATCTTTGATTTTATATAGAAAGGGAAAGGTTAGGTTCGGGTTAGGTTCGGGTTACTTACTATTACTAGTGCTATACGATTGGAAAAAGTTACTATGTTTGGAGTATCATACTAAATATAGCAAAAACTGATATTTTTTGTTCATTTATCTTTTAAACCTTCGCACTCGAGGGCTCCAAAGCGAAGCCATTTAAAATTTGTCTTCAAACTCGAGGGCTCCGCTATGAAGGCAATGCAAATAACTTTCAGTTCATAACAGAAGAACATAGACAAATCGTAAAAACTATTGTGTGTAGGATATTCCGCTCTTGATTTTTTTATTTATTATAATATTTGTATCCATAACCAACAATGACTTTTCTTTTAATGCACATATCATTTATGATAGAGATGAAACACTGAGTGTGAGTGTGAGTGTGTGTGTGTGTGATTGAAAGAAGGGGAAAATGTAGAAACAATAGAACAGCGTGGTTGTACCGCACATGTTTCGGCACCGGCAGTTCACCCAGATCCGTGCATATGAATAGATGTAGTGAATTAGTAATGGTTATTATAATTAAGTAATGTTTAGAATAATTATAGAGTGTATGTATGTATGTATGTATGTATGTATGTATTATTATTATTATTATTAAAGTGTTAAAAACCCAACAATTTACTTATACGTGAATACGATCTTTCCACTGAAATTGCTTCGAGTTGCTGGTAATATGAATGAAAAATGGCTTGCCAGTGTGCAAAGGGTTAAATTTAATGCGATAGTTAGATTGTTAGTTTTAAACTGTAATTGATTTTTCTGCTGGCAATGGTTAAGCTTTACGTGGTAACGTATTTCAACCCTTTTCTCGTTGGCTCGCAAAGTTCGTACAGATGTCAGGCACAGTTTGAGAAACGATGCCCCGGATGTATACTCGTGAACCGTATCAGGCACGGAATTAGCTCGAATCAAACGCATGCCCGCTTTTCCAGCATCCAGCAAGGTGAATGGTAAACATTGACTGGCGTTGTTGCACTGTAATCCAGTACAGTTTATCGATCACCAATTACGTTTTGTCGTGTTAATCTGTGCGTCCTTGCGGAAGTGTAACGCGTTCGGATAATAGAGACTGTTGCGCGCAACGATGTTCCTCGAGATCTTCTCGTTCTCACTATTTTTAAGAAAATAAACTTTGATATTTTATATTGTACAAATTATATATAATATTGCCATAGCAATACTTCTATATTACGTTGATATTCCTGTGAAATATAGTATTATAATATATAATTAAATAATATATTTAAGTATAATAAATTATAATATATAATTAAATGGTATATTTAAGTATAATAAATTATAATATATAATTAAATAATATATATAATAAAATTATAACGTATAATTAAATAATATATATAATAAAATTATAACGTATAATTAAATAATATATATAATAAAATTATAACGTATAATTAAATAATATATATAATAAAATTATAACGTATAATTAAATAATATATATAATAAAATTATAACGTATAATTAAATAATATATATAATAAAATTATAACGTATAATTAAATAATATATATAATAAAATTATAACGTATAATTAAATAATATATATAATAAAATTATAACATATAATTAAATAATATATATAAATAAAATGAAATGATATCATATAATTAACATTAGATTGCCGGATGCTGGGTATATACCTGTTTTGTCTGAAACATATAGATCTTTGAAATTAAGGAGTGGGGACGGAAAGGAATTAGTATTTGCATACATTTTATAATTCTATTAAAAACTTATTAAAAAATATGTTAAAAAAAAAGTGTTTCAATTTTTCTACAGCAAAAAAATCATGAATAATTCAAATTGACTCAATCCGGCAATCTAATGTTAATATAATATAAATTTGAATACAATAAAATTTTCATTTCTGATAAAAATTACTTTGTATTCGCCAGTGTCGTGTCAGTCCAAACGCAATCGTCTTCTAAAAATTAAATGTTATGACATAGAAATAGTTTGCTTTAAACATTTAGCATGTGTATTCTGTACATTTTTACGTGTTAACTAATTTTTATGATTGTCACACGTAAAGGAACCAACTGTGGGAATTAATAAGTTGAAAGCAGCTCAGAATGATTTTCCTTGAAAAATGCAACACATTTCATTTGCATATCTTCCAAAAACGATTTCGAGATTTTGGAGGTGAAATGCCCAATAACATCGGTAACCAAATACCAACGAGATCCCGATGCTAGAAAACATTACAAATTGCACGAATGGTATTCACAATCTCCGTGCAAATAATGCCGTGCCCGGTGTATCTTCGAACGTACAAATTGCACAGCTGTCGAGCTTGGAATCGTGCAAAATTTTCGGATATTCTACAACTCCGAACGCAATGTATAATTTTCAATTAATTAACGTGTCTACGTATCACACCCGGAAGCGCAACAAATATATGGTGTACGCAACGGGATATGTAATATTCACGAAATCAATAGACATGTTGATTAATTTTTTGCATCGTCGTTAAAATTACGCTAGGGATTAAATCAATAATCTAGGAATATGATTGAGTGGGTATGATTCTGGGAAAATGTGATGAGTAGTTAAATTGAGTGATAGCCATGTGAACATGGAATATTTGGACTAAAGTGTTTCTAAGGCGCGAAAAATGAGTAATTTTGAGGAATTTTGGAATTTTGGGTGAACGTGATCGAATGCATTGGGTAAGAAAGCTTGAAAATTAGAAAGAAAGGTGTTGTAATTAATGTGTTCTTCGGCATCATGATGGAATAATGATTGTTTAA
>JAOPTO010001027.1:0-225871 GCA_033822845.1 Tetrapedia diversipes
TTAACTTCAAAAATTTTCAAATTCGAAATATTTACTATGATTCACGTATGTTAAACTTCATTTAGTTTTGGTTAAGTCGTATATTAAAATTTACATATATGTCTATTTAACGTTCGGGTCTGAATTAACGTTTGAAAATTTGTGAAACTATCATTTGGTGACTAACAGTCGTCTTTCAAATGCAAAGGGTTAAAGGTATAGGAAATTTTTATTTATCAAACAGACTTACGAAACATTTAACCCTTTGCACTCGAGAGGTGACCGTTAGTCGTTTAACGATACTAACCTCAACAATTTTCAAATTCAGAATACTTACAAATATTCGACTATATTAATCTTCAATTAATTTAGTTAAGTAATATACTAAAATTTACATGTATCACTGTTTACCCTTTGTGTCTAACTAATAAATAAACTAACTAAAATATAAAAATTTGTGAAACTATCATTTGGTGACTAACAGTTACCTCTCGGACGCAAAGGGTTAACTTCAAAAATTTTCAAATTCGAAATATTTACTAAGATTCGCCTATATTGGATGTCATTTAGTTTAGTTAAGTAATATACTGAAATTCACATGTGCCACTATTCAATCTCCAGGTCTGACTAATAAACCAGCTGACTAAAGTCTGAAAATTTGTGAAACTATCATTTGGTGACCAACAGTCACCTCTTGGGCGCAAAGGGTTAACTTCAAAAATTTTCAAATTCGAAATATTTACTATGATTCACGTATGTTAAACTTCATTTAGTTTTGGTTAAGTCGTATATTAAAATTTACATATATGACTATTTAACGTCCGGGTCTGAACTAACGTCTGAAAATTTGGGAAACTATCATTTGGTGACTAACAGTCGTCTTTCAAATGCAAAGGGTTAAAGGTATAGGAAATGTTTATTTATCAAACAGACTTATGAAACATTTAACCCTTTTGCACTCGAGAGGTGACCGTTAGTCGTTTAACGATACTAACCTCAAAAATTTTCAAATTCAGAACACTTACAAATATTCGACTATATTAATCTTCAATTAATTTAGTTAAGTAATATACTAAAATTTACATGTATCACTGTTTACCCTTTGTGCCTAACTAATAAATAAACTAACTAAAATATAAAAATTTGTGAAACTATCATTTGGTGACTAACAGTTACCTCTCGGACGCAAAGGGTTAACCTCAACAATTTTCAAATTCAGAATACTTACAAATATTCGACTATATTAATCTTCAATTAATTTAGTTAAGTAATATACTAAAATTTACATGTATCACTATTTACCCTTTGTGTCTAACTAATAAATAAACTAACTAAAATCTAAAAATTTGAGAAACTATCATTTGGTGACTAACAGTTACCTCTCGGACGCAAAGGGTTAACTTCAAAAATTTCCAAATTCGAAATATTTACTATGATTCACGTATATTAAACTTCATTTAGTTTAGTTAAGTCGTGTATTAAAATTTACATATGTGACTATTTAACGTTCGGGTCTGAACTAACGTCTGAAAATTTGCGAAACTATCATTTGGTGACTAACAGTCGTCTTTCAAATGCAAAGGGTTAAAGGTATAGGAAATTTTTATTTATCAAACAGACTTACGAAACATTTAACCCTTTGCACTCGAGAGGTGATCGTTAGTCGTTTAATGATACTAACTTCAAAAATTTTCAAATTCGAAATATTTACTATGATTCACGTATATTAAATTTCATTTGGTTTAGTTAAGTCGTATATTAAAATTTACATATACGACTATTTAACGTCCGGGTCTGAACTAACGTCTGAAAATTTGCGAAACTATCACATACTAGGATTACGATGTCCCATGAGAGGGGACAGCCGAGTGCAAAGGGTTAACTTTTTAACCCTTTTAGCACCGAACGACGATATGTCGTTGCGACTCCATTGGACCCTTGTTATACTCGTCACAAGAGATCTGTGTTTCAAAATAACTTTATAAAATGTTAAAATGGTTCGAATTCGATGTAACAAATTTATTTCGCGATATGCTGCTTTTTAAATTTTGTAAACATCACTCCTACTTCGGTTTTTACGTGAATTTTCGCAACCCTCTACAGATTCGTCGATTCGACCCGGTATTCTTCGCTTAGGTACGCTCGTTTCGCTCGATGCTAAAAGGGTTAAATTAACGTTTCGATTCTGTTACTTTAAGTGTGGTTGGATAAAGATTCGGAAAAAGTTACCAGATAGGGACATAGGGATATTAAATATTCTAGATATATACATAAAAGTACGGTTAATTTGTATACCGATACGAAGAAACCTCCAACTAATTAACACTTTGTAATTACAATTACAATTATAAAGATTAGAGGAAAATTGTATTTATAAGGATAATAAGCTTAGGTTATATTTTAGATTACTACATGTAAACAAATGATTGATGTCTATCGTTAATCATGAATTTACAACATAGGGATAAAATTGGTCAAACAAATTTATCCTCGATTAATTAAAAGTTTAAATATCATTCATCGATCGTATTCAAATTAAAATTAACGCATGCAGATACAGTGACCGAAATAATAATAGGTTCATTGTATTAATCTCGATTCACCTTAGTTTTGTAACATAGAGATACATTTTATGTAACACTTTTTATTTTATTTATCGTAATTATAACCTTTTAAGGTATTTAATAAAACAAAATACTTCTGTTTAATAGAATAATTTTTATTAACGTTAAATATAGGTTCACCCCCGTGTATTTTCAATATATATTGAACAAAAGTTTAAAAAAGTAACAAAATAATAATATTAATGTAAAAATAGAGGTAACTTAATATATTTAATAGATCCTCCTTTATTTTGAATCACTTGAAATATTCTTTTAGGCATCGAATCTATTAATTTGCATAGTGTTTCCGATTCGATTTGAGACCACACCTTTCAACCTTTCGTTACAACGAAAATTTTAGCCTATAAAAATCACTTAACCCTTTGCACTCGAAAGGCGACTGTCTATCTTCAAAAATCTCCAAGCACAGATCACTGAAATTAGAGAAATAAAAATTTACTTATTTTAACGCTCGTTTAATTCAGACAAAGAATGCTGAAATTTTTAAACCTGACTTTTTGCATCCGAAAACTTGCAAAACTGCTATCGTTCGATTATTAACGGTCACCCCTTAAGATATTAACCCTTTGCGCTCGAGAGGCGCCTGTTAGTCGCCAAATGATAGTTCCAAAAATTTTCAGACTTTAATTAGTTTGTTTATTAATCAGACCCGGAGGTTAAATAATCATATGTGTAAATTTTAGTGTACGATTTAACCAAACTAAATGAAGTTTAATATAAGTGAATTTTGATAAACATTTCACACTTCAAAATCGTTGAAATTAATATTGTTAGATAGCTGACAGTCACCTTTCGAGCGCAAAGGGTTAATCGATGACAATTATCGAAGAGCCCATCGCCACTTCGCGCGCGCGCGCGAAATTTAAATCGGCCATTGTAGAAAAAAAAAGAGCAGGGTGATATTATAAAGCGAGTGAAGTGGCGGACGACGCCGATAACAAGAAGGGTATTATAAAGTCGTCATAATTGATTGCATCTTTCGCGAGTAAAGAGGAGAACCTTGGAGAGGCGGTTGAAAGGAAGAAGATAGTGAAAGAGAACGAGTAGCTCTCTAACTGATACGAGAGCCGTTGACATTACCACGTCGCTGCTCGTCGCGAAACTTCGCGCTGCACATCGAGCATCGTGATTTTTATTCCTGGCTGGTGATAAACAGATCCGTCACGATTCTTTTCTCTCGTTTCGTTTTTCACTTTGTTCCTGAAAATTCTCTTTCTTCCTCTTGGTCGTCGATTGTTTTTCGTGCGCACGAGATTCGGTTAACAGTGCAATAAAGTCATGAAAAAAAAAAAATACATTATTTAAAATTTCTGTTTCTATTATTCAGATACAAGGGATGTTTGCGAACCCGCAAATTCAAAAAAATATGAAACTTGGTGTACAGGTAGAGTAAATCATCCATAATACATACCTATTTTTTGTTCGTGCCCAATGTCATTTTCAAGGGATGATTTCACCCCTTAAAGAGAATGGAGAATTATCTTTCTTCTCGAATATTTCGAGAACGGTGAGAGATATTAAAAAAGAGCTTAAACAAAAGTTGAATGCTATTTTTATGTTTATACGAATGCATAAAAAGATTTTTCGAAAAATCGATATTTTTTGAGTTACCCCCTCCACCGGACCTTAAATTTTAAAAAATATCGATTTTTCGAAAAATATTTTTATACATTCTTGTAAACACAAAAATAGCATTCAACTTTTGTTTAAACTCTTTTTCAATATCTCTCACCATTCTCGAGATATTCCAGGACAAAGATAATTTTACATTTTCTTTAAGGGGTGAAATCACCCCTTGAAAATGACATTGAGCACGAACAAAAAATAGGTATGTATTATGGATGATTTACTCTACCTGTACACCAAGTTCCATATTTTTTTGAATTTCCGGGTTCGCAAACTTCCCTTGTTAGTGGGTATTGTTGTATACAGGGTGTTTCAAAACTAACTTCCTCAGGTTAGCAATCAGTATTATGTTTTTGATGTGGCAAGTTAGTCAAGTATGGAGTGCAGAACATTATTAAACAATGTTAGGATAAGTAAATGATAATATTTTAGGTTTAATGTATGTACACCGTACTTCAACATGGTGTAACATATTCATTTCGAATGTAGAGGTTAGAAATTAAAATTATATTGTTATTCGAATATTTTTGCAACAAACTGTGTATATTTTCGTCAATTTTTTTTATCTTAACGCACGACCAACAATGCCCACTGCTACGAAACCCACGACGATCGATGCCCGCTGCTGTTTTTCTCGTGCCTTCGAACATACGAATGTCTTTGTCGTGTCGCATCAAGGACGGTTCGTCTCGTTCGAAGTGTCTTCGTGAGACGAATTCCTGAAACATCTTCTCTCTATGCTCCGGTGCGAACAGATCGAACGATAGAGACTGAGGGACGAGAATAAAAATTTGTTAACTGTCAACAATCAGGCTTGCCTCCTCCCTCCAGGCTTCTAACGTACTCGCTTCGAAAATTCCCTACACCGACAGCAAACGAAAAATCCTCGAGCAATATTAACCCTCTATGGGCCCGTGTAACTTTCAGGTCACATGCTAATTTATTGACATTTTAACAAATAATTTGTTTTTTTTCCATGAGACGGTGTACACATATTAATTATATAATGTTCTCTAATGTAAAATTGTTTAAACTGGACAATTTTTTTTCATCTGCATATATAGGATTATAATTGATTTTCCGTTCCATCAATTTTTTTATATTTAAAACAAAAATTCGGCCTTTATGAGCCTGTGTAACTTTCAGGTCACACGCTAATTTATTGACATATTAATTCTTTAATGTTCTATAATCTAAAACTGTTTAAACTGGACAATTTCTTTTTCACCTGCATATATAGGATTATAATTGTTGATTTTCCGTTCCATCAATTTCTTTATATTTAAAACAAAAATTCGGCCTTTATGAGCCTGTGTAACTTTCAGATCACATGCTAATTTATTGACATATTAATTCTTTAATGTTCTGCAATGTAAAACTGTTTAAACTGGACAATTTTTTTTCTCATCTGCATATATAGGATTGTAATTGTTGATTTTCCGTTCCATCAATTTCTTTATATTAAAGATAAAAATTCGGACTATAGAGGATTAATTCTTTATGGGCCCGTGTAACTTTTAGGTCACATGCTAATTTATTGACATATTAATTCTTTAATGCTCTGCAATGTAAAACTGTTTAAACTGGACAATTTTTTTTCTCATCTGCATATATAGGATTATAATTGTTGATTTTCCGTTCCATCAATTTTTTTATATTAAAGATAAAAATTCGGACTATAGAGGATTAACCCTTTATGAGCCCGTGTAACTTTCAGATCACATGCTAATTTATTGACATATTAATTCTTTAATGTTCTATAATCTAAGACTGTTTAAACTGGACAATTTTTTTTCTCATCTGCATATATAGGATTATAATTGTTGATTTTCCGTTCCATCAATTTCTTTATATTAAAAACAAAAATTCGGCCCATAGAGGGTGAAGAAGTATAATATTTCTGAACGACAAATGTTCAGAGTATAAGTAACCATAACTAAGTAACCATAACCTCATCAAGTAACCATAACACAAGAAGCTCAATCAAACCCTGTACAAGAGCTTTCCATAACATCAACAGCCTTGACATTCGTCCTATTTTCCCCTATTAAGACAGGCAAAAGGATTCGTCGGAACTCGTTGTGACTTTTTCAAGGCAGCCTCCTTCGGAGAAGTGGCTGTGATTGGTGCCAGCACACAGCGATCACCCTGGGGGATCGACGATCTCGTTTCAACGGCGACCTCGACTCATCAAGGACAATCCTTATCGCGATAATAGACGCGAAGGATTTTCGAACGACCCGAGTTCTGGGAGGGGGCTAGGGGGCGGGGAGAAAAAAAAAAACAAATACGCGACGAATCGACAGGATTCCCCAGGCAAATGAGGGCACCCTCGTCAGCAACAATTTTCCATCGAGTCGTCTTCTTTCTTACAGTCAAGGTCGAGGCACAGACTGTTCCACCGAGGACAACATGATTGTCGCGTATTGTGGACAGGATCTGTTGACTACTGGGAAAATCTTCGCGAAGGGATGCCAGATTGTCGCAATTGTTGCTCGAATTACTTCCACTGGACGAGGCTTGTCCGGGGGGACAGTGGTGGCGAGCGTTTATCGCGTTTGAAGGTTAGGTTCACGATGTATAGATGATTGGATATTCGAGAAATTGTCATATTTACGTGAAATTATTGGTGATTTTGTCGGATGAAGTTGGATAAATACTTCGAAGTGTTTTTAGTTATAGGATAACTGATTTTTGAATATTTATTTGCATATTAGAAACACTAACAGTGGAATACTGATTTTAGGATCAACCGTATACTATTATTTTGATCGTAAATGTTGGTAAAACATTTACAAGCTGCTTCCTTTTTTCAGTTTTTGCAATTTTAACCCTTTACCGCATATGGGCCCTTATATGGTATTGCAGTTTTGATTCAATTTTATTTCCAAATTAAGTATTATAAAATAATTAAAACTATTTTAATCCATCAAATGTATATTTAGCAATAATAAAACGCGAAAAAATTGTTTATGATTTTATGATACTACTTAATTTGGAAATAAAATTCAATAAAAACTGCAATACCATATACGGGCCCGTATGCGGTAAAGGGTTAACAACTAGCTCGCCTCTGTTGTAAAATTGTTTTTAACTTCCCGCGTTAGCGTTAACAAAATTGATTCGCAAATTAAAAGTATAACTCCCGCAAGAAACCGTTTCTGCTTAAAGTATTAACCAGAGTCAACAGCAAAAATAAAATGAAATAAAAGAAGGGCAGCCTGTGAAAAAGAAGATGGCCGCTAGGTGAATTACGGTCGAACGAAAGCGAATGCAATTACAGGGCCCGTGGAAACGGGAAATAATGAATTCAAGCCCCGTTTCTGGCGTGTGCTCCCCGAGGATTACCGTGTGGCCGTGCAATTTGATAAGGAGGAAGGTGAGGATTTATTCCGACTTGCGAAGAGAATCTGGAAGTTATGACCTACTTCAATTTGCCTCCGCCACGATTCGTAGGCGTTTCACGTTCTTCACTTTTCTTTCGTACTTGTCATTGTCGTACGCCTTGTTTCTCCGCGCGACGTTTTCTTTCTTTCCTCTCACGGGTACGACCTTTCGCCACCAGGCGAAGAAGGAAAGAGAGGGAGAACGGGCGGAGAGTGAGAGGGGGGAAAGGAAGGAAGGAAGGAAGGAAGAAAGAAAGACAGAAGGAAAGAAAGATGGTTACATCGAATAAATTAGAGGGAGCATTATTTTTGGCTCCCCGACCGAAACTTCTCTTTTCACCGATTGTTGCTTTTAGGCTGGAAGGCATGTTATATATGCGTTCGATAAATTGAACACGATCCTCGTCCTTGCCGGTCCGCTTTAAATTGTTTTCCTCCGAAAATCTCATGGGGTGTCTGGATTGTTCCGCGGGGTTTCTTAAAATAGCTAAATTTATCTTGCCGGGAGTGTATCGTTGACAGATGTTGAAGACATCCATTTGATTTTGAGCTAAACGCTTCATTCTTCTTACGTTTTTTTTTTCCTCTCTTTTTTTTAAAAACGAAAAAGATTGGAGGTTAGGTTGGACGATATTTAAGGTTATCCGTCGCGGGAACTGTTTTGCGGAACTGCGATGCGTGTGAATTCCATGGATACCTCCCGCGAGGCAGGTGTTTCCAGAAGCGGATCGCCATACAACACCTGGCGCCCCATACATTCCCCATACAACTCCCTCCCTCCGTTTACCGCTAAATATAACAGGAACTAGCATTTCTGGCTCGTTAGGGGACTAATTACGAGAGAAGGCTCGAGTCGAGTTGAAAAATAAGTAACAGTTCTCCATGATTCTGTTAACCTAACCTTACTCCACGGCAGCTTCCTTCAAACAGAGAGTATCTTTGCGAGCGACAACATCAGAAAGTTATACCTTACAGCAGAAAATTAGTAGAATAATTATTCTAAATTTATTTAAGGTTAACCTATACAGCACGTCAAAAAATCACGAAAATATTATCTCACTGTACAAAATTAATAGAATAATTATTCTGAATTTATTTAAGGTTAACCTATACAGCACGTCAAAAAATCACAAAAATATTATCTCACTGTACAAAATTAATAGAATAATTATTCCCGAATTTTTTTAACAGTTATCCAACAAAAAAGTACGAAATGTGAACGTGAAATTTTTCTAACCACCTGAAAAGTGTTACAGAAAGGGCCAAAATATCATTATGTCAGTGAAAAATGTACACGAGAGATAACAGAAATTTGCCAAAAAAGGTTGACCAGAATTCTAGGGCACGAATTTGTCCTCGGCCAATTATCCTCGCTATTGACTGTACCAACGAGGGCGAGGATAAACGACAAACTGTTCAGGATTCCATTGGCGTAACCCCTGCCATGGAAACCGTTTCGTTGCATCCGTTAGAGTCGCAGCAGTCGCGACGCCATGCCGGTTGATTTAGCAAAATTGATTCCGACGCAGTTTTCAGAAGTGACTGCCCTAAAATCCGATAATGATCGGTCGCGTTCAACCTGAATCGTTCTGAAATAGGCTGAAGGGGGCGGAAACGAGGACAGGTCCTGGAGGCGGTTATATCCGCAACGAAAAGAGTCGTAATTGTGACAGCAAAAAAAAGGGAATACTCGTTGAAAGTTATGTGATGTAGAGGTTAGGATAATAGATCGCGACTTAAAATGGGTTTTGCGAACAGAATTTTTGGCACGCAGTTAAAAATGAACGCTGAACCAACATAACTGGAGCATTTTTTGTGTCTTCTAAATAAATATATCTTTTTTTATGTATTTCCTGTTACGAGAACGGTTACAAGGGTGGAATATTAATTTAGAAAATGGAAGAATTTTTATTTCGAACCGACACGACTGAAACTTTCTTTCATGTTTCATCAAACGTTTAATGAATTTTTAATGTACACCTTACTTTATAATATTTAATTCAACACTAATTATAAAAGCTTATTATTATTTTAAGAATTGGAGCAATTTTTGTACTAAACTAATATGACTGCCACACCTCTATTGCAATTGTCACACATGCATTGGCGAGTTCTTTTTGATACCGACAGCAGTTACAATTCAACCAAACAAATTTTATTCGAAAGCATATCTTTGCCGTTGCATCCTTGTACTTGTGCCGTGATGAAAGTGACACTTAACCTCTCAAGGATATTCTTGTTGTGCATATAGTTCCCGTTTTTGGAGGGAAAATAATTTTAGGTGAACCAAGAAAATAAAATTAAAACTTTAATTTAATATTAAATATTTATGTAAATCAATGAATTTCAGATATTTTGATTGCCAACAACGAGTCTGCGGATATTGTCATAATCGTAAAAATATCACAATTTTTCATGGTTAACCTAAAATTATTTTCCCTTCAGAACGGGACCCATACACTGAACTCTCGCCATATTTTTTTATACGCTTCGAGTGCTTTGCTACATTTCTTGTAGGAAGTTCAAAAGATATAGATTCGTGGAATACTACGATAGCGAGGGAAAGATACGGGCGACCGGGTTGTGTTCGGATTTTGTAGAGTTCACTGGCGCAATGCGGGGCGGCCAGACAACATGGCGCACCCTTTCCAACCACGTTGAATCGTATACACACACGTACACATGCGTTACGTCCGTTTTCAGTTACCCGTACAGTCGATTGGGTCTTGGCTCATTTCGTTTACTAAATGCGTTTAAGAAGTGTATTGCTCTCTGCGAAGCTTCACTCGTAATGTCAGTCCGATTTTAACTTACAGTCAGTCACAAAAGTTAGCATACATCTGTTAGACTGCAATTGTTTAAAGGGACGGAAGATTTTTAGTATTTTATGAACCTTAATTCATTCATTATTCGATATTAAATAAATTCAATTTACTAAATTAATGTTCTATGTTGGGTATTTAAAATTTATCAAGTGTACGTAGATTTTTACGTTTGACTGTACCTACAACACAATGTAGCTTATAAGTTGGTCATATTTATTCTATATTTTATAAATGGTACTTAACAGTTTACAATAATTGCTAGTTTCTACTCTTTAGATTGATTGAAATTTGAATTGGGAGTTGATTTTTTTTTCATTGCAAACCTACAGGATTATGATTGTGGGAAGTTAAAGAAATTGATAGTGACGTATAATGATTACTTATCCTCTTATTTTCTGTTGATAAGGAAATAAGTTTCTTTCGTGTATACTATTGGAAATCTTTTAAATAATATTGTCAAAGTGTGCGAGGGGTATAAAAATACTAGCCATATAACAAATTTATAAGAACATTTTAAATTTTAATGTAGGGCCATTTTTATGCCCGCTTACCGTTGGAGTACCCTTTTCTCCTTGGCACGTGCCTGATGGGATCCTTCATTCCCCCTCCACCCTATTACGAGCTCGCTTCCTTACGCATCGCAGTAATTCAGAACAGGTGTTAAGTCCTTGTAAAACAGGCCATTCAAACGTGTTAATTAGGATTTCGTGTGCTCATGGTGGCCAACGTGTCTACGTGATCCGAAACTCTAATTTTGGATTCTGGAAATTATTATGCTATCACCTCTATTAAGGTTAGGTTGCTTGTATATTAATACGATAATAAATAGTAAATGAAAATTAATACTTATAAAGACAAGAGGATAGAAACAAGTACACTTTCATTTTGACAAAACAAAAAAATGCTTGGATGATTGCATTCAATGAATATATTTATTGGTACCAGGGTAATTGAGTTTGGACAAAATTTGCATTTCTTGTTCCCTTTTGCATACACCCACGTCAATGAGATTTTTATCACCTCTATTAAGGTTAGGTTGTTTCTATATTAATATGATAATAAATAGTAAATGAAAATTAATACTTATAAAGACAAGGGGATAGAAACAAGTATGCTTTCATTTTGACAAAACGAAAGAAACTTGAATGATTGTATTTGATGAATACATTAATGGGTACCAGGGTAATTGAGTTTGGACAAGAACTGCATTTCTCGTTCCCTTTTGCACACACCCACGCCAATGAGATTTTTATCACCTCTATTAAGGTTAGGTTGTTTCTATATTAATATGATAATAAATAGTAAATGAAAATTAATACTTATAAAGACAAGGGGATAGAAACAAGTAAGGTTTCATTTTGACAAAACGAAAGAAACTTGGATGATTGTAGTCAACGAATACATTAATTGGTACCAGGGTAATTGAGTTTGGACAAGAATTGCATTTCTCGTTCCCTTTCGCACACACCCACGCCAATGAGATTTTTAACGAGGAAATTTTCTGGCTGCGAGGCTGAAAAGGCTCGTGTGAGCAATTATCGAGAGCAGTTCGAATTCTTTTCATCACGAACAGCCGTTTTAACCAATTACTTTGACCTTGACCCAGGTTTAGGGCAGCGGCACTCGAATTGTTCGACGCAGAGTGGCGTTCTTGAATATTTTTCGCAGCCCCTCGCGGGTTTCCTCGGTGGGGAACCTTAACTTCGTTTCACACTTCAATTTTAGTTTATCACTTCGAACTTTTTAAACGAATTCTTGCTTGTAACAAGCAATTCCTTTACTGTTTCGTTTATGAAGTAGCTGTCACGTCGGTACAAAATTTAGCAATACCTAACCTAAGAATTTTAATTCTAATGCAAATGAAAAGCATGATCAAATATATAAGTATCAAAATGATGCCCGAATTGATACTTAACCGTTTGGCTGCTGACGGACTTTTTCGGGCATATGTATGGAAAAAAATGGAAAACACTTTTCATACAGTAAACATAATTAAAAAATTACCATTTATTTACTTAAATTTGTTTTAATTCATTTCATTGATAAAATTAATAAAAAGCAGGCAAGAATTTAGTATATGAGACCCGTGTGGCTTCCAAGGCAATCTACTCAATCAAATGTCCCAATTATAAATTATTTTGTAAAGGCAATATCTGAAATTCATTGCTTTAAATAAATGTTTAATATTAAATTAAAGTTTTAATTTGATTTTAATTTATTATAATTTAATTAAGATTATTTTCCCTCCAAAACGGGACTCATATACTGAATTCTCGCCAAAAAGCATTTATAAAAAATTAACACAATTTATATGTTCCGCAAACGGAACATAGCTTTACTGGACGCACAACTTTTACTGACAAGATTCAGAAGTGTTATTGCGCTCTCCGCAGTCTTGGCATAACAAAAAAGGAACGCCATCGTGCTCTTCGCAATTTTAGCACAACATAGAAAGAGCGCGATGGCGCTTCTCAGCGGTCAAACGGTGAAATACTGATTCAGGTAGAGGTTAGGTAACTTGAAGTACTCGTATAAATATTTAATCGCTGACTTGAATATTGATTCGAGTATTAAAACTTAATTCGAGCATCGAGTTAAGTACCTTGCTCCCAGTTACTCGTAAGTTTCATTACTTGTTAAAACTATTAAGCGTTCGTGATACTTCAACAGTTCATGATACCATCCCAGCATGCACGATTTATCAATCGAAAGGAGCCATTACAACTTCACGCGCGAACCTTTTTACACACCGGGACTAATCTGTCCTCATTAAATATTTTCGTGAACATATCCAGCGCGAGGGCGGCATCGATTATTAAAGGGACGGGTTTGTCAATTATTTAAAGGGCGAGCCGCGGTGGCGGCGTCCTCGAGTGCCTCGTCGATCGTCCTCAATTGACTCTGAAGTGTGCAGTATCGACGATGATTGACGGTTAATCGAAATAGAGGGACTGAATAAATAATATTCATATAGTTATTCTTATTAAAATGCAGAATTTACATGTTAAATAACAAGTTTCCTTTAAAGTAAACTTTCGAGCCTATAGAGGTTAGGTTGACATAGATTAAACGAAGGTCGTACTTTTTTCTTTTCTCTTTAAATTAAATTTTAAGTTTATGAATGATGAATTTTTCACTTATTTCTGTTCATATTTTTTTTTGTGAAACGAACTCTGATATTTTAGTATAAAAAATAGATTATTCAAATAAATTTTTTAGAAGAAAAAATCCACAGCTTTCCACATTGCGTACAGCTCACGAGACATCTTGTTTTAATATTTTAATAATTTCGTCTGTTTGTTACGTTTGTCACGTTTATTGTTACATAATAAACAAACGTACAAAAAATGTATAGTAACATTTAAGAATTTGCAAATGCGAATTAAAAAAGGTACTTATATATGGAAGGTACTGTACTCAATTCTTTTTTTGCAAGCTGACCGCCATATGTAATTTATTATATTACGTCACACTTGGAAGAACTTCGCGACCGAAATCTAACCTAACCTATTCAATTAATTTAGCGCTGTGTAATTTTTGTGTACCCTTACCCGGGACGTGGTTCTGTTTTGT
This sequence comes from Tetrapedia diversipes, assembly GCA_033822845.1. Taxonomy (NCBI): domain Eukaryota; kingdom Metazoa; phylum Arthropoda; class Insecta; order Hymenoptera; family Apidae; genus Tetrapedia; species Tetrapedia diversipes. The sequence continues at coordinate 14,014 of JAOPTO010001027.1, forward strand.
TTCATTTATCGTTCGAATGTCTGTATTGACGATAAAGCCCATTTCTTCTTATCCCACCAAAATGAAACGAAGCGGGCTAACGAACATACTGCCGGTCCCGCAGGAGCATCGCAGGAGGGGTGTGGACGCCCGGCACGCGTCAACGAAGGGCCGCACAAAAGGCGGGAAAATGGAGAGCGAATTGCTTATTACCGAGTTGTCCGGACGCGTCGAGGGGGCGCTCGGGATTTCACGGTTGTCTCTGAAAGGACGGGAAAAAGGAGAGAGCCTCCTCTCTGTTCACGGTCCAAGGGGAAAGGGGGAACAGTCCGTGGATTCGTCGCGAGAGAGAGAGAAAGAGAGAGAGAGAGAGAGTAAATAAGAATGACAGAAAGAGAGTGAGTAAGAATGACAGAAAGAGAGTGAGTGAGAATGACAGGGAGAGAGAGAGAGAATGAGTGAGAATGACAGAGAGAGGGAGAGAGTGAGAGAGTGAGTGAGAATGACAGAGAGAGGGAGAGAGTGAGAGAGTGAGAGAGTGAGTGAGAATGACAGAGAGAGGGAGAGAGTGAGAGAGTGAGTGAGAATGACAGAGAGAGAGGAGAGAGTGAGTGAGAATGACAGAGAGAGGGAGAGAGTGAGAGAGTGAGTGAGAATGACAGAGAGAGAGAGAGAATGAGAGAGAGAGAGTGAGAATGACAGAGATAGAGAGAACGAGAGAGAGGAAAAGAGCGATTAGAATGACAGAGAGAGAGTATGTGTGAGAGAACGAGAGCGAGAGGGGAGAGAGAAAAAGAGAGAGTGAAGGGGGGAGGGGATGAATCGCGCGAAAATTGTCTCCACTCCCTCGTACCCCGGCAGCCACGTTCTCCATGGGGATTTTCGGGCTCCTTGCAGAACCTTTAAGCGACTACGCTCGTTCACACAGCAGACTTCCACTTTGTTCATCCTACCGGATCAATCGAGCCACCCCTTGAAGTTGTATCTCTCCCCTGCCTCATTTCGACACGGTAAATACGAGGGTGGTGGCTACGGAAGTGATTCGTACGAATTTGGGAAAAAGAACTTGCCAGAATCGTGCCCTGTGTTCGCATAAGTCTCTGTTTTCAGTGCATGGTAGATTTGGTCTCGATATCATGACTCACGATAATCGTTAATTTATTATGTCGTGTAAATGTTGATTTATTGGTTTTAGGAAGTTTGCTAGGACTTCGTTTTGATATGGTTGTAGTTTTGTAACGATGTGTTAAAAGAATTATGTGATAAAGATATAATTAAAGGTTTGCAAAATGGAGAAATTTGAGTTTCTTTATGTTGAGGTTAGAAGGCTAACGTTCTAACGAATTGACGCCATTTTGCGTGACTTCATTTTTTTAAACTGTATTTAAATTTCTTACGGACTTCAATCGCATAAGTACTTTTTCGATGTTTAATTCGCCGCAGTTGCGTTTGAAAAAGCGAAAATAATACCGATTCTGTGTTTCTCAATTCACTCGACGAACAAGAACTTTAAAAACGACCCTTGCACAGCGTAATCACAGTGAGATTTTACAGGGATCCTTTGCTTCAATTTCCAAGCAGGCTTTTAGTACGCTTCCGGATTGACTCCTTCCCCGGAAGTGCTTTCCTTTTACGCCACGAACGAGTTCCAAATGGCCGTACTTCAGCAAACTGCTTTCGAATACACGTCCTTTTTCATATACAAGTACATTTCCACCGGTGTATCACTATCACGATAGTGTATTCCGTTCGATCAGAGGAAGAAAGCAATTCGTCATTGTCTAGCTCTAATTTTAACAGCGAGAAAAACACATTTATCATTCTCGTATCCCTAACCACAAAATTGGTGTCAGGAAACGAATAAAATTTTCGTAGGAATGAAATTACAGTGGCCCCAAAAAGTATTCGTACACTATGCCACAAATAAATTCGTTTAACCCTGCAATTTTGAGTCTGACAGAAGTATTTGATAAAACTTTGTGGGTATGTATTAGGTTGTTCGGAAAGTATTTTTCTTTGGTTCAAAAGCAAAAAGAATGCAGTGCCTCAAATACTCCAAAATTGTTTACTGTTATTAGATGAAATTATGCTAAGCTATCATAAGTAGTTTAATTTTGCTACTTTCAAAACACCATAAGGCAAGAAAGGTATTTCAATTTGAATAGAGGTTACAAAGCGTTAAATGCAAAGGCACCAAATTAATTTGCACACCTAATATATATATACAGTGGCTCGAAAAAGTATTCGTACACTGTGTCACAAATAAATTCGTTTAACCCTGCAATTTTGAGTCTGACAGAAGTATTTGATAAAACTTTGTGGGCATGTAGATCGTAATAGTATACGTATGAATTAATCTCTTCTGTTTATCTAATTGCCATTTTAAAGGAGTGAAACCAGCATTGAAGTTTCTCAGCTTTTTCTCATTTTTTAACACTAGGTTTACTAGATTCATGAGTAAAATTTGCAGAAATAATTACTATTATTCTTGGTAATTTTTACCAAGTTTTATTGATGGAACAATACAAATATATCCATATCTATTTCCCTCTTAGTTCTGCAATTTCAATTTTTTTTTTTTTATTCATACCTATTCTTTAATATATGAATATTAGAAGTAGATATACGAGAAATGTCCATAAATCTAGTGTTAAAGATAACTTTGTAATGGTACTTGATGAAGCAAAACCTTTCAAATAGAAAATGTTTAATTTTTAATACTTTATCGCCCTGTCATAAAAAAAAGAACATAGGAAAGCTTATATTCAAAGCGTGAAAAATCACTGAAACTTAAAAGATATTTTGCCGCCAAAAAATTGCTCCACGCAGGACACATCATGCTCTGTACACACATAAAATTTCATTGAAATCGGAAGTAGATGAATTTCCTTATAATACAGTGTACGAATACTTTTTGGAGCCACTGTAGGTTAGATTTCGTGTTATATGTGAGGTTACTGTGTTCTATACCATTGTTTACAACAGGTATAAAAAATACCTATCATTTACAAACTCTTTTACATGTTCATGACACATTTTATTTTGATAAGAATCAAGCTTCTTTTTTTTCGGTGATATACAAATGCCAACCAAATTGTAACCGATTTCTTTGCTGTAAGTAAATCAATGGCGAAACATTTTTCATTTTAATATTCATCTGCTTTAAATAAACGACGTTTTATTGTCTCTGTATAACTGAAACTCACTGTACATCCCTTTTATTTTAATCGTCTGCAAAAAAAAAATGACAAACATGTCCGTCACGAAAGAAAGAAAATATTTCGAATCAATCGGTCAATCGCAAACTCTCGTTTTCACGTAAATGTCTTCCTCCATCTTGAATGTTTTTAGAAAGGCTCTTGCGTTTCGTGCAAGGCCGTGTATAAAATCGACGCAACTGTCGGACTTCCATCGTGGTCGTCGATACATGTTACGTATGTATGCTGCGCGATTAAATATTCGAGAGACGTTTAAATATTGACCGATAAAGATCGATCACTGTTGCGAACGCTTCGATTCCTCGTCTAGGGAATTATTCACACGGTTTGAATTCACTTTAATTCGTCTGATCCTCTATGGGGAATTTTTTGCTTCTTAAATTACACGATCTGACATCATCGAAATGTCCAATTCTTATTAATTCTATTAATTCTTTATATTCTCACAGAATCGAACCTAAACCTAACCTCCAAACTTTCAAAATTTCATAAAAACGTTTTATAGCAGATATTCCTTTCGATTATTTCGTATAATAAATAAATGAATATGAAAGAATGATTTGTAGGTAATTTACAATGAAAGATGAATTGAAGTCCCTTCGCAATCGTAATGGCCACTGTCAGGAGGCTCGGAAATATCTTCGGGAATCGATGGATCTATTTTAAAGTTCACGGAACGATGCCCGCTATTTTCACGTACATACCGGCAACAAGATTTCGCTTAATCTCTGTGAGACTCTATTAATAAGCCGCGATAACCTTCGTTACTTTAAATACAATGAACCCGTTATGACCTTGTTAAAAGGCCAATCTTGTTCCCTTTTCTCCTTATTACCATCGGCTAGTAAACGGTTTTGATCGATAACCATTCCCTTTACGATTGATGTCGATATTAAATTCCTCCGGTCGCTCGTCTGATTTATAGATCATACCGGGGATCCAGAATGATGTAATATTACCGAAATTTTCACGACATAATCTAGCATAAAAGATGTTCTCGTTCGAAGCCAATGATATGAGTAATATGTATATCGGATAAATTTTTAAATTTACATGTAATAAATTACGATGATGTTCTGAAAATTGACGTAAATTAATTTTTTCATCATTTCTATTTGAATGTTATTAACGTATTTTAAGAGATATCCAAGTATATCGATTATAGGGATTTTATTCGCCAACGATAAGATTAGGAGTCAACGTTTGATCACAGTTATTCGTCTCGTGCCCCCATAAAATATTCGTGCGAAGTGAACGACCTATTTCGAGCATCCAATAAAAGTGTTCTCTTTTATATTCTCATGGTATCTTAGTGTGTTCATGGTTAAAACACGTCTTTATGAAGAAATGTTTGTGTGCCATAAATTATTGCTTCAACCCCTTCTGAAAAATTCTTCCACCCTATTTTTCAACATATTTAAAAAAATAAAAAGAATGAAAATGCTTAGCAAAAGCCTATTTATTTTCAGCTCTCAAGCACTACAAGTACATTGGAACCTTCTGTATATTGACTAATAGAATTTTTGTATTGTGTTGGCAACTAAATGATTGCGAATTTTGTCCGTAGATGGTGTTAGCACATTCTTTCGTTTTTTTAACGTGTTCAAAGCACCTAAACTATATTGTTTCCTTGTTGTTTGAACTTCCATCATTAATTAGTAAGACAATTTTATCGATTATTTATTCAGTTTCGTTTTGTATCCCAATTTAAAGATGGAGGAAGAAGACGACCGTTTCAGACATATTTTATTGTATTATTTCTGAAAAGGCAGGAACGCATTGCAAGCATACAAGAAGTAGCATGGGAATGAAGACATAAAGAAAGGCTTTATTTATTTATTTTATTCCCTTCAGTACTGCTTGAATGATACAATTTTTAATGATACTGATAATGTAAAATCTCATTTAATTCAGTATTTTGCTGGTAAAAATTAGAAGTTTTATGAACATGGAATTATGACACTGTCTAAAAGATGACAAAAGGTCATCGACAAAAACAGACAACACCTAGTTTAATGTAGTCATATTTTCAAGTAAAAATTTTGAATTTTCATTCTTATTTAAAATTCGTAATCACTTAGTTGCCAAAACCCAATATAATGGAATATATGGATACAGTGTTTAGGTAATGAAAAGTTGTGACACTAGAAATCTTCATCTTTTTTAAATATAATTTTAGGTTAAATGATAACCTATGCTTCCACGTCTGTAGTGGACAAACTGTAACTGAGAAACAAGTGAATAGTTACAGACACAAAGTTGGATTCTTGTTGTCGGTCACATGCTAGAATTTACGATATCTGGTTACTGTGTTCCTGATAGACCAAGAACCTGAGGCCAACACAGGCTAGCCAATTGCTACGTGTGCACCTGACACGAATTATGGATCACTGGTGCCTGGAACTCCTGTCCCATACCTTGACAGAATAACAGCGACGATAGTTACGACGTTTCGTAAATTGTTCTAACGCATAAAAATTGATTGAACGTTCCGGTAACAATTCTAACCTCTATAAAATGATACTAAATCGATGTTATTCAGCGGCAAACAAGTGACAACAAAAATGTCATGTTATCCCTACTCAATCATACCAACTGGAATTAATTTTCTGTCACTGGAGAATCGCTGCATTATCATTGACTTACTTATTTGCGTATAAAGTTTTAAATGGTATAATTTCATGCCCTACTGTTCTATCAAGCTCTTAGACGAATTTCACAGAACGCTTTATGGCCGATATAACTCATTAAATCGTACGTTCATATTGATGTTAATAATTTTCAAGATTTATTGGATTTTTCTACTCCATTTGCATATTTTAGACATAACCTTATTATGTATTTTACGTTATTGCGAGATCTCTCACGTTTAGTCTTAACTTTTTCTTATATATACTAAGGGCTGACACTCATTAATTAATAAATAATAAATAATAAATAAATAATAAACAATAAATAATAAATAATAAACAATAAATGATAAATAAATAATAAGCAATAAATAATAAATAATAATAATAACGTTAGCCAAATTTGAATTCGCTCGAAGAACAGTTTTTCTTAGATATACTAAGGGCTGACACTCATTAATTAATTAATAATAAATAATAATCAATAAATAATAAATGAATAATAAACGATAAACAATAAATAAAAAATAAATAATAATAATAACGTTAGCCAAATTTGAATTCGCTTGAAGAATAGTTTTTCTTATATATACTAAGGGCTGACATTCATTAATTAATAAATAATAAATAATAAATAATAAATAATAAATAATAAACAATAAATAATAGATAAATAATAATAATAACGTTAGCCAAATTTGAATTCGCTCGAAGAATATCCAGATGAAAGGTTTGAATTCGCTTGAAGAATAGTTTTTCTTATATATACTAAGGGCTGACATTCATTAATTAATAAATAATAAATAATAAATAATAAATAATAAATAATAAACAATAAATAATAGATAAATAATAATAATAACGTTAGCCAAATTTGAATTCGCTCGAAGAATATCCAGATGAAAGGTTTAAGGGAGTGACAAACTGTCGCATTGTACCGTAAATAGTATCAAAAGGGGAAAGGGGCGTCATTTTCTCGAGCTGAGACGGGTGGAAAGGTTTCATTTTAGGAAACAGGGAAGAAAGAACCGCGACACGGCCGGTCCTTGTGTCCTCTTGCATAAAACGGCACTGTTCGAGGCGGTGCGCGCGCGCGCTCCTCGAAAATAGTAGTCGGCTCGTAAAGTCTTTTGTTGCGCCTGTGAAACACGCATTCTCACCGTCGTCTCTGCCGCGTCTCGTCGCTTTTCTTTTCTGTCTGACGGCCAACGTCTCTGCCATTGGCGCCACGGTGACTTTGACCTTTCAACCCCTTCGAGGGAACTCGCGATTCTAACCCCTCTACACGAAGGGAATTTCGTTCGTCATTATGATTTCGACAATTTTGCACTTATCCGTGGTGGTGGTGGCGGCGCTGTCAAAAATCGTGTATGCAAATGGCGGTGATCAGATTCCCTTTGGGTTAACGGTGCACGACGATGACGAATTGAGGTTAGGTCGATCACGACGATAAAATGTTCGGTCTACTGTAAACGTTAACGGTCCTTCTGAACAGTCCCTGAAACGGAACTCCTTCGGTATGGGTATTTGATCGATCGCACAGACAAAAATACACCACCGATTTACGTAACAACGTGTCATAAATTTTTCACACAGAGTTTTCGTGTTGCCCCGTAACGTAAACGCGGCACGCGACCGTTGAGTGGATTGCGCGATAAAAATTCGTCACGATGTTCGCGAACGAACAGCCTTGCCACGAATCTAATCCATTCTAAGCAAGTCTCCAATGTTACCCTGACTTTAGGTCGCTCTATTCCTATGGAGCAAATGGGAAACGCCATTTGGCATTCCGCTGTGATATGCAGATACCTAAAAATCACTAGATTTCCCAAATTACCCTAGAGTAATTGACCCAATTACTGGACACCCATTTATTAAAAATTAAACAAAATACATGTGGCAATTAAAGTAATATACTTTTTAATAAGCCTTAAATATTTATTTACAATGATAAATGTGGGGCTTCTTTAACATTAGAACTACCAAAGCAGTCAAAATGATGGATTGATGATTATTCATAGCAACCTCATTAATTCACGTTATCAAGCTTCAAAAATTGACTATGATTTTCTGCAGAAGGAATAAATAAAGATTTGTTTTCTGTATATTCGATATTATTTCATGTAATTTTCAATTTGATCTGTTCCATGCAAATGAGTATACCGTAATCGTTAGTAGTTCTATTGTTAATTCTTAACACTTAGCCGACCGAATGGGGAGATCTCTCATTTTTTTCTTGACAAAGCAGTGCCATTGATTCTATTTACTTTTGTTATTAGTTGGTCCTAAGCTGATGCTGAATTTATTAAAGATTGTATTTTTGAAAATTTATGAACAGTACTAGTTCAAGGCTAACTAATAACAAAAGCAAATAGAATCAATTTGCAGAGCTCTGTTGAGGACAAAATGGAAGATCTCCCCATTCGGTCGGCTAAGTGTTAAAAAACGTGTTTCTTTTTCAGAAATTTGGTCAATTACCATATGATCTTCGTGAAACAAAAACAAAATGATTCCATCAATAAACAATTTAATCAATGTAATATAATAATACGAATGTTACGTCTCATATATTGGATTGGAGGGAAAGTTCTGTCGTATTTTCCGTTTCCGTTAATTCATGCGGAACCCAAACACTTTGCTTGAACACAAACCCAAGAGATTTAATGTGATCTCCAACAGTTGTACGATGAATGCCAAACTCTTCTGCAATTTCTCGACTTGTTAAATGTGGATTATTTTCCAACATGGATCGCAAAACATCATTATCGATCTTGGATGGTCGTTCAGATCGATCACTTTCTTGGAGGCTCAGATCCCCGGAACGAAATTTGCTAAACCATCTTTGACAAGTACGAACATTTACAATATCTTTTCCAAATACCGCACGTAAATTTTTACATGCAACCGATGCGTTGCTTCCTTTTTGGAATTCATACAAAATGCAATGTCGTAAATGCACTTTATCTACCGACATGTTTTTCACTTTAAATATCACAAGTAAATGATGAACGGTAAAAAAAGGACTCCTTTTATATTATACAGCAGGTAAAAAAAACAAAAAAAATTCCCAATGACTCACTAGCCAGATGTTTTTTTTATTTACAAGAAAAATTACCTGCCTGTTTAAAATACGACAGAACTTTCCCTCCAACCTAATAGTTAGCCTCATCGAAGGAAAACAATTGGAATGGAAGTAACCGTAGGAGATGTGAGGTTAGGTCGAAGAATGGTTTGAAATACCATGAAGCCCAACACCAAAGGAACAATAAAGGCTGAATTCCCTCGCGACTGGCCGATCGAGCGACACTTCCATTAAGAATAGCACAAGGTGGATTTAAATATCCGTGGGGCCTTCGCCGAGGCGCAGCACCTGACTGAACCGTTTGTGCGCGCGCGAGAGCACGCTCTCGGCCACGGGGGAAAAATAGCCTAATCTCTTTAGGCAAACGTGTGCACAGGCCCGACTATCGCCAAATATTGACGCGTCACGTTTAATGCCGCCACGTTTCGCCACGGGAAACGTTTTTCTCGCCTCTTCCTGTTTCTTTCTTATCTTCGACTCGGATCTCCTCGAGATCTTGAATCGTGATCGTTATCGCGGGCTGCTTTTCTGGCGTTTGGCCGGATAACACCTCTCGAACGCTGATAACAGGTTCGAGAGGTGAGGCGAAACATTTTTCGCTTTTGTTTGAACGTGTTTGACTTCGAGCCTTGGGGCCATTGCCACCGGGCTACCACCTAGGCTAGGGGAAAATGGTGGACGTAGAAATGTTTGGGCAGGGAACCTTTTCAAATAGGCATTCCGTTTATTATCGTGGGACAATAAGACTTTGGAAAATTATGAGGTAAAGGTACAGTGACGATATTATTAATCGGTCACCTAATTTTGGAACACTACAATTTTTGGAAAATCGTAGGATACAAATTTTGGTCTTAACCAGTTAAGTGTGTTTGACGACTATATTCGTCATGCAGATATGGCAAAATTTTGTGTCATGACGACTATATCCGTCATGCGTAAAATTTTGTTACAATTTGATATTTAAATTGTAATTTTGGCGAAAACTAAATTATATTCGTAAAGTTTAATATGTTTAAGAGGTCAACACGAAATAAAAGAAACAGATGAAAATTATAAATAATTTGAGTTGGATTTATAACTATATTCGTCATCGCCTGATTATCGCGACACAGATTGGGGGGTGCTTTGTAAAGAGGTTCCCACACTTAACTGGTTAATAGTAATAATTGGTTGTGTAATTCTGAGATATCATGATTTTAGGAAGTTCCAGCATTAAATTATTGTGGAAATAATGACCACTTAGGTAGCTGTGGGACCTTAAGTAATTCAATTTACGATATATGTTTGGATTCTTTGTTTATTTAGATACAATAGATATTGTATGACTTATAAGGCAAATTATCGCGAAAACAAAATGGCGAATGAAATCACAGGTAATGGTGGATAACTGATTTGGAGAGGTTAGGTTTCGATTTTCTAATGTGCAATGATGCATTTTAATTGGTGAAACAATGAATAAAGGCTGTTCTAAGGAAACACTACTCTTTCTTCTATTCAATCATTTTCGAAATATGAAAAAGACTGTCTTAGGGCTAATACTTTCCTCAATCACCGTGCTTTTATGTGGTGCTTCGCAATCGATCGCCGCCATCGCGCGAACATGCAATTTCCACCATGTTAATTTCATGCAAGCTTGCTAAAACTTCCCAAATTAATACTGATAACAGTCACGACAAGACAGTAGCCGTGCAACTGGAAAAGTTGAAATACTCAAACTTTTAAAAACTAATGGGGTTAAAGTTGGGTAGATAATTCCAGTATTATGAAATGCTTTAAAAATGATTCGTTTAGAGGTTAATTTGAAATAATTACGCAATTACTCATGAAATTGAGTATAATGATTTCCTTAAGTGTGTGTTTTATTTAACTGATACACAGTCGGTTCAGGTTCAACAAATTTAAAAAAATTGAATAGTAAGTTTGAAATTAAATTTGGTTGTAACTGAAAACATGACTTCATTATTTCACTGATTTCATGAATCATTATAATGATTCCACGACATTCCCACGTAAGACAGACTACAAATTTTTCTCAAAAAATAAACAATGAAAAAGGAAGTAAATATTGAAAAATGTATTATACGTATATTGGAAAAAAAGTTTAAAGTTTAAAGGCGATTCTATTACGTGGTATCAATGAAATTCTAATCGAAATTTTAAAAACGGTCATTTGATCAGTTGTGGTAGGAATAGTGTTAAGTTGGATCCTTGTTTTTATAAATTTTAACGTTCTGCAAAAAGTTCAACTGTTTTAAGATCTTTGACTTAGACCAATTTCACGATTATTGACGAACCTGACCTTTTGAAGGGAACAAAGGGACGTACATATGTACGAATTTGCATAAGAAATCTATTGAAATGCAAATGAAAGTGAACCATTCTTTAAAGGGTTCGTTCGACTGCACGTCTCCAACGATCAATTAAACAGTTTCCGTCTACGGGGTACACCATAAATTGGGGGGGGGGGGGTTGAAAGTGACAAAGGGTTGCGGTCGAGACAGAAGCAATATTCCAAGCTATCGACCACGAGGAGGTAACCACGACGGCCTTGACCCTGGTCGTCGATGATCGAACCTCGTGAGTTAGCACGAGGATGCTTTTTGTCGACGCAGCGGAATTCCATAGGGAAATTCAATCAACGCCGGAGGATGCACGGTCCGTTTCAAAAGCAATGAGACTATATTCATGAAAGCCTACATCAGTCTATTGCAATGAAAACTCTTAATTAAGAATTTTTAAGAATCAAAGTGATCACTGTTCAACACCGAGTTAATGTCGACTGAGAAGGAACTAGGTTTGTCTAGGGAAAATTGGTAGAAAAAGTTGGCAGACTGGTTGTTCAGTTACTTTCGTGAAATTAGTTCAGACTAGGTAGATTAGGTTAAAGTTAGCTGAAAAATGAAAGAAAGTTGCTTTAGAAAATACTAGTTTTGTCTAGGGAGTTTTTCAAACAATTTGATAGACTGATTTTTTTAGACTGGATAGTTTGACGGCCACACACTTATATATGTGTTGAACAAAACGATTAGGGGATCACACGTGTTCTCATAAATGCATTATATAGTATCTAGAAATTTGTTTGTAGAAGTATGGTTCCCTGTCATTCTTTTTACAGTAACAAATATGTCGATCTGTCCTGTTAGCAATTCTTCCTTTCATTTTACGTGATTGTGCCCATAAAACCATTCACAGTAACAATTTCTTAATTGTGTATTTCCTAACCTTTTTTGAAATTTAACCCCCTTTTAGAACAACAAAATGAGGTACGATCCCCCCCCCCTCATATAAGAAACTTTTTAATAAAACAAAGAAAGCCCTTTGAAAATAGTTATTTCAGGATATAAGTTTAACTAAATATTTAATTATCTTAATATACTTATGCATATGTACTTAAAATTTGCAACTAAAAATAACCTCAACAATTCCCTAGGAAACACTTCACGAGGAGTCATGATCCACCAGTTGAGAAACACTGCTTTAATCGGTTTGAGTATAAGCAGTATACCTAATTTGTTGTTTGTTCTTCTGAAAAAGCTAGCAAAACCTTCGTGAAATTAATAAGATTGAAATTAACGCAAACACTGTACGTATTTAATTTATATTGAGGTTATAAAAATGTGAATTTGCACAAAAATTCAGAATATAGTTATGAACATACTGTCACAAAAATTACGATCGTGTATAATTATTGAAAAGTAATTTTCTTACAAATTATCGTTACGATCGATCAAACAATTTTTCACGGATGTTTACCAAGTAAATTTCATTCATGGGAGTTCCAATGAATTTTCGTGCATTTACCTCGTCCGACTGCGGTAATTGACTTCGGTAAATTCACGAGGTTGAATAAACGGATCGATGTGCCCGTGTTATTGGAACAGTTGCGTTCAGCCGCTTCTTCCAAGAAATTTCGTGTCCAATCGAGGTTTTGAATAATACACAATCGTGCCACCAATTATTACTATTGGCTACCAGAAACGATAATGGACTACTGCAATTTTTATATGCAGATGTACGAATTCATTATGTTGGATAAGGTTCTACAAATTATGACTAATGAGTTCCTTAAAATCTTAATCTGTATGAATCAAACAATTGTCTGAATCAAAGTCTAAAAAACCACATCTTTTCTACATTATCTTTCTCGACACAATATAGTAGAATATCGTATGACGAACGAATTTATAGCAAACGAATGTTATAACTTACAGTTTCTTTCATCAAATCAAAAAACCTTTAAAACGTTTCTTCAATGGTTAAAATTCATTTTGCTATTTTATTACATATTTCTATTTTTCCATTCTTTTTTCACATATTTCACGTTAAGAACTGAAATACCTATACAAACTTTTCAAACGAATTAATCCGTTACAAGACACCACGTTGCGCTTCTTAGTTTTCGAGCTACTTGAAATTGTCCTGAAAAAATGTACCTACAGTGGCTCCAAAAAGTATTCGTACACTATATTTCAAGGAAATTCACCTAATCCTGAAATTCTGATTTCAATGAAAGTTTGCATGTGTACAGAGCATAATGGGTTATACGTGGAGCAATTTTTGTTCTCGACTGGAATTTTTTTTGAAGACTTAAAAATTATCCTCAAAGTTTTAGCGATTCTTCATGCTTTGAATACAAGTTACTCCGAAATCTTTTTCTATGACTGAATGATAGAAGATTAAAAATTGAACATCTTTTATTCGAAAGGTTTTGTTTTGTCATACACCGTTACAAAATTATATTTAAAATACGAGAAAAACTATTGAAATTAAGGTGGTATTTTAATAAAAGAAAAAATTAATCCATAAACATACTATTACGTTCCACATATTAACAAAATTTTATTAAAATCTTTCATTGAAATAAAAATTTTAAGGTTAAACGAATTCATTCGTAATACAGTGTACGAATACTTTTTGCAGCCACTGTATATTATTTTTTACTCTCTCAAAAATCTATCCCTCAACCCTCTTCAGCGACATGCAACGATTAAAGAAGCACCTACATGCATCGCACCTTCTTAAGAATCCTCTCCCCCCTCTATCATGAATCACCCACCCAATTTCCAGAAGCTCAAAAGAAATCCTCGTTTCCCTTCACCCTCCCGAAAATCCACCCCTTTATCCCCGATGAATCACCCACCCCGGCTCCACGAAAGCTTCGAACCCGAACCGACCTTCTTGTCCCGCGGCTAATTTGCCCGTGCCGCCGAAAATCCACGGTTCTTCGATTCTCCGTTAGACTAATGACGATAATCACCGGCGGCATCTGTCGGTCGCGTGATCGAGGGTACACGGGGCTTTCCAGGAAGCCGTGAGCTTTTCGAACGCCTCGCTCAAGAGGCGTCTGGCTGCGTGACGGCCGGTGGCGTATCTAGTGAAATTCATCGGTGTTTCCGGGGGTCGCGAACCCCCATGGACAAGGAACGAACTTTCGACCGTCTATGGCGGTGCGGGATCGATGAGAACAGGTCGTGGAACACTGGTATCGTCGCTGGACACGCTTGACCGTCGCGTGATATCGATTCGACGACGCCGGTCCCTGGCATTCGTCGACGCGTTTCGTTTCGTTTCGTTTCCTTCGTGGCCGTTGCTGTGAATGAAAAATGCGGCGTGCGTTGCATGCAGGTGCTCGAAATAGAATCCCTTTCCTGTGCCCCTCTCCTCTTGCCCCCGTCGCGAGATTAATGGTTCGTACTAACGATTAGCCTCTATGTGGATCAGCCTTTTTGTGCACCGATAATAGGGGAATCGCGTGAACGCGGGACAGGGAAGACTGTGTTTGGTGATTTTCTTTTTTTCCGTTTCGTTTTTATCTCATCTCATCGGCTGTGCGTAGCATGGCTTCATTTTGTAGCGATAGATGGATTTTGGTGTTTTTTTTTTTTGATAAATCATGCTTGGGAAGGTGGACGATCCGTCTAGGGAATTTTGTTTCTGACGGATGATGGTCGTAGATTCAACCTTTTGCACTCAAGAGGTGACTGTTAGTCACCAAATGATAGTTCCGCAAATTTTCAGACTTTAGTTACTTTGTTTATTAGTCAAGGTCAGACGTTAAATAGTCACATATTTAAATTTTAATATATTACTTAACTAAACTAAATAACACTTAATATAGGCGAATCTTAGTAAATATTTCAAATTTGAAAATTTTTGAGGTTAGTATCATTAGACGACTAACAGTCACCTCTCGAGTGCAAAGGGTTAAATTTCGTTTAATTTATCATTTTGTTGCGATAGAAGGATTTTGATGTTTTCGTTTTTTTTTTTTGATAAATCATGCTTGGGAAGGTGGACGATCCGTCTAGGGAATTTTGTTTCTCACGGATGATGGTCGTAGATTTAACCTTTTGCGCTCGAGAGGTGACTGTTAGTCGCCTGGCGATACTAACTTCAAAGACTTTCATGTGCAATACGTTTACTCAGATTCGCTTATATTAAACTTCGTTCAGTTTAGTTACGTCGTATACTAAAATTTACATATATGACTAGTTAACCTCCGAGCCCGACTAATAAACAAACTAACCGAAGCTTGGAAATTTGTGAAACTATCATTTGGCGACTAACAATCACCTCTTGGGCGCAAAGGGTTATCTTCAAAAATTTTCAAATTCGTCTATATTAAACGTCATTTAATTCAATTTAGTTAATTAAAATTTAGCCTCTGAGTCTAACTAATAAAGAAACTAACTAGAGTCTGAAAATTTGCGATACTATCATTTGGCGACTAATAGGCTCCTCTCGAGCGCAAAGGGTTAAGTTTAATTTAGTTTTGGTAATGTAACTCGGTGAAATTTCTGTCTAATTTGTTCTGTCTAAGGTATTTCGTTCGCTGTAAATGGTACCTTAGGTTTTAGTATAATACAAATATATCTTGCATTGAATCTACGATCGTTTACAGGTTAGTTATTAACACTTAGCCAACCTAACCGGGAGATCTCCCATTTTGCCCTCAACAGAGCGTTGCAATTGATTCTATTTGCTTTTATTATTAGTGTTATTAGTCTTGAACTAGTACTGTTCATAAATTTTTCAAAATACAATTTTTAATAAATTCAACATCAGCTTAGGACCAGCTAATAACAAAAGTAAATAGAATCAATGGCACTGCTTTGTCAAGGAAAATATGGGAGATCTCCGCAAGTGTTAATAATTGGAATGGTAAAACATTTCTTAACACGTTAATCGAAAAGTTTCTGGTACATTTAAAGCGAAACGAACTAATTCTGCAACGTGTAACAGTTGGAAAGTTCGTTGAAGCGATTACGCTCGGTTACGCGAGCGAATTATATCGTAAAGGGCGGGCTATGAATGATAAATGCGGGCGTTACGCGCGCGAGAACGTGGAAAGGTCATTATCCTAGCACGCGGAACGTTTTCATTAAAAACGTTTTCTCTTGCCTTGATACAACTGCACAATATCGCAATAACGTTCGTGAACGCTTGGAACGATAACATTAACGACGAAAGAATCCCTCCAAAGTGTCACGTGACCGCGACGACAGATTAGATGCATAGGAGCACGCAGTCCAGGCAGGAATATTTCACGCTGGACGATTTGCATATTATTCGACAGCTACCCGCGGTAAAATAGGGGAAAATTTATCGTGCAAACGGTTTGACAGTCGCTTGAGAATTGTACACGGCTACTTGGTGGCTACACGAGTGCCATTTCGCCGAAATAATATACGACCCTCGTCGTACCGCATCATCAGCACCTATTCATTCAATCTACCATCAGCGCCGTCGTTCAAACGTTGCACCAACGTTAAAAAGTGTAACCAGTCGACGAGCCAAGCGCTAACAATCCGACGTGTGCATGTACTTACAACAGGTCCCTAACACACGACTGACATGGCCGTTAGCCCGTGTCCGCAGCGACATCTACCCGGCTACACGACACACGAGAACCGTTAAACGATCTCTCTTCGAGTGGCTGTAACGAAAAGGAAAAAATCCCTAGCACGAGCTGGTAGTGGTGCACGAATACGAGAGCCACGAGCCGTGGATCCCCATTCAGGCTCATCAATGTATACTGAACTTGACACCAGACACCACCAATCATTTCCCAGCTGAAGTCGTCGATCTTCACCACGGAAGTCGAAGGCGCAACGAGCAAGGTGCAACGCACCTTTTACTCTAACAAGGAGAGTGCAAGCCCTTCGGGTCACCGATTTGGTTGAAACCTTGCACACTTGTGGATCTAGTCATTCTGTTCACGAAAATATAGCACTATAGGGGCAAACACTCAATATTTTTCGAAATAATTATGATTAAAGTTTTATTATTACGGTAAGTATAAGTCTATTCAAAATGTTTAGAAATATAATGGTTTACAGGGAACGTACAAGCATTTGTACGCCGCGGACTCAAGTTCTAATCCGTGTGGACTTTTTACTAAACAACTTTTTTTTCTTTCTTTTTTCAATGTATCTTTTTTATTTTTTGTTCATGGAAACATGTTGAATTTTAAATAAATTATAAATAAAATGTCTTACTAAAAAACTTCAATTTTATTTGCTACAGTCGCTCATACTAGTACATATTTAACTGATGAAGATTGTGATGTAGAGGCTTGTGAATTCATTGTGACTTTTTACTATGACCTCTGGATGAAAACTGACTGACCGAAGAAATCATTTCGATGCCTACGAGTTTTCTTATCAGTTGCAACATAAACAATTAGTATAAACGTAACGCTACAACACTTAAAATGACCAATTGGTGATTATTCATTAATTATGATAAAGCTTCCAAAATTTGCTACGATTTTCTGCACAAGGTATAAATAAGGATTTGCATTCTATGTATTCAATATTTTTTCATGTAATCTTCAATTCGATCTCTTCCATGCAAATAAGTACGTTTTAATTGCCGCTTTAGTTCCATCGTTAAACGTCCCTAATTCGTGACGATTGGTAGCTTTACGTGTGAAGGAGGTCTAACAGTCGCAAATATCGAAAGGAATCCGTGTAGCCGGGCGCTCGTTAATCATCATCATCACCACCATCGACATCGATACATTCGCGAAAATGGGCGTGTATAGGTGTGCTAGTGTGTGTGGGAGTCGTTTCACGAGGTTGCACATCCTCGTGCTCCACCCTGCTCGCTGTAGCCCTGTCTCTGTCGCTCTTAGCGAACGATAATACCGCGTACGGTTCAATAGCGGGCGTCGCGACGCCCGGCAGTCTGCCACCGTCGTTCCATTCCATTCTCTGTTTCGTTCGGCGTCGGGCTACCGTGTGCGCGCGCGCGCGCGCCCGTACATATAGACACAGGACAGATGTACAGGGACACACTGACGCGCGCACGCACACATACAGACACACACATACACACTGTGACGCGCGTTTTCGGACGCAAGAAAGCGTCGTCGCTCTTAGATGAGCATGGGCGCCGCCTCGCAGAAATTTTCCTGGTTCGTTAACCCTTTGGCGACGGGCACGGCAAATCGATGGGACTCGTACCACTTTTCCGTCCTCCCCGCGCTGTTTGAGACGACTTTATACGCCCAACAGGGCGGGAGGAAGGGAGGGGGAAACGAAGAACTTCAGGAGTTTCGTGGATGAACGGACTGGTGGTTAGGTGGGACCATTTTTAGGGTTATGTCGAACGCGACATTTTGTTTTCACGCGTATATGACAAACTGAAAGTGAGGTTATGAATATTGGATTTTTTGCCGAATAAATTTTCATGCCATTTTTAATATAGAAACGTTATTGGGAAACAGTTATCACAATGGCAGTAAAACGATAAATTCTGAGAATATTTCTGAAATCTGTATAATTAAAATTCTAGCTGGTAATGTGATTAAACTGAAAACTGCAAATCTTTGCTGATGCAATTCAAGTTGAACGTTTGCACGTTCCCCAGTTTAATTCCTTAGAAAATTTTCAATTGTCAATCATCACGATGAACAAAATTTTGGTCAATTTGTTGTTCAATAAAAGTTGGAACGAGAAATGGAAGAGTTTTCGGTTGGCACGAGAGAATTTCAGCGGAACTGGTGAAGAAGTCAGAGGGACAAAGGGACGTTCAGCGTTGACAAAGCGCACGCTAACAAAAAGGCTACACCAATGGATCAAAGATGGAGCAGACGCGCGTTTGGCGGAACGAGCCGGTTTTAGACGGGGGAACGAGCGTGCAACGGCAGCGCCATTAATTTGCCGGGCGATTTGCCCCGATTAATGTCCACGAAAACGTCCCGTGCTCGCAAAATCTCCCGATTGTTCCCCCGCAGATGAAACGGGGAAAGGTCTCTCTTTTCGCCTGCTGGTTACGCAATTAAAAAGAGCCTCCGCTGAGCACCCGATTCATGGACTGTTTTAGCAGCGTTCAACGGTGTTGTTTACGTTTTGTTGGTCCCGTTCCGCGCCTCTCCTCAATGGCACCATTGATTCGTCACTGAGTCCCAGTCAATTAGCGGGCAAGCCTGTAGAAATCACGGGTGGAATTTTTAAGCAGCTCGCCCTTTTGCCTGCTCGCATTTTTCCACCCTGGGTCGTCGTCGTTTTTGAGGTTAAGTCGAGAGCCCTTGACGATTTCCAAGGTTGGAATGCAAATGAAAGGGTTTCGCACGGATTTAGTACGCTAATTACGATGGGAGAGGATGAGGAACGTTTGCGAAACAGAATGAGAAGGAAATTTAGTGATAAATTGCCTAGTGATATTTTCAATTCCCCTATAACGTCGAATGTAAAATTTGTCTATATGTACAGATTGGACGGGATTTTTCTAGCACTAGATTAAGAGGGTGAAATATTAGAATATTTAGGAACTTGTGAAACGTTTGCAGGCACAGGATTTCAGAGAATAAATAGACCCATGTTGCATAGGAATTTTGTTGTGTTTTAAATTAAACAGACCTATACTAACCTGTATTAACATGTTGAAACTTGCCAACACAAGCGAACATATTTATAACATTTTTTTTATGGTATTACCAACTGTTTTACACAAATAAAAATGTTCCAACATGCATTACCGTGCATAAAATAGGTGGGACATTTTTAATCCCACCATGCTTCAAAGAGTTAAATTGTATAATACAACAATTGAAGATGAGGTGTAGAAATCAGTGCACGATATGTATGATTTCATTTTAAATTCCATCATGTTAGTCTAATGGTGTATCGTCGCGACAAACCACCATCGTAAGCACCAAGCCATATTCCATGTGGCGCCAATCTTCCAGACGTACATTTGGTATCTGCAGTTGGAAACAGCATCGAGTCAATGTTCTTCCACTTCCGCTCGAAACTTTCTTTCTTACCAATTTCCCTTCCCTGCCGCATTCTGAAATACCCTTTCACATAGAATCGTCATATTATCGCTCTTACTATTAAGTCCACTGAACAGTTTTCTCTGACTTCAACTGATGCTGCAAGAATGTCCTCCAATTTAGTTGACATTCCTTTTCTTCTCCGATTCAAATTGTTTAATTGTTGAAAATATCATTGCATGAACTTCATTTTTCATTTCTTTTCAATAATTCAATCAGTGCGCTTCTTACTTTATCTCACAGACTAAACTTTTCTTGGCGTAACAACGATTAAGTGGTTGAAGACTCAACCTTTCTAACCTAACAGTTTCCCTAATTAAACTGTTTCTATCACACTCTCTTACTAACCCTGTTTCTTCCATAAAATTGTCAGACAGAAAAAGATAGAGTAGTTCAACAATAATATCCTTTTTATAAACTGTAAATACAAACACTCTGTGCATCGAGAAAGAGTCAGAACTTCCTCACAAATCTAATATCACTCTTATCATACACAGTGATTGATCAGTTTGTGAAATTTCAAATTTTTACCATATACACCTATCTCTATCGTCTTGAATCATATCATACTCTCCGTTCCACGCTATCGTTTATCGCCTACATCCAAGTTCTCAGGAAGCTCCATGAAAGTCAAAGCACAATACCTTACAACCAACACCTGAACCACCAATATGCGTATCCCCCCCTTTTTTTAAATGGTCCGTTTCCCCTGCTTATAAAACTGCATACTGTACAACCGTCCAACTTTCGCTCATTCGTTCGTCTCAAACGAGCCAGTTCCCGGAGCCTCCACTCGAACGTCAATAAAGTTCAATGGCGTATTTCCACTCTCTATCCCCTGAAAAATGCTAAGAGCCGTTCGAGTACCATCCATCGTCGAGGCGAGAGAATAGCAGAGGGAAGGAGACGGCGAAGGAGGAGGAGGAGAGAGGGTGGGGAGGGGGGAGGTTCTCGATCGAAGGAAAGAAGCGAGAGATAAGGAAAGGATAGGGAAAAGAGGCAGCCGTCTCGAAGAAGCGCGCTGATATCGATCGACCCTTCACGGTTGACGCTCGTTATCGGTGTTTCCGTGCTTTTCCGTTCGTTTGCTTCAACCCTGTCGTTCAACTCACCCCCAACCCCTCATCGTAAACAATGGATCGCTTTGCCGGAGCTTCGTATGAAAAATCCATCGAATCCTCCATGAAAAAAGCGTTTGCAGTCTACGTTGCCTTTCTTTTTTTTGTTTTTTTGATCGTTAATATCCTTTTACCCTGGTCATAGGCAACGGGCCTTCCCCGACTAACGGCAGCGGGATGATCGTGCCAATATCGGTGCCTTTCGGCGGCCGAACGCCAGAGGGCGCTGCAAGCGGCTGGTTTGGGGAATTGGAGGATGTTTCAGGTGGCTGACGAGCCATTTTTTCCTGTTCTAGCATTTTTTGATCGTGGAAAGTTGCTCGTAGCTCGATGTATGACGGGGGTACTGCGATATCCAGGATACCACGCTTGAAATGGGATTTTAAAGAAAAATCTGGAAATTAAGGTTCTTGAAGTTGGTAGCATACTTCGTCAGGAATCGGTCTTTTACAGGGGGGTTTCAAAGTTATCAAAGTAGCCTTTCAGGGATCATTGTTTAAACGTTAACCAAAGATCTGCCTGTAATTGGAAATTTAAATTGACTTTAAAGTAAATTTAATCTGCGGTCGAATTTAACCTAATTCGAAAAGGATCCATCACGGAAATCTCTTTTCCCCTAGAATTTTCCCTCCCCGATATTTAAATCACGCTTCCCGAACTAATTGTATGCAAATCCTAACGTTAAACGTTTATTAATACGATACAAAGATATTCAGGATTTATTCACTTTACAGCTTTCCCATACGTTCGTTTTTATGTTTCTCAAGATTATAAAGTTTACTTTATCGCTGTAACCGTCGAGCGTAAATCATTTCACGAAGAACGTTCGGATACGAAGCATTTATCAAAAACTCTATAAACAGCTACGAGGGTTCGATTCGCCGGGTACACGATCCGGTGATCAATAATGATGAATTCGTTCGTAAATCAATTCTGTGTTACGACTGGCTTCTGTGGAGCGTTGGACAACGTTTGACGAGCGACGTTTCGGTTTATTTTACAGTGTCTGGCACGACAAACAAGAAAGAGGAAGAGACGGCGGTGGCCACAGTTGGAGTCACAGTGGAAAGCACCGATGTTCTCGGCACGAAATCCAGGACAGGAACCGATCCTGGAGGAGGTATAGACCTGTTGGCAGCGTTACAGCTGCACAACACGACGCGGAAGGGTGTAACACAGGTGCCAGGACTGGTTAGGTTAAAGCCAGCCTATTATCTTCAGGGTGAGTGTGAATTTTCTACAAATTGTTTTACCATCCATGACAATTTCTTGGCCAATCACGCTGTAATGCCTTTAAAATCTGACATTTTTGTAATCGAACTTTTTATCACTAAAAATCACTAGTTATTTATTAATTCTGTGATGGCACTTTAGGGTTTTTTAGATCCCCAAACGAAATAAAACAATTGCAAATGCCAAGTTCTTCAATTTCTTTTGAACATTTGATTTTGATAAGAGTGTTTCATTGAATTCTAGTGGAATTTTGAAACTCATCAAAATAATTTCGAATCCTAAAATCCCTAGTATGAAATCTGGTAACTTGAAGAGGATTAATGCAAACTTTAAGTTAGGTTTAAAGTAAATTTAACCTAATGTGAAAAGGATTCATCACGAAAATCTTTTTTCCCCCAGAATTTTTCCCCTAGGCATTAAAATAATGATTCTCAAACCATACATAAATTCTAATCTAAAAAGTTGATTAGTATAACACAAAAATATTCGTAATTTTATTTAAGAAATTAAATAGTATTCATTTTTTCTAACCTCATTTCATTTCCAACCTTTGAGTACTTCATCTAATTCGAGAATTTGATAACTTATCCGAATATTATTCGTAAAAGCAATCCGAGAAGGTGGGTGTAACACGAGTAAATCGTTTCGTGCGATTTACACCTATGCCTAGAATTGCGTGTAGATTGTTTGGGCCGCAGTAAATTTTATTAGAAGCATAGAAACGAAACCCATTTCTACGCGGGTTCTCTTAAACCGCGTATAACCTTATTTGCATATCGGAGAGTCGTTTCGGCGGCCGAAACGATTTTCTTCCTGCGTTTTGCGACCGGTAATCATTGCCGGCTGTAAAATCGGGTATTGCCTCCTACAAATTGCGTGTGACTTGTCTCGCCTCAGAATTCAACGTTACGCCTACTTGTACAATATGTGATAGGTTAAAGCACAAAACCTTAACACTAGAATTACCAGAGCAATCAAAATAACGGATTGATGATTATTCATAGCAACCTTATAAACACATTTTACCAAGCTTCCAAAATTTACTATGATTTTCTGCAGTAGGTATAAATAAAGATTTGTTTTTTATATATTCGATATTTTTTCATGAAATTTTCAATTTCATCGCTTTCATGTAAATAAGTACACTTTTATTGTTGCTAATTCTAGTGTTAATACTGGTATCATGGCGTTGATTAACACTAGAATTACCAGAAAGTCAAGATGACAAAATTGGGGATTATTCATAGCAACCTTAGAAATTCACTTTACCAAGCTTCCAAAATTTACTATGATTTTCTGCAGAAGGTATAAATAAAGATTTGTTTTTTATATATTCGGTATTTTTTCATAAAATTTTCAATTTCATCTCTTCCATATAAGTAAGTACACTTTAATTGTTGCTAATTCTAGTGTTAATACTGGTATCATGGCATTGATTAACACTAGAATTACCAGAAAGTCAAGATGACCAAATTGGTGATTATTCATAGCAACCTTAGAAATTCACTTTATCAAGCTTCCAAAATTTACTATGATTTTCTGCAGAAGGTATGAATAACGATTTGTTTTCTATGCATTCGGTATTTTTTCATGTAATTTTCAGTTTGATCTCTTCCGTGCAAATAAGTGGTTCTACCGTTAAATACCCGATTTCATACGAAAAATCGGGCAAACGTAAAACTACACTTCCAAAAATCACTTAACCTCAGATTTTGACCATTTTGAGGTTATAAAATGTCCTAGTGATAAAACGAATATCTCTTTTGTTCGGTACGATATAAACGTAACACTAAAAGAAAGTATATGAATAAACAGAGGAGACTTGAAATTTCAATTTTTGTAATTAGAATTCTTATGAAAAAAGAAAAAAAAATTGTGTTTTAACTAAGATACCCAATACAGTATTCTATAACCTTACGTAACATTCCCGAAGTTAATAATTACCGTGAAATAGATTTAAATAATGACCAAATCGTTCTGTAAGAATATTTACTGCTTTGCGCATTATTTAAATCATAACCTCAAAATTGTGTTCGGGAAGTAATTTGCAAGTAACCTTGAAACTGACACGGAAGGAAGAGAAAAATCGATGCTGAGTGTACCGACAATTGTTAGGACCAAAAATACCACGAAAATGCCGGGTCAATTCACTCGAAAGGACAATCGATACTCGACAGCCACGAGGGAATTCCCTACGGAGGTCTGCCAATGGAGACGGTGCAGTTATGAAACTGACCTTTCGGAATATCGATTAATCGGTCGTTATGTAACTATCGCGGTTCGACTGATAAGCGGCGATGGTTTTTCCAGTTGATGACTCCCTCGTGCTCGCTTTTTCCGCTCGAGGCAATTGAAAGGCACTTTAGAGAGCCATCGAAACAATTTCACGCGTGATAGAACCCCGCCGTCTAATAAAACTTAAAAGAAAAAAACAGGCGAAACGTTCGAGCAATTCGTATATCGTGAATTGATTGGGTTGTTCGGAAAGTTTGTGCCGATTTTTGATAGGTGGCATAAGGACAGGTCTAAATATATTAGAATAATTGATAACAAATAATATGTGTACCTATCGTAAAAGACAATACTTCAGGCATATTTGAAACAAAATTTAGGTACAACACGTTAATTGTTGTCAGTTTTATACGCTTTTGAATGTGGAAGAAAGCAAAGAGCATTTTAGCCACTTAATAGTTTTCTTTCGCCAGAAAGGCAAAAATGCCGCTTGGTCTTTAACACTAAAACTACTAAACTACTAAAAATGGTCCTTAACACTAGAACTACCGACGATTACAGTGTACTTATTTGCATGGAAGAAATCAAATTGAAAATTGCATGAAAAAATACCGAAATCTTTATTTATACTTTCTGCAGAAAATCATAGTAAATTTTGGAAGCTTGATAAAGTGAATTTCTAAGGTTGCTATAAACAATCACCAATTGGTCATCTCGACTTTCTGGTAATTCTAGTGTTAATCAACGCCATGATACCAGTATTATCACTAGAATTACCAACAATTAAAGTGTACTTATTTACATGGAAGGGATTAAATTGAAAATTACATGAGAAAATACCGAATACATAAAAAACAAATCTTTATTTATACCTACTGCAGAAAATCATAGTAAATTTTGGAGGCTTGGTAAAGTGAGTTTATAAGGTTGCTATGAATAATCCCCAATTTGGTCATCTTAACTTTCTGGTAATTCTAGTGTTAATCAACGCCGTGATACCAGTATTAACACTAGAATTACCAACAATTAAAGTATACTTATTTACATGGAAGGGATTAAATTGAAAATTACATGAAAAAATACCGAACACATAGAAAATAAATGTTTATTCATACCTTCTGCAGAAAATCATAGTAAATTTTGGAGGCTTGGTAAAGTGAGTTTATAAGGTTGCTATGAATAATCCCCAATTGGTCATTTTGACTGCTCTGGTAGGTCTAGTGTTAACACCACCCTGTATAGATGGCACACGCGCAAATGCAGTACAGTCCCCTTCCCGCGACCGATCGACGCCAAAGGAACGTGCACACAGCCGTGGCTAAAAGCGTGGGCGACGGTGCAACGTCCGCGAAAAGCGAATAGAGCAGGGGTGGTTAGCCCAAGGGCGTCAGTAGGGGTTTCTTCGAAAGAAATTTCAATTACCAGCCCTGACTACACCCTCTGCGTTCAGTTTCACAGAAGTAACCAAACGTTTACTGCGGTTTGCAACATCGAACTTTCTGTCCCTTTCCATCCTTCTCCATCCCCCTCTCTTCCTCTGCCCCCTTCTCATTGCTTTCAGTTCTTTTCTGTTTTTACGTCAGCTTTTACGAGCTGAAATCACTCGTGTTGTTTTGCTGAAGCGTTCTTATGTAGGCATGTAAGTTTCTGTTAAATAACAATGGCCGATTTGGTGTTTAACACTAGATTTACGGGACCCGTCAATTTGACGGATTTTGTATTTCATGGGCAGAATTTACAAAAAAAAAATTACTATTATTCCCAACAATTGTTGTTGACTTTTATTGATGGAGTGTTACGAATAAACCCTAATCTATCTCCTTCTCAGCTCTGCAATTTAAGATTCTATATAACGCATCCCTATTTTACTAGTAAATGTACATTAGAAATAAATGCACAAGAAATGTCCGTAAATCTAGTGTTAAGTTTTGATGCATAGTTGAGAATAGCTGTGACCGAGTTTTTTCAGGATAAATTGATTTTATTGTGTAATTTGCGGTTAGGTAGGAAAGTTAGGTTATGGTGAAGTTTAAATCTTTTCATTGCTTGAAGTTGGTCACTTAATTAGTTTCCTCGATTAAAAATGGCGGTAATGCAGAATGCATTTCACTATTTGAACAGTATTAAAGGAGAAATATACTTAGAATTTTTAAGTTAGCACATGATGAACTTTTATTTTAGATTGAAGATATAATTTTCTTTTAATTAAATTTGTAATTATTTCATCGTATCTATATTATGTTATTTACATTATTCATACATAACCTACAAAATCCTATTTTCAAGCAACTTGTTAAAAGTAATTCAGACCTTTCGTTGTGCCTGCATCAATATTCATTAAAGCTGTGCTGAGGAGTTCATACGAATGATACAACAAATATTTTCTCTATTAATATTCCACTGTTTTTCCATTAACCTCTATGGATACATTGCTTCATTTCATATCAATTGCTCCCATTCTGCTGGTCACGGGTTCACCCTTAATAAATATCCATTTGGACAGTTGGACCGAGGAAGCATCCCCGAAATTCGGTTTATTCAGTTCGAATTGGAAGGCCATTGTAATAGGCGAACAAAGGACGGGAACGATATACGTCGGCACGTGTTAGAGTTTTCTCCGAACATGGAAAACAAGATTTCGCGATCCCGCTTTTGTAGTTCCACTATTGAGTTGGTCGACTCCATAGATCTCCCCTATCTGGGGGCGACTGATCTACTCTATACACTATTTATTCCCGAAGCGAATAACTTTCCCGCCAGATCATCTTCGCAGATGCTAACCTAAGCTTCGCAGATGTTATCTAAAAATGCTTTTACCATCATTCTCTGGTGTTCGTTTGGAAATACAGCAAGCCTGATGGCAAATTGGATATCAGTTTCTGAACGACTATGATTAACAGCTTTTAGGTTAGAATCTCTGTATTCGAGTAAACTTACTAGTGTAGACATTATGTTAATTTTGAATTAGAACAGTCGTATCACCTGATGAAATCATAAATAATTTAATCAAAGCAATCAGCTGTGTCTATCGATGCCAGATTTTCGAAATGTATGTCGAAAAAATGCTTTTACCATCATTCTCTGGTGTTCGTTTGGAAATACAGCAAGCCTGATGGCAAATTGGATATCAGTTTCTGAACGATTATGATTAACAGCTTTTAGGTTAGAATCTCTGTATTCGAGTAAACTTACTAGTGTAGACTTTATGTTAATTTTGAATTAGAACAGTCATATCACCTTATGAAATCATAAATAATTTATTTAGTCCAAGCAATTAGCTACAGTGGCTCCAAAAAGTATTCGTACACTACATTTCAAGGAAATTCACCTAATCCTTAAATTCTGATTTCAATGAAAGTTTGCATGTGTATAGAGCATAATGGGTTATACATGGAGCATTTTTTTTTTCTTGACGAGAATTCTTTTTGAGTGGTTAAAAGTTATCCTCAAAGTTTTAGGGATTCCTCATGCTTTGAATACAAGTTTCTCTGGAATCTTTTTCTATGACTGAATGATAGAAGATTAAAAATTGAACATCTTTCATCCGAAAGGTTTTGTTTTATCACACACCATTACAAAATTATATATAAAATACGAGAAAAACTATTGAAACAATTAACATTGTTTTCACCTCCTTAAGGTGGTATTTCAATAAAAGAAAAGATTAATTCATAAACATACTATTACGTTCCACGTATTTACAAAATATTATTAAAACTTTCATTGAAATCAGAACTTTAAGGTTAAATAAATTTATTTGTAACACAGTGTACGAATACTTTTTGGAGCCACTGTATGTCTATCGGTGCCAGATTTTCGAAATGTATGTTAAAATGCGTGACACTGCTGCATGTTGCCTAAACGTCGCCACAATGGAATTACGCCTTAACCCTAGATTCATAAACATTCGCCTCACAGTCGGCGCAAAATACGTAAGCAGTTATAACTTTTAAAGTGAAAGAGGTAGAAAGATAAACTTCGATCGCTCAGAATAACTGTTGTGTTCATTTTCATTCCAGAATACTAATGATTAATAAACAACTTTTCAGATTTAACCCTGTGCATTCGAATTTAATATGACCATAAATTACCGTCAACTCGGAACTTATTTTTTTACTCAATCAAAACAAAACTTTTCCAATACGTTATCAGCATACTTAGCTGTAACATTTCATGAGTATAATTAAAAAAAAAAAAAAATGAAAATTCCACGGTAAAACTTATGATGTCGTATACGCTGAGACATACGAGTACAAAGGATTAAAGTGTGTTTTATTGCTGCTTGTATTCTATCAAATAAAAATCATCAATACAATACGTTCGTCTGGGAGACAAATGTTTACGAATAGTGTATCTGCCACGCATGTTTATGAATCTAGGGTTAATAACAAGCTGCTTAAGTTGGCCGCCCCCGTGCCAACAGCAGCATCGGCACAGCGATACACGGGGCCGACGGTCATCGATACGTGTGCCAGTTGACTCAAAACAATTACGTACGGCTCGAAGGGGGTCCGCGTCGTGCATTCCCTCGTTAACGAAGTGTGGACGTGGATAATTGAGCAGAGAGAAGTGTACGATGGTCCTCGAGTGTGCATTACGCCTCCCGGTGTCCGGTTACTTTTTATTAAGCCCCCCTCGCCGCATCTGAAACACGAGGCCCGCGCGGGAAACCTGGCGTATGCCCGTCGCCTTTTCAACGTGGCTGCTACCACCCATCGCTACTTAAGTCGGCCCCGCAATTGCAAGCGGGCCCCGGCGACGGATTACACGGTTCGCTTGACGCGAGGCCCACGCGAACAATTAATTCTGCCGGTGTGGCTGAGTCGAAGAATGAAGGATCAATTTTGCACCGGAACCGCGCATTATGGTGTTTCCAGTGAAATTTCATCGCACGTGCCTCGCACTAGCTAATGGGGCACCGTAACAGGCGTTAGGTGTCGCGTTACAAACGGCGCGCGTAGATGGCGTGACCGGCGCGTAAACGCGTGTGCGCTAGGGGGAAAAAACGTTAACGGACTCGGGGGAAGTCCCGCTGTAGGCCATTCGTTCGTTAGCTAATGATCTGCGATCGGTTGATGTTCCACTGGTGTTAACACTATCCCTACCACGACCGGTCAAATGACCGTTTTTAAAACTTTGATTAGATTTTCATATACACAACATAATTGAATCGCGTTTAACCCCTAGGCTACTGTGGGCGCCTATAGGCGCTTATAAATTTTGCGTTTGTGACACTGAAAGCGCCTATAGGCGCTTATTCCATTGCGATCGCCTGAGACTAAGGACGCCGAAAGGCGTTCGACGATTTTTGACTTTCTGACACAGAAACCTCCTAAGGGGCTCTGATATTTACAGTAGCGATTCGGTTCAGAATACAAAGAAATAAATAATATTCTTTTAATGTAGTGAAATTCAGTTTTTTCATTACTGAAATACATATGTTTTCACAAACATGCATCCCTACTCAAAATTTCACCTGAAGTTCTTGACGTACGTCGTAACTAAATTCCTACCGTATGGTACGACCGATGCGTCTCAAAATCTGCCGTAGTCAAAGGATTAAACTTTAGACTTTTCCTCAAATATACGTATAATACATTTTTCAATATTCACTTCTTTTTTCATTGTTTATTTTCTGAGAAAAATTTGTTGTCTGTCTTACGTTGGAATGTCGCAGTAGGAATAGGTATACGTGAAGTGTCGGTAGGAATAGTGTTAAGGGAAAGGTCCAGTTCAAGATCACAACTAGAGTTAACCTCTTGCGCTATTTCGACGTACAATGTACGTCATTGGTAATTTTCTTCTATACTGAAAATAACGTACAGCGTACGTCTACTAAATTTTTTGCGCTACTGTACTACTTGCTTCACATTTTATTGTTTTTATAAGATAAATACCATTTTTGAATAATGTTTGTTGAATGTTTGTGATTCGCCTAAATAAGATTAGTAATATCAAAAGAATCTGAATGAAAAATTTGAGCTTACGTATATATTCGAACAAGATTTATCACTTGTCTAGTCACTAATGAAATATTAAGGTCGATTATCCTACAAACAGTTCAATTCTTCAAAGGGAGCATGTTTTGGTGTAAAATTTTACAAATTGTGTGAGTGAAAATCGAATTTTTTAATGTTTTGGAAAGCTAGATGTCTGCACTATAAGACTCCCAAAATACCGTTACGATATTCAAATTGTAAATAGCCTTTATCATCGTCGAAATATGAAAAATTAAAATTAACTTGTATATCTAATATATTGCAGCAGTTTTCTGTTTAGAATTTGTGGAAAGTCCTAGGGAATTTTTAGTTGGACTTGTATTAAGTTAGGTTAGGACTTGATGTACGTT
Organism: Tetrapedia diversipes; assembly: GCA_033822845.1. Lineage (NCBI taxonomy): Eukaryota > Metazoa > Arthropoda > Insecta > Hymenoptera > Apidae > Tetrapedia > Tetrapedia diversipes. The sequence continues at coordinate 45,136 of JAOPTO010001027.1, forward strand.
ACGTTGAAATGATAAAAGTGTAGATTTCTAAGGTAAATAAAATGTGTTTGATAGTGCTATGAAATGTGTTACTTGATTTCCAAAAGTAATATATAAATCTATGGTGCATTGATATGGAAATTTATTCGAAATGTTATCGACGTTACGTAGTCGGTAACCGCGACCAATCGAATTTCCATGTCGGCGCGATTACATAACAGTGCGAGTAGGAAGCGAGAATCGGACAAATCGATGCGACCCGCTAAAAATTTTCGGCTGACCTAAATCCGTGGAATCCTTTGTCGTCGAGCAGAACGTTGTTCTGAAACTTCAGCGAAATCCATTTTACTTCTGTGAGAAATTGCTTTTACCGAACCTTACGACCTGCTTTGTCGATTGTTATTAATTTACGAGATTTTTAACAGAGGGCAGCACCAATATCAAAATTATCAATATGGACACCTCGCTATGTTTATATCGATTACCTTCGTTTCCCCTACTTATCTCCAAAATTGGATCCACAATAGGCTGCCTAATTTTACACCTAAATTTTTCACCTTAATTGCGATTAAATTACAAATCATTTTATTTTTCACACACACGCACACACACTCATACATGTATCGTTATACCAATTTTAATCGATCGAACGAAATGTATCTATTAACCCTTTGCATTCGAGAGGTGATTGTTAGTTGTCTAATCATACTAAGATTAAAAATTTTCAAATTTGAAATATTTACTAAGATTTGCCTATATTAAATGTCATTTAGTTTAGTTAAGTAATATACTAAAATTTATATATACGATTATTTTGCCTCTGAGTTCAACTAATAAACAAACTAATTAAAGTTTGAAAATTTCTGAAACTATCATTTGGTGACTAATAATCATCTCTCGAGCACAAACGGTTAATAATTCCGATATTGTTTAACACGAATCATGTTTATCGAATTATTGATCATTTCTGTTTTCAATAATTGAGAAAAAATTTGGAATAATTTTTTACAGCTTCGTCTTACGCATTCTGATTGGTTCATAATTTTAATGTAAACCTTATTTACTAATTGTAAGATTCGCCTAAATTAAATTTAATCTCTGAGTCTGACTAATAAACAAACTCACTAAAGTCTGAAGATTCGTGAAACTATCTGTTGGTGATTAATAGTCATCTCCCTATCGCAAATGGTTAATATCACAATATTATTTATCACGATCTATATTTCCAGACTATTTATCGTATATTTACTAAAATTCGCCTATATTAAATATCATTTCGTTTAGTAAAATAATATACTAAAATTTACATATATGACTATTTAACCTCTAATTCTGACTAATAAATAGACTCATTAAAGTCTGAAGATTCGCGAAACTATCATTTGGTGATTTATAGTCACCTCCCTGGCGCAAAGGGTTAATATCACAAGTCTATTTATCGTATATTTACCAAGATTCGCCTATATTAAACGTCATTTCGTTTAGTCAAATAATATACTAAGATTTACACATATGACTATTTAACCGCTAAGTCTGCCTAATAAACAGACTCATTAAAGTCTGAAGATTTGCGAAACTATCATTTGGTGATCAATAGTCACCTCCCTATCGCAAAGGGTTAATATCACAAGACTATTTATCGTATATTTACCAAGATTCGCCTATATTAAACGTCATTTAATTTAGTCAAGTAATATACTAAAATATACATATATGACTATTTAACCTCTAAGTCTGACTAATAAACAAACTCACTAAAGTCTGAAGATTTGCAAAACTATTATTTGGTGATCAATAGTCACCTCTCTATCCCAAAGTATTAAATGTATTACTATTCTTATTACCGGTAGCGATATTGTAGAATCGCAGAGTGGGACGCAGGAATGATTGAGTTTTACTACTTCAGGCGACGAGAGGGAGCTTCGACTGAACGAGGCAAGCTTCGAACGAGCGGCCACGCTACTCCGGCGGGTTCCGGAATTCACTATAGCCGCCGCTTTGCGACAAGAGGAGGCCAATTCCGGGACGATCGTCGCCTTTTCACATGGGAACAATAGGTACGGACCATGCGTCATTTCATTCCTCCCGTTTCGTTTGCCATTCAAAACGACCCCACCGCGGTTTCACGCTTCAACAGTGTGTAAACAGGACGCACAACGCTAAATCTTTCGAGCATCTCGCCTTTCTTCTTTTTTCATTCGAAAATACCGATCCGTTTCGGAAGATAAAACATAAGGTACAACAGAGATAGCAAATTGGCAGCTCATAGGTATACAGGGTGTTCGGACAGCCCTGGGCTTAAATTGAAAGAGTAACTCCCTGAGAGATTCTAAGACGAAAATCAAGAGTAACGATTTTGCGTTTGAGGCTTTGTTTACGAGTTATAACTAGTTAAAGATATCGTTTAATCCGGACCGTTCGACTCTTGAGAGCGGGTAACCGAGGCAACTCGGTCGGTAACGTCGCTGAGTCCACAGTGATGCTCAAGAGTCGAACGGTCCGGATTAAACGATATCTTTAACTAGTTATAACTCGTAAACAAAGCCTCAAACGCAAAATCGTTACTCTTGATTTTCGTCTTAGAATGTCTCAGGGAGTTACTCTTTCAATTTAAACCCAGGGCTGTCCGAACACCCTGTATAAGAAACGCCCGGGAGATCTCTCACTTTTTCTCAACACACCGTTGTCATTTGATTCTATTTGCTTTTCTTATTTGTTGGTCTTGAAACAGTATTGTTCACAGTTCATCAAATGCATTTCCTGCTTTTCCCTAAGTACAATTTTCAGTAAATTCAACCCTAGTACAAAACCAATTAATAACAAAAGTAAATAGAATCAATGGCAGCGTTTTGTCGAAGGAAAAAATGGGAGATCTCCCGATTCGGTTGGCCAAGTGTTAAGGAAGTTACTGTGTCAATTGTTGTGCCGGGACGAAGGAGAGCACTTAACCTCAAAGTAGTCACACCCTCTGTTGGCACGTGAGCAGTGCAGTCTAGTCGTTTTGACCTGGCTGACACAAATTGGATGCATACACGTATATGTCCCGCGTATTTAGGCAGTAATTAACACGCTCCGTGAAGCAGAAACCACTGGCAGAGTTTAGGCGCAATTAAATGTTGATTCGGTGTCCCTTCGAATCGTACGTGGTATCTACGGATTTCGACTAAATACCATCAACCTTGATCCCAAATTGAATCGCTACACGGCACGCAGTGTAGTTTTCGTTTGATGTATTTTCAACATGTTTATTTGTTAAAAAAAATTGGTCGATTAAAAATAATGTATAGGAACAACGAAGGGGATATTGGGTACAGTAGCGGACAAAAGTTTGAGACGAGAAAGTATTATAGAACAGAGTGCTATGGGTTCTAAATATTGCCTATACAATTATTTCTATTATTAATACGATAGTATAACAATTATTGATTGGTACAAAGCATGAAATTTGTTTATTTTGCTATTCCCCATACATGTGTTGTTTTACTTTTCCTAACCTTTCGGTCTTAACCCTTTACCGCATATGGGCCCATATATGGTGTTGCAGTTTTGATTCAATTTTATTTCCAAATTAAGTATTATAAAATAATTCAAACTATCTTAATCCATCAAATATATATTTAGCAATAATAAAATGCGAAAAAATTGTCTATGATTTTATGATATTTCGAAATAACCTCACTTTTGTGCAAATGGGTGAGAAAGCAGAATTGAGGTGCGAGTGATTCATTTTCAGAAAACGATAACAGAGTAAAACGTAAGTACTTTTTGACAGAAAAAAATATTTTCACGGAGTCGATATACTCATCTTTCTCGACGGATAATAATTTTTCCGCTTTTTAACTGTTTTCTATATTTCACAATTAGTTTTTTTTTCGATTCCATATTCGGTCTCGTATGCACCAAAATATAAAACTTTTACATTATTTTTCTTTTAATATGTCTTACTGATAATTAAATAAAGCTATTTCCACCATGAAACAATTTTTTTTTTTCAACGCTTTATTAATTCATGCAGTAAAGGGTTAACACTATTCTAACCACGACCGGTCAAACGATCGTTTTTAAAATTTCGATTAGAGTTTCCTATATAAAACGTAATTGAATCGCCTTTAAACTTTACGACTTTTCCTGAAATATACGCAGAATACATTTTTCAATATTCAATTCTATTTTTATCGTTTATTTCCTATGAAAAATTTGTAGTCTGTCTTACGTGGGAATGTCGCAGTAGGAATAGGTACATTTGAAGTGTCGGTAGGAATAGTGTTAAAGGGAACTCCCATCTTTTCCTCAACAAAGCGCTGCCATTGATCCTATTTACTTTATTAGTTGGTTTTGAGCTAGGGTTGAATTTACTGAATATTGTACTTTGGAAAAGCAGGAAATGCATCTGATTAACTGTGAGCGATACTGTTTCAATATCAACAAATAATAAAAGCAAACAGAATCAAATGGCAACGGCGTGTCGAGGAAAAAATGGGAGATCCCCTCATTCGGTTGGCTAAGTGTTAATAATAGAACTTTAACACGTTGAGTGCTATGTCAGTCCCTGGGGACTGACAGTGAACTTTCCGTTCAGGCAGCATCAGTCCCTGGGGACTGACAGTAGATTGTTTGTTTGGACGGCGTGGATTCTAAGGACTGACACTTCCCGTTTGGTCGACATCGGTGCATGAAACCGGCATTATCAAGGGTTAAATGATTAATAACAATTAAAAAATTTTTAAATTTAGTGAAGTTTATTAAAAGAAAAAGAAACAAAAAGAAAGAGTGAAACAAAGTAATCAAATGCTCACGCGCTGCCGCCTGAGCGGAAAGTATAGCAAAATCGGCGCCGCACTCAACGTGTTAACACTAGGTTTACGGGGCCCGTCAATTTGACGGATTTTAGACTTTTCCTCAAATATAATACATTTTTCAATATCCAATTCTTTTTTTATCGTTTATTTCCTATGAAAAATTTGTAGTCCGTCTTGCCTACCGCGACCAGTCAAATGACGTGAAGTGTCGGTAGGAACAGTGTTAAACTTGTGTCCGCTATCGTATGTAACCGGATAAGAATTTCAATGTTTATTATCGACGACAGTCGGTTAATCCTGATGCGTTTCGGACCGGTAGTTATGATGGATGATAAGCGTGAAATGGAAATTGTGCTGCACACACGATCCTCTGATTCAATCACATACTCTATTTAATTCTGGGTATACGTGTCAGTTTAGCGGCTAAAACAGGTTTTAATCGATCTATCCCCGCAACTGCATTAAAACGCTCGGGTCCATTAAGTTGTTGTTAAACAACTCTATAACGTTCAAGGTTCAAATTCGATTAAGCAGTTAACAGGAAGTAAATTTCTAGCGACGGTAACTTGAATTATTTTAAATCTGATTTAAACATAAATGGAGGTTATATATTATAATATTATAATATTATTACTATTATATTATAATATTAATAATAATATTAATAATAATAATATTAATATTAGTAATATAATATTAATACTATAATATTGTAATACGAGACACCAACTTGGCACATATAAAACATTTCTGATTTTGGTTTATTCTTTAACCAGTTAAGTGTGGCGACCTCTTTACAAAGCAACCCCCAGTGTGTGTCGCGATAATCAGACGATGACGGATACAGTTATAAATCCAACTCAAATTATCTATAATTTTCATTTGTTTTTTTTATTTCGTGTTGACCTCTTGTTGGATGCTAGATTTAAGTAAGGGATATTGTTTAATCGCTGCCAACTGTATTCTTACGTTCATGCTTTTGTTTTTGCCCGCCCGTCGACACCTTCCTTTGTTTTTGGTCTTTTCTTTATGCTGTATCTTTTTGGTTGCACCGAATAAAAAACACGAGGCCAAAACCTGTGTCGTTCTTACCCGTCGAAATCCTGGGCTATAAACGTGATCTTACCTTAAATTTTATCACACCTCTAAACATTTTAAACATATTAAACTTTACGAATATAATTTAGTGTTCGCCAAAATTACAATTTAAATATCAAATTGTAACAAAATCTTACGCATGACGGATATAGTCGTCATGACACAAAATTTTGCCATATCTAATCGTCAAAAACACTTAACTGGTTAAATTACTCGAACGATAATTCGAGGTGACTAGAACAGCCTGAGGCAGCGGTTCTCAACCTATTTTCCTTACGTACCGCTTTAGAGATAGTGTCTGTTTGCACACGTAAAACTTTTGGCTAAATGTGTCACGTAAAAAAGTAGAAAAGTTATCCAAATCTCTTTTCATCCTAAATCTACATATCTCCCATTGTGTATAATTAAAAAATCGGATATAATCGGGTTCAATTCGCTGCCATCTAGAAATGTTTAATGTATCCCCACTGATAAGCGTAACATAGGTTGAGAACCGCTGACCTAAGGCTTAAGGTATTTTAAGTCACCATAAAATTTGTTAATGAATTTCAGTAACTCGTCGTTTGAACTAGAAGTCGATTTAGGATTTGCCAATGACTTTCAATAACTTAACCCTTTCGCTTCGGCGGTGCAGTACGCCTATTAGAGCAATGCTACACAAGTATAGTATAGAACAAGTATAGTTCACATTTTTAATAAGAACAAAATTATACAAAATTATATTAGTTATTCTAATAAAATTAGATCAATTACAGCTTACATATTCTTAGGTATTTACATATTTACAAAATTGGTGGTCGAAGCGAAAGGGGTTAACCCCTTAATGCACAATTTTTTTTTTTTTAAACCGGCCAAAAGAAATCGATTTTTTTTTCTTAATGTAAAAGAAAACACAATTTAGAACGTTGTCTTGGTAAGAAAATTAAAAAAATACAAGAATAATCAAAATTTTTATTATATTGTAAATTTTATCTCGAGTGTGCACAGTTTGGCAAGTTTAGGGGGTTAAGGCTTGAGAAAAATGTTTGCCGACCGATTCACAGATATTTGGAGCTGCAGAGCAGCGGTCGTAAGGATGAGCTTCGACTTCACTACGTCTCGCGCCGGGACGGTAGCGTCCACGTGGAGGCGTTTCCTTTCCGACTGGCCGATGGCGCCTGGCACAGGGTCGCCCTGAGCATAAGCGGCTCGCAGGTCGAGTTGCTTGTTGACTGTCATCCCTTGTACAGGCGGTTGCTTAGGCCTGGACCACCTGACACCAATTTCACTCTGCCACAGCTTCAACTCTGGGTTGGACAGAGAAACGTTAGGCACTTTCTCTTCAAGGTATGACCTTTTCTTCTTCTGTACCCTCGTTACCCAGTTTTCGTTATCACAGTTTTCAACGACTGTTCGCTAAAACGGATTACGCAGTGTTGTCTCGTTATAAGTGCCTTATCTAGGGGGGGCAAGAGCTTTACTTAAAATGAAACAGGCCTTCTATTCTGCGTGCCTTTCGTTGTTGCAACTGATCGAAAGGGTCCGTTGCAATAGACCAAGCTGGTTTGTTTGAGATTTCAGTAATTTCGATGGTAGTATCATGTTTTGAAAAGAAGGCGATACGTATTGTCCCGTTTGTCAGTCACCGTCTGTCTCACAATAGCAGCGAAGGGGATGATAGAGACTTATAACAAGACAGTAGTGTATGTAATCAGAATTTTTCTAAGAAACACCATGGACATGTACAGTGGTATCTCGATGTACGAGTGTTTTGAGATACGAGCCGCCGAGCGAGCGATATTTTGCTTTGAGATGAGAGCAAGCGATTGCAGGTGAAAATGAGCAAAGCCTGACGAAAAAAGTGAATTCCAGTGACGAAAATTAAGCGGTTCCGTAAGCACTTCACTTTTTCTTTTATTATGTTTTTATAGAATATGTATGTTATATTTTAAAGTTTGAAAAGATGATAAAAGAAAGGTTGGACTATGCCTGATGACGGTTCTGGGGTAAGTGCCGTGTGTTTCATCACAGTCCTCTTTCCCGAAGGCTGCATAGCCTTCCCCACTCCGTGGCCAGATCCTACAGGACAAAGGTCCTTTCTTTTGGCGACGCAACGTCGGGTTGCTCGCAAATGTTTAGGCTTTCCCGCGACTAATATAAACAATACCACCCTTGGCGCCTGATGGCTGCACGTCTTCGAGACGTCCGCCGTCAAGGGGTGCCTTGGGGTTGCATTCATACTTTCCAACAAGTTCTCTCGCCAGGCACACCAGATACCCAGTCTAATTAATCGGTCACTCGCCTAAATTACGGTCTAGGCCCTTTTTCAGCGACCACCCAAAATGCGGTGTCGCTAACATGTATTTTGTTGTTTGTAAACAAATGTTTCTTCTTGTAAATACATCTTTCTTATTCAAAAACACTTAACGAAAACAACTGAGGTTGTGTTTTGGGAGCTAGAACGGATTAACCATTTCGCTTCGTTTGTCCAGTCCGCCGAAATACCATCACTGAACGGAAGCGTGCAAACAGAAATATGCACGGTGCGTGTGGTTTCTATAAATACGTTTTTCAAAGTCTTAAATAACAACTGTGTTGAATAAAAGAATCATTGCTCTAATTTAACGAGTATATTCACAATTTTAAATATGAAAAGACGTACAAAATTATTAAAATACAACGTACATTTGGATGCCGCCTATAAGCGGCGCTCGTACCCACAGTTCATCTCGTGGATGCCGCTTATAAGCGGTGCTCGAAGCGAAAGGGTTAATGGCATTTCGATTAATTTCAATGGGGAAAATTGTTCTGAGATACGAGCAAGGTTACGGAACTAATTAACACATTGTATGCCGGTGGCATCTGAGGCATTTAAAACTGTAGGTGAAGAAAATATTTAAAATTTTATACATTATTGTAAAACACTAAAATTGGTTTGCATATTCATTATATGCAATTTAACGATAACGAAAAATAGAAACAAACAAATCGCCAAACAAAAGAATGTTGGATTATCGCAAACCCGGCGCTAAAGCAACAGACTTTCAAACCCGCGTTTTCGCGGGGCCGGCATACAATGTGTTAAACTCGTCGTACGTCAAGGTACCACTGTATTTTAATGTCTCACAAATTTCTGTGCATTTCATAATTTCATAATTTCAAGTTACACCAGTGAAATAATAAATGATCTTGTTTACTTTGAAGTGAAATGTCAATTGACTGTGATAAGTTCGTACGATTGTCGCGCCACAGGGTGCTTTGCAGGATGTGAAGCTGATACCAGGGCCCCATGGCTATCTTTCCCAGTGTCCTCAGCTCGATTCGTCATGTCCCACTTGCGGTCAATTTTCTATACTACAAAACACGGTGGAACAGCTGATGCATAACCTTAACGAGTTGACGCGTAGGGTGAGTAGATCGTTTTATCGGTGTTAACCGGTTTGCAAATTTATCAATACTTAGAACGAACAGGGAAACGGGCTGCAGGCCTTTCGACGAAAGTCCCTAGACCAGTCTGGTCCTCGCTCATTGACGTCCTTCCTTTTAGCTAGCCGCTGCAGAGGGCAGAATAAGCAAAGTGGAGGAGTGTGAGTGCCAAAAGTCATGCAGAACGAACGGCACCGTCCATGAAGATGGTGCAACCTGGGAGAAGGGCTGCCAACAGTGTTCTTGTGTCCACGGGGAGATAGAGTGCAGACCGACACCGTGTGCCCCTGTTACCTGCAAGAATCCTGTCATTCCTCAAGGACAATGCTGTCCTATATGTTTAAGTAAGCATTGAATTGCTAATGTTAATTATTATTATGCAAAACATTATAACCCAACAATTGTACGATCAAGCGTAAGAAGACCTCAAGTCATTTGATATCCATTTTACTTTAAATGCTCACCAAGCATCATTTTGCTTCAAATTTTTCTATTCTGTTTCCCATTGCTTTATATGTGCTGTATCAATTCCATTGCTGTACTTCTTTAAAACTGAACCGCACATGTTTTACCTTTAAAGGTTGGCATTTAAGTAGCTTTTATTGTTTATGTTTATGATCAGTGAAAATGTCAAAATAATTTTTTCTTCCACTTCTAATACGTTTGTTCGGTTAAAAAATAATTACAGAAGAGTTGACTCTGTTTAGATAAATATATACATTTATAATGGGGACAGATATATATATATATATTTTTTCTTTCAAATTTGGGATACGTAATCGGACTTGTAATTGGAAACATTTCTTCGAATAATCCTTCTTAATCCTTTTTTATTTGAGATCTTTGCTGTACTCAAACATGCAACTGTCAAGTTTTTAATCGGTCACGTTAAAGTTTGGTACCCTACTAAATTAATCAAACTGACAACATAGCTTCGGTGTAATTGTTGTAAATTTTTTTTTTCTTTTTTTGAATCTTGCTTGTTAATGTTCTGTGATTAATAATTGCCTTCAGAGCAATGTTATCTGCACGGAGTGATTTATGATCATGGTGAGAAAGTTTCGCCGAAACAGTGCGTTGAATGCGACTGTTTCGACGGCAGCTTCACCTGTCAGAGGTTCGACACGGAAACAAGATGTCCGCCATTGCCCTGTCCACCGAGTGAACAGATTAGCGTGGCTGAGGAATGCTGCAAATTCTGTCCAGGTACAGTCGTACAAGAATATTTTTAAATCATTTTATTAAACTTGTTACCATAAGCTTGTTTAACCACCATAACGATTCGCGAACATTAATTCATGGTAAATAATAATCGTTCATGTTACTATTAATCACTAAATAATAATAAAAAAAAAAAAAAATTGGTCTTTCAATACCTGATGAATGTCGTTTGCAACAACTGACTTGATTTAAATAGTACCGAATTGATCTATCAATCGTGTAATTTATGGCAAAAACATTTAACTACTTGTCTTTCAAATATTTAACCCTTTGCACTCGAGAGGTGATTGTTAGTCGTTTAACGATACTAACTTTAAAAATTCTCTAATTCGAAATATTTACTATGATTCACGTATATTAAACTTCATTTAATTTAGTTAAGTCGTATATTAAACTTTACATATATGACTATTTAACGTCCGGGTCTGAACTAACGTCTGAAAATTTGCGAAACTATCATTTGGTGACTAACAGTCGTCTTTCAAATGCAAAGGGTTAAAGGTATAGGAAATTTTTATTTATCAAACAGACTTACGAAACATTTAACCCTTTGCACTCGAGAGGTGACCGTTAGTCGTTTAACGATACTAACCTCAACAATTTTCAAATTCAGAATACTTACAAATATTCGACTATATTAATCTTCAATTAATTTAGTTAAGTAATATACTAAAATTTACATGTATCACTATTTACCCTTTGTGTCTAACTAATAAATAAACTAACTAAAATCTAAAAATTTGAGAAACTATCATTTGGTGACTAACAGTTACCTCTCGGACGCAAAGGGTTAACTTCAAAAATTTCCAAATTCGAAATATTTACTATGATTCACGTATATTAAACTTCATTTAGTTTAGTTAAGTCGTGTATTAAAATTTACATATGTGACTATTTAACGTTCGGGTCTGAACTAACGTCTGAAAATTTGCGAAACTATCATTTGGTGACTAACAGTCGTCTTTCAAATGCAAAGGGTTAAAGGTATAGGAAATTTTTATTTATCAAACAGACTTACGAAACATTTAACCCTTTGCACTCGAGAGGTGACCGTTAGTCGTTTAATGATACTAATCTCAAAAATTTTCAAATTCAGGATACTTACAAATATTCGACTATATTAATCTTCAATTAATTTAGTTAAGTAATATACTAAAATTTACATGTATCACTATTTACCCTTTGTGTCTAACTAATAAATAAACTAACTAAAATCTAAAAATTTGAGAAACTATCATTTGGTGACTAACAGTTAACTTCAAAAATTTTCAAATTCGAAATATTTACTATGATTCACGTATGTTAAACTTCATTTAATTTTGGTTAAGTCGTATATTAAAATTTACATATATATGACTATTTAACGTCCGGATCTGAATTAAAGTCTGAAAATTTGCGAAACTATCATATGCTAGGATTACGATGTCCCATGAGAGGGGACAGCCGAGTGCAAAGGGTTAAGACGATTTTTTTTCTCGAAAACACCGTCAAAGCAGCTCAAATTGTAGTGAGCCATGCAGTTTTGTCGCGGTGACTCGTTCAGCGGAAGTACCGCGGCGGAAAACCCACCCGTAGCGAAAGGGTTAAACGAAATTTCCATTGTTGCCAACATTTGTTTGATTGAAAAGAAAACACGTCAGACAGCATTCCTACTAAATAAATTAAGCCTATGATAAACAGTAAAATGAAAATAGCTGCAACTGCCTGATTCAACGCCACTAAAACTTACTAAATCGCTAATCGAATGTTCTAACTGTCTCTGCATCCGTATGGCTAACCCAATTTAACCAGGGGTGGACTACTGCGCGAAGGGCCACAAGTGTCACGCTAACGCGTCCTGCCTGAACCTGCAGACAACGTACGCCTGCCACTGCGATATCGGTTTCCAAGGGGATGGTCATAACTGTCACGGTACCTAATGCTTCTCTCTAACTATGCTCTCGCCTCCCCCCCCCTCTCTCTCTCGATCTCTCTTGCTCTTTCTATTTTGAGGCCGCGTTTAACAGCCTTCGGTTTCGATTGAACCTTTCCGGCGATCGATCCTTCGTTGTAAAGTTCTGTGAAACCGTGCAGAGAATCGGTAGCTGACGAACACAATCTAACGTGTGTTTATTTGCTCGTAACTCTGTCGACGGTTGCATCGAGTAGCCAGATCGTCGATGATTGCGGTCACGGAACTGCGGTGATATGGTTGCGTTTATGTCTCTCTGTAATATTCAAATTGAACTATTCAACTGAATTTTTGTCTGTGATAATAAACGCACGATTCCCCGCAGTCTCGTGATGGACCGTGAAAGGATCTTTCTGTTTTAGCACTTCGAAAAATAGGCTAACCTTAAGAATTGTTTTCAACTTTTAAAGTACGTACTTATAGTGGCTTCAAAAAGTGTTCGTACACTGTTTCACAAATAAATTTGTTTAATCCTGGAATTCTGAGTCTGATAGAAGTATTTGATAAAAGTTTGTGGGTATGTAGATTGTAATAGTATACGTATGAATTATTCTTTTCTGTTCATATGAATGCCATTTTAAAGGGGTGAAACCAGCGTTGAAATTTCTGAGTTTTCTCTCATTTTTTAACACTAGGTTTACTAGATTCTGGACTTCATGAGTAAAATTTGCAGAAATAATTACTATTATTCTTGGTAATTTTTACCAAGTTTTATTGATGGAACAATACAAATATTCCCATATCTATTTCCCTCTTAGTTCTGCAATTTCAAATCTTTTTTTATGCATACCTATTCTTTAATATATGAATATTAGAAGTAGATATACGAGAGATGTCCGTAAATCTAGTGTTAAAGATAACTTTGTAATGGTACTTGATGAAGCAAAACCATTCAAATAGAAAGTGTTTAATTTTTAATACCCTATCGCCCTGTCATAAAAAAAGAACAGAGAAAAGCTTGTACTCAAAAGGTAACAAATTGCTGGAACTTTGAGATTCGTTATCAGACCCCATAAAAGATATTTTGCCGCCAAAAAAATTGCTCTACGCAGGATACACCATGCTTTGTACACACATAAAGTTTCATTGTAATCAGAATATTATAAGTAGATGAATTTCCTTACTATACAGTGTACGAATACTTTTTGAAGCCACTGCATATCTATTTTTTAACACTTAGCCGACCGAATGGAGAGATCTCCCATTTTTTCCCTGAACAAAGCAGTGCCATTGATTCTATTTACTTTTGTCATTAGTTGATCCTAAGCTGATGTTGAATTTATTGAAAATTATATTTTGGAAAATTGATGAACAGTCCTGGTTCAAGACTAACTAATGACAAAAGCAAATAGAATCAATTGGAGGACTCTGTTAAGGACAAAATGGGAGATCTCCCTATTTGGTCGGCTAAGTGTTAACAGTACTGTAGAAGAATCAACTGTTTTTGTTTTTAACCCTTTAAGGTAGAAAGGCCTGTTAGTTATAACTGGAAAGTTATTAATGTTACTTTTTAGTAGAATGTGTATTTTAACCTTCAAATAGCCTCGAATAAAATGTTGTTTAACTTCATTCACAACTTGATGTCTATTGTTCAAGGTTGTTTGAAGGTTCGATTATCGGAACAAGTTTATTCGAAATGCTTAAATAAGTGTGTTGGTGACACAGATATAGATGAGTGTAAGCAACAAGGTGGGTCCGAGGGACACCATTGCAACGCGAACACAAAGTGTGTGAACGTTATCGGTTCTTACACATGCGAGTGTCTTCCGGGTTACCACAGAGTGGACAAGTTCAATTGCGCCGAGCTGGACGAGTGCGCGACCGGCCATCATGCGTGCGACCAGCACGCCACCTGCGTGAACACCGCGGGAAGCTATTACTGCATTTGCAGGGATGGCTACGCTGGCGATGGTTATATATGCAAACGTATGTCAATTTTACACTACATCCTAACTTAATTTTCTTAGTATTGTATGAGCATTTTGGTATTTAGAACATCACCATTTGTTTAATTCAAATTTATGAATTGTATCACTTTGTTCTTTCATACCAACCATACGTTAACACTAGAACTACCGGCAATTATAGTGTACTTATTTGCATGGAAGAGATCAAACTGAAAATTACAGGAAAAAATACGGAATACATAAGAAATAAATCTTTATTTATACCTTCTACGGAAAATCATAGGAAATTTTGGAAGCTTTACCACAATAAATTTATAAAGCTACTATGAATAATCACCAATTGGTCATTTTGACTGTTTTGGTAGTTCTAGTGTTAAACCTAAGTTATCAGAGCAATAGATAGAATAAAATCGAATAAGGAGAACTGACCATTTAGATTTTACTGTAACCTAACTTACTGCAGGATGCTGAGAACAACTGTTTAAAGTTTAATTCAATGTCAAAATAATTAATTCCGCTTGAGAAACGTAGAGTTATATTATGGTTCATATTCATGCTCTGAAATTTTGTGTTTTTTTAAATTATATGTATCCCATTGTAGTTCACGTAATCGTCATCTTCTTAGCCAAGAATTCCACCGTTCTGTGTATGGACAGCAAAGTGGAATAAATTGTTTAATTATTATTGTAAATAAGTTCACACAATCGACCAACATTTTTTCATCTACATAAACCGTACCCTAGCGACTAATTGATGCTTATACATAGATATATTCTAATTTTTCACTTTTTTTCGTTGATATTGTATCCAAAGGGCTTGACCCGTTAAAGTAAATAAATCAATTATAAATTAATTGGTGTTAATTAAAAGATGAAGAAACTTTATTGTATATCATTATAGATTCAGAAGTTTTCTCTTTGCCCCTTTCAGCCGTTTGCAATCAGACTTGCCAAAATGGTGGCGAGTGCGTGGCGCCAGGAAAGTGTTCCTGTCGGCGTGGCTACATTGGGAATAGTTGTGAACTCGATCTTGACGAGTGTGCGAGCGATTTGCATCGATGCCATCAGTCATCAACCTGTTTCAACATGCCCGGTTGGTACTACTGTCGTTGCAAGCCAGGTTACAGAAGCGCTCTCCACGACAGCACTCAGGGCACACAGTGTCTTGATATTGACGAGTGCAACGATCAGACTATCGAAAGGAGGCATACCTGCCATCCTAGCGCCAAGTGTGTCAATACTGAGGGCGGTTACGAGTGTATTTGTCCGCCTCAGGAGGACAATCACACTACGGAAGAATGTAGACTGAGTAAGTGCACCTATGTGTAACTAAATCTAGGGATTTTTCCATTCACAAGTTTTAAACAATGCAACCTCGAGAGAAACGTTTAGAATGGAAAACTAACGTAAGAACACTTGTGATTTTAATAGGCTGTTGGTTCGAGGGTAGAGAGGTGAAAAATGGAGAGATTCTAGCGCCATCTGGAAATCCCTGCAGAAGATGCACGTGCAAAGATGGCGTCATAACATGTAGAGATCCTATCTGCGACTGTAGCGCCCCCGGAAGTCACAGGGTCAAGTGTTGTCCGCAGTGTGACCCTGCGGCTTCCTGCAGACACCAAGAACTTCATCATCTAGTCTTCAGAAGCGGCGAACGATGGATATACCAGTGTCAGACTTGTGAATGCTTGGTAATAGTGCTAACCGCAGAGGCTTCTTATCTAACCTAATTCTTTTAAGTATTTTCTTTCCCAATCTCCCCGACAATAATTAAGATCCAATTCGTACACATTTTTTGAAAGTCACCGCACTCTAGAAATGATCTTAAATAAAATTCACTATTATTTATATCATTCAGTGCCTATTCTTGGTACAAGTATTATCTGGTTGGTTTTAGTATGGCGAGATAGACTGCTGGCAGATGGAGTGTCCACCGGTGACCTGTTCTAACCCAATAACAGAGGACGGGGACTGTTGTCCTCGTTGCGAAGACGATCCTTGCGCAAGAGAGCTACCTGAGAACGGCACCTCTCTCTCAGTACTGAACAGACCACGACCCTGTAGTTACTCTGGGATCATCCACGATAGTGGCAGCTCCTGGCAGGATCCCCATGACAAGTGCACCACATGCGAGTGCAAGGTAAGGAGGACATCTGGCCTCAATCACGTCGGGAGACCGAAGAATCGTTGGTCCCAAAGGATACGGATAGGATAGGGGGGTTCGCGGGGGAAGGGAAGCGTGAATCATGATAGAGAAACGGTGACCTGGATGCATTCCATTAGTTTGTTTCGTATTGGTGAAGAACAAAATACTTGTACAGGTTATGGTCCGCTCTTCCGTGATGTTTATTCGTACGACTTGCAGATGGCGCTTCAGAAATGACGCTACTGTTTATTCTAATAGTACACGCGGACATCCTGGTCATACGTTTCTTCTTGTTGCGCTTTCTTTTCACGCGAAATCAGGAGCTCAAGGTCAGTAAGTGAATAAAAAAAAAATAAATATCGCCTTCATTTAGCCGTGGATCTGTCATGTGTCTAATCAGTTACGTTCACTATGGTACGTTGAGGTGCAATCAATTGCTGTACAGCAGGCGAGCATTAAGAAAATATCGCTGTACATCGTACACGTGGCGGATTGATATTATATATTTAACACAGTCCATTTTTTTCTTCTTTCCTTCGTATATTTTTACAAGCTTCGGTTGCAACAAGTTTAAACACTGAATTAGCATTGCTTGCATTTTGCATGGTTAGCCATAAGCGTTAATGTGACTAACTTACGTGTAAATATATTTATTTCATTTTTTTTAAGTAATTAGAAAATAACATTCTTTTTCTTTTTAATTTGTTGTTTAAAGCGTTTAAAAAAGTCAACGTCGCTTTCAATTTTAATTACATTAATTGATTCATACTTTGTACAACGCTTGGAAAATTTCACAAGTATGATATAAATTATGGTATATTTTTGATCCTATAGCTCGGTGTTTCCCAACGTAGGGCCCACGCCCCACAGGGGGGCAATTCGAAAATGGACTCTATATATGTTTTGAAATTTTACTTACTGTGTTTTGTTAACAATTTCATACTGATTTCTTTCTAGAACCTATCATTTATGTTTCTTAAGTGAACAAATCAATTTTTTAATGTTAAAAATTATGTATATTAGTTAGGGGGGGGGGCATAAAAACTTTAGAAAGGTTAAGGTGGGGCATGGCACAAAAAAGGTTGAGAAACACTGCTATAGCTGAACCGAGCAAAACTAAGGAAAAGTTAAAATCAAAAAGTGCCGATGCTTAATTATCAAATTTCTGTGCTCATAATCGATTAGAATAATGAGAAGAAGCAAAGGAAAACGTCCTGATCAAAATACATTTGCGTCATAATATTAATCGTTGTGATGGATTACAATAATTTGTCCGCCACGTGTACGACAAATCGCATTTATCAGCATATGAATATACATACTTGTTTTTCTCTCGCTCTTTCTTTTTTATCTCTGTCATTTGTTTACCGTATAATAGGTAACCCTCGTATAATACAAGGTACCTATGTATATACTAATTGTCATTTGTTCTAACATGCAATTTATTTTTTGCGGTGTGCATAACGCGAATCAACATTTTGCAAGGCTATCTGCGCTAAGATCTTGGTCTTTTATACGCCGAGAGAAAATTGACTTAGCTATCTTCGATCATTCAATTACTCTGCCAGTGAAATTTTCGTTAATGTCTTTGAAGTATATATAAACCATTTCTTTATTTAATTCTCAGTCTCATTTTAATACTAGATACAATACACTATTTGGAATGAGGTTATCCAAAGTATTTCAGTTTAGTAAAAACTTGTATTAAATTCATCAGGGATATTACTGTAACATAATTCAAACATAACCTAACCTCAATGATTAACGAATCTGGATTTAAATTTAGCTTGCAATTCGTTTAAACGTAAACTGAATTTATAATCTTCAGGGTAACGTAAATCTGTCTGAAGTTACCAATTCGATTAATTCCGAGTTAATTTGGTCCTTATCTAACCTAATTGGAATCTAAGGTTAATCCAGTCTTGTTGAAAACAAAGTTATAAGTAGATATCATTGCATCAAAGACTCAACGAAGATTTTGATTAAGTTAAACATACTTAGGAACATATTCTCTTGGCGTGAGCTACCATTGCGTCGTATTAATCTTGTCGTTACGCGAAATTATCTAAAGCTGTATTCACTTGTAAATCAAATCTATTCTAACTGACTGTTCTGGCAGCGTTAGTGTACGAAACACGTTCAGGGGCGTCCCTAAGTTAGCCTAGATTATTATTATTATTATTATTATGTGTAATCTTTTTGGTTGTCTGCCTTGCACGCGGCAGTGTTCATTATTATTATCATAGTTATTGTTAGTCTTTTGTCAACAGTAAGACAGACGAGATTCCTAATTGGTCACCGTATACATATATACATATATGTACCTATTACTGCATGTGTATTTAATGATCAGAGTAATCACATACTATATGTAATGTAGAAATGAAAGTCGTTATTATTCTTATTATTATTGTTATTATTATTATCATTGTTGTTGTTATTATTATTTCTGTAGTGACAGTTGATTTAACAGTCGTATAGTTACTTTTTCTTCCATCTGACCCTTGCTCACTATATGAAACAGATGCTAAATTGCTTGAACAACAACAATATAATTTTTTGGGGGAATCAATTGTTAATTACCCGTTGCGTAATAATGCTGGTAATTTAGTATACATTACTCTGAACACTGCCGCGGGGAATAACCGGAATCGTGTGTGCGCGCAAATAAAGCTCTGATCATCTTTCGCCCCATTTTCATGAGGTGCAAATATTCCAAAGAATCTCACTGCTTCGGGTCGGCCCTGCATGGATCGTGTTCAGTATACATTCAACTGACAACGACTAACCGAGAGTAAATCTAACCTCATTGCAACCGAATGTGTAGCATGATCTCAACCTTGTCAATTCATTGAAATTCATTTTGATAAATAAACAACAACAATAAGACTGCCTGATTTTGGTGATAAAAAAGAAACAGGATAATTTAGCTGGTAAAAAAAAAAAAATGATCCGGTATCTAGAAGTCTGTAGAGATATAGATGGCGCTTTTCAGTGGAGCAGAAATTGTTAGGTTAAGCAGATGGTTTGTTGTGGTGACACCAGAAATGAATTGACGAGAAGGGATGAGCTGAGATGTTGAACGATTTTAATCCAGAAAGAGCGAAATGAGTGCTGTGTAATCATGCTGTGAAATTTTGTGTCCCGCCATTTCATAACATATACGAACTTACTTTGCCCGCGAACGACTAACCTGACTTGCCTAACGATGGGTATCCTTGCAGGTGCCGTACTGCGCCCAATTGGTGAGCAATAGCGCGTGTTGTGTGCATCGGTAATCACGTCACTTCTACCTCACCTATAATCTTCTCTACCCGCCTCTTTTTCCTTTCTTTCTTTTTTTTTTTAATTATTATTAACGTTTATCTCTTTTGCTTGTCACCTTTTAATTAACCACGAGCTAGAGCGCTTTCGTTTTCTCCTGCCTGCTTTTTTCTGGATAGCATTTACTTAGTATCTTTTGTTTTTCTCCGATGCTCCACCTGCTTCTTTCTCGGTTATGTTGCTGGGCAAGTTCGTGTTGATTTTTAAGCAGCCAGAGAAATCTTGTATGTTGATGTAATTTTTTTTCTTTTATTCAATAAGGTGTACACATCGTTTCTCGACAGTTTTCTGTCATTTCTTCAAAGTGACATTCTAATTCGATTTTTCTAACGAACGCCTGATCTTTGGGGAATTTTCTTTTAGTTTCATTTACGAAAAATCGGTACGAACTTCCCAAGTAATTCAATAATACCTTCATTTCGGATCTTTTCTGTGTTGTAATCTTTGAAATCAATTAGAGAGGGAACGTAATTTGCGTAACCCTGATTCGTTTGTCCGTTCGTCCGTAGAGGTCTCTTACGTTTGTTGATTGCAGCTCGCTGATCACCAGGCTTTTCTCCATGTTTCTTTTTTTTTTCTCGGGTTGCACTCACTGATCGTCTATGCCACGTGTTCGCAAAATTATTTTATTGTTGTTACACGGTAATTGGTAATGGGAACTGGGAAAATGGTGATTTGGAAACGATACCGTTTGGTAACTTTATATAGGGACTTTCTGTTAAAGGGTTAAGCGATGTTAGTAGAACTTAGTACAGTTGATTGTCATCATAGTCAACTTTGGACACGTGTTTGAATAATTGGTCACATGGTAAATGAATGACACGAATGATTTCTTTAACAGCAAGTGGCATAGATTGACGGCAGCGTTGCAGCAAGAAAATATTAATTTCAAGGGTGAATCGCGAGCACGTCGCATGTTTCATATTATGAACTACAATCAAAATTAATCTTGATCGATCTAAAGACCATATTTTATCAATCTACAATTCATAACAACGTGTGAGAGAATATTATTTCTATCATATTCTTAAGACAGAGCGATCAACTTTATTGAGTTTTAACATTACTATTTGATTTGTTTATTATTAATTGTTTATTACAAAATTATCACACTTTAAAAACGATGTTGATTATCCAAATTAAATTAATATTAGCGTTCTTGTGAGTTTTTAACAAAATTTAAAAAATATCCTTCGATTTCCTCGAATATTAAACATTTTGTCGATCGATCGATCAAGAGATGTACAATCTTTTTCTCTAATACAATGGCTGAATGCACGTACAATGATTCGCATGCACCGACTCACCCCACGCTCTTTTCTGACTGAATAATTCAATTAACATGTCACTTGATTCGAAAACGCACATTCAAAGATACACTGTGATCAAATTAAAAGGAATAAAAATTTCTCAAATATTTGGTATCGGTCGAGGCGCACGACGCACGTGGTGGCAGACACACGTACACGTACACAGGGATTGCATTTTGATTCGTTCTTGCCTCCTTTATTATTATTGTTGTTATTATTATTATTATTATTATTATCATTATTATTATCATTATTATGGTTTCGTTATACTTGAGCCTCTTTTGCACCCTCCTCTGATTTGCATTCGAGAATCGATAGAAGCACCAAGAGTTTCTTTCTCTTTGTCTATCAAGTATTATCTGACAACAATTCTGGTAGAGAAGAGAAAAAAGATATTTATTCCATTCGTTAAAAAAAAAAGAAAAATAACCACTAAGTTAAAATGATGCCATTTAAGGTGTCCACTGGTTAGTTTGAAACGTATAAAACCTAACCTATAACTTTTAATAAATTAGGTCTTTCTTAAAATAACTTGACTTGTGAAACTTTACTTTTCTTAATCGTTTTCTAATAATTATTGATTATAAATAATAGATTTATTAGCTCGTCCAGAATTGTTGTCAGAAGTAGTGATAACCTAGACACGTTATCGTCAAGGTATCAGA
Source organism: Tetrapedia diversipes (assembly GCA_033822845.1). Taxonomy (NCBI): domain Eukaryota; kingdom Metazoa; phylum Arthropoda; class Insecta; order Hymenoptera; family Apidae; genus Tetrapedia; species Tetrapedia diversipes. Next base: position 66,940 of record JAOPTO010001027.1, read on the forward strand.
TACATACTATGGAAATTCATTGTTTTGTTTCCCGAATGTCAGAGCATGATTGTCATGAGTCGAGTTTTTGTAATTTGTGCTCGTAAAAACAATATTTTACCGGTCGTACATGATCGTGGAAAGAAAGCACCGAACCAGGTTCATCAGGGAATGGAAAACACGGATTTTCTTCACAGCGGAACGTCGCATGCGGTATCAGCGAAACAATGAATTAACATATTATGTGGAGGATAACCTGTGTATCCCATTCGTGATGTGAAAAGTCTTGGACCAACGTTATAAGAGGAGTTAGGGTGACTATGACGTCCATGGTAGTTTTCTTTATTGCGTTAATTCTTTTTTATATTCTTTCTTATGAAAAAGATAACGATAAATAAAATTTACTCTAGCTGTATAACCTCCCAACGTTGTCATGTAGCTCAGCACCTTTGCAATTACAATTTCACGCAGAACGAACGCATTGTTGTGTCTTTAGCTGGTTTTCAGAAGTAAATTTCATAACCTCAATTTGAAACAGATAAAGCCACCATTTTTATTTTCAAAGACCTGCAGAAGACACTTTGATAGTAAAAAAAAAAAATTAAAAAAAAATAGAGTACACAATCATATCACAGACTTTAGACATTCAACCATAGTCACCCGATTTGAATTTCCCGCTTTTAATCAACTATCGCACCGCGCACCCAGCAGATGGAGCACGCACGCGAGAACCCAAGACTTTTTGCACGAACGGGGAGTACCCAAGTTGAGACTTCGCGTAAAAAAGATTGAAAAAGAAAAAAAAAATATGGAAGAGAGCAAAAGTTAGGCGACCACAACACAGTCGCTTGGTCCCGTTCGTTCCGTCGTTGGCTAACCCAATGTCCAACGAACCTCTCCGTAGGATGGACAGCTATGCTGCAGCTACGATTACGGCTGCGCTGGCGATCTGGGCAGCAACGAGCAGCAGCAGCAGCAACGTTCTCCAGTCGTTATTCCTGACCCTGTTGTACGCGTTCTACCGAGCCCTGCGGGGTCACCGATGGCTGACGGTACACCGGAAGCAGCTCTATCAGCGGTTACCGTTTCCTCCCCCGCTGGTGCAACACCGGTCACCAGCGCCTACCTTCTGTCAGCCACGTCTTCTTCCTCGGCCATCAGCAATGTCGCCGCCAGCGAGTTCACCGTCAGAAAAGGTCACTGGAGGCTGCAGAGCAACCTGCCCAAGTCATCCCAGCCTCTACAGCAACAGCAGCAACAGAGGGGCGATCGTCGTGTCAGAATGCAAGCACAGCAACAGCAAGCTTTGCCAACAGCCAGGTACCAATTGGCCTCTGGAGCAGCGACAGCGTCGTCGTCGACGCTTGAACGCATTACACCTACATCGACGTCGTCGACGACGACGGCTAAGGTTTTGGTCAAACACGAAGTCAAGTCACAGACTTCTACGTCGCGACGTCAGCGCGTCAAGACGGCCAACAATGGTTTCGCGAATCATCGTAGCAACGCGTCCTCCACTTCCGTCACCTCCTCATCCTCGCCGTCATCCTCGCCTACGCTCGCAATGATGGTGCCCTCCGGCACGAACCTCGACTCGGAAGCGGACAATGTCTCGACCAGCAGCAGCGCCACTAGCGAAACCGTGGTCGCGACCGGTTACCGACTGTCGGCAACGACAGGAGGGCGCCACAGGCGCAGCGACACCGGGGAGTCCGTGGCGCGCGACACTGGCGCCACCTGAGGCTGACGCTTCTGTGGATAGTAGGAAGAGACAGAAATGAACACTGGCAAGGCATTCCAGGGGGTGTAGCACGAGAACCGGGCCGTGGCCCGACATAGGAGCAAGCAAAGAAGTGTTCTGTACGGTCGCCTGATTTGTTTAATCGGGTTGTTGTCGAGGGAAACGAGCGCACCGAAGATGGGGCAAGAAGATGAACGTGATCACAGGCGATGAACAGAGGAGCATCATAGAAAGATCTTCATAGATCCGACGATCATGACGACGATCATGAACAACGATGACGCCAATGTTAAGAAAGAACGTCCAATGTCCTTGGCAAGATCGATCCTCGTCCAGCCTCAACTAATCGTTGCGTATCGTTGGATAATCGATCTAGAAACATTTCTCGTCATTTCGTGATCTGTGCTTAGCTAATCGGAGTCGCGAGAGGACACAGAGGAGGATTATCGATGTAATGCTGAATTTAGGTTAGGTGTATTAAGTGCGGCGCTTCGAGGACACGGTGTTCGGTGAGAATTACGATTGACCGGTTGTCAGGGAATGTTAGATACGCCAAATAGACGAGCCTGTCAACATCGAGACGCTTCTGTAGGAACGTGCGGTGAAACGAACGGACAAATTCAATCGGCATGGTGGATTCGACATTTTCCTCTGCTAGTTTCTTTCTTGTCCCTCGAGGTGGCGGGTCGAAAACAGAGAGCGTCTTTGTCGCTGATCGTCGACGAACGGAGGCGTCTTTCCGTTGCGTTTTCCACTGGGTCAAACATAACACCCAAGTGAAACAGAATCGAGAAACTGAGCCCGTGACGCGCGCGCGGTGTCCTCTGGTGGACGGTTCTCTAACGAAGCAGCACCGATCGCACGCTTTCGCGATTCCTTTTGGCGTAATTTCCATATTGAACAGGTAGCGCACAATATTTTGGCCTTATAAAAGTTATAAACAGGAAGCAAAAAAAAAAAAAGAAGAAGAAAAGGGAGCGTCTCTTGTCGTTCCGCCAGCGGGAACTGAACCGTTCAATTCGAATCGTGTTCCCTGTTTTTACGGTGAGGCGAAGGGGGAAAAAGAGAGAACGATAGGAATTAATAATTTATCGTAAGGAATTGAATATCCCAACGAGAAGGACAGAGAATAATAAATGAAAACAACGTTATACATAGGAGAGCTCCATAATATACTTATTAATATACACAAATATATATATGTATATTATATATAAATATATATATACACGATGTATATTCGATATACAGATCGCGCGGGAAGCATTAACGAATCTATTTAAACGAGTGATGTGAATCTAGATCGATATATTGTCGATTATATTATTAAAGCAGATGATACACATACATGTACACATACACGAATAAACAGAAAGATATTCTACGATGGATATAGATCATATCTCGTGACAATGTAGGTAAACACGTGATATGTCACCGGGGCGGCCATATTGCGATCATGTGGACACTACAGAGTTCGTGTTCCTTGACGAAAATGAAAACGATGAAAAAATATATATATATATATAATAATAATAATAAAAAAGTGAACGAGAGAACGTATAGTCAGTCGTTGTGCTTCAAACGTTAACGTTTACGGATCATCGTTATATATTATGGCAACGCGAAGATTCCGATTCTCGCGGAGACTTCGAGAGAGAGAGATAGCGACGCGTTTATTGTAGGCATGCCATTATAGGTCGGTTCAGTTTCTCTGGTTCTGGAACGCTGAATGGTTTATGCCTGATCCACACGTGTGAGTTATCGAGCGCACAATCTGTGCCCCGCAGGGTGTACCAACTGTTGGCCCTTAAAACTCTCTTTTGGACGGTGAAAGTTAAATGTGTTCGTACAGCAGTAAACGAAATTAATTTGAAAACCTTCTGTTGGTTCATTTCACTGTCATTTATTTCAATGAAAAAATATACAGTTATTTCGATTAGCTGGAAATTAGGTTATAGCACTGATTTTAGTTATAGAACCAGAAAAAAGCCTTATGTTGTGTGTTTAAAGTTGAAATTGGAATTACAGAATTTTTCAAACAAGTTATTTTCTGCTTAGAGATACGCTTTGATTTATGCAATCTCGGAAGTTACATTTATGAAATCTATTTTGCTCAAATCTGCAACCTCGTGTTACGTAAAACACTTTGTATCGAAATTAAAGTCAAGGACACGTCTAGCTTGTCACCGGTGCGATTAGATTCGTTTAATTATTACTTGTATACCGGACGATGAACGGCCGGCTCGCTCGAACGATTCTTTATCTCGCTCAACCCAACACGACCACTACGACTACATTCCTCCTTGATTAACAATAAGTAGGCACTAAAAATGAGAGAAACATATAAATATATATATACACAGGATAAATGATTATTGTGGATAAATGAATAATTAAGAAAGCAAGAAAGCGATGGTTATATAAATAATTAAAATAAATGAATGAATATATATATATATATATATGTACACGGAGAGGAGGCACGAGTATATATACATGTACGTATACATACGCATACGAATGAAAGGAATGGTGGAGCACTCGGGTGGATTAATCAGTTAAATGAGTAATTCTTGGACAAATGATGCGCGTTGAGAAGAACTTGTATAACATGCATTCGTAATCGATTGTTCAATGTGCAATAACGTAACGATAACGGCTTAATCTGTAAAGGAAACTCCTACTAATCGCGCGGTACCAATGCTACTCCACGTTTAACGGAGAATCTTCATTGATATAAAACGTTCGTTCACTAGAGTCGCATGACTGTCGCCTGTACGATCTCTGTCGACTGTTTCTAATCCATCCAATTTTTTTGAATTTTTCTCCAGGTAAATTCTCAAAGCAAAATTTTACGAACCCCCCCTTTTATTTTCTGCTTTCAATTCCGAGGATTACGGTCGTTTATTTTTTTGTTTATCCCAAAAGCATCTTTGGATTCAGCCATTGCAGACGGTGGCCATTTTGTAGGTGGCCACGTGACACAACGAAGAGCCGACGCAAGATGGCGGCCAGCCACGCGACTCTGATTGCAAGCTCCAGGCATGTATACGAAGAGTACGATCCGTTCGAACTTTTTTTATACGTAACAATATAGTTTTCCATCGCGATGTTAACGAAACAAGAACAGCAAAACGTGGATTCTCGATGTAAGAAGAATCAACGGTAGATCTCGTGCATTTCGTATGCACGCATGGACACACATACGCTATATATATATGTTTGTACGCGTTAAACGATAAACGAGCGAAGAAACGTGCATCTGGCGAACGAATGGTTAATCAATTACCAGAAACTGATCGGCGAACGTGCTGCGTTGCTTTGATTGTATATAGAAACGTGTAATGTTATAGCGACACCTCTATTAGCGAGTCGATACACGCATGCGCGTATGCACACACGAAATACAACCGAGACTAATCGCCAAATGCGATTTTAATTATTTAACGAACAAATTAAACAACACGACATCGAGATCTATTACAACGTGTGACACGAATTTATTGATGAGCGACGAAAAGATGCTGTCGACGACGACTGATGATGATGATGATGATGATGATGATGATAAATAATGATACATGATGAGAGAGAAAAAATTAGTTTCGAATTATTTCGATTAAAATTAACTATTAATACTGAATGAAGTTTCTAGGAGTGAAGACCAACGTCGAATTTTTTCTCTTTAAATCGTTTTATAAATTATTCACTCACTCACACACACACACACACTCTCTCTCTCTCTCTCTCGCGTTCTCTTCGCGACATTTCTCAAAGTTTCGAGGCGGAAACAGGACGAAAAGATCGGTGCGTCGTATCGTAAACTAGCATACAATTAATTGATAAATAAATAGAATCATATTACCAATTATATTATCGATAAATATCGTGTTAAGCATTTACGACAGATTAATCTCGAGGAGTGGGGAGAACACGAGGAAGGACAAGCCTAAAAATGTACACAGTGTAAGTGGAAATGTGGTCGACCTCAAAACAAGTACATGAAAACGAAAAAAAAGAAAAAAAAGTAATACTAAATCCGTCAAGGATTAGCGGAAATACCGATTAATACTGAAAGCGTGCCACGTTAGGTGTACCGTTCCATGGCCGGAAGAGGGAGCGGAGACTAAGCGGAATGCTCCGTTGTCAGCTTCCGTTTCGGTGTACGAACTTCTTTAACACCCATGCGTATTGTGGTCTAAGATTGTCCTAGGAAACATCCAAGAAAGTCGTAGTAGCTGGCAAACCTTAGGTTTACAGATCTTCTTAAGGTTAGGCGAAAAAATTGTACTAATCTTTCTTTTTATAAGAGGTTAGAAAATCACCGAAAAATTTCCTTCACCTTTTGTACCTAACTCTCACGTAATCGGAGGGCAACAGAAAGATACGTCAAGGCCTAATTCTTTGAACTCCTATTTTGTAGAAGTAAAGTCTAACAAGTGCACCACTGTGCTAACGGTATCGTTTTCTTGAAACCGCATAAATCGTAGAAATGATCAACGTCCCGATACCGATCATGAGTGTCCCCCTTAAGGAATTGACATCCAATCTGGCAACGTGGCATTCGTTCACAGTCATCCGCGCGTTGTTGTTCATTCGATTTTTAGTGAGGATCTGACAGGCCTCGTAATCAGGTAGGTAGGATAGATAGGTCGGTAGGTAGACACCTGAAAGCAGGGCGGCGATAGATAGAGGGAACGTCGCGTTCCATAGCGAAATTAATTGTACAGTGCTCGGTCGTTTCTCTTCGTACTTTGGATAGATTTGAACACTAGCGTAAAATAATAACGAAAATCGATGAAAGGGAAACGACGAGACGAAGTTGGACCTCTATCGTTAGCGGAGACAATGAAGAAGAAACTTCAGACGGACAATTTGAGAGAAAGAAGTATAAGGGAAGTAGTTGAAAAGCAGCAAGAGATCCAGCCGCGAAAGGACATCTTTTATAGTGTTACCCTAATGATTAATAACAGTTTACCACGTTACTTCTGACACTATCGTTAGTTAACGCCTAATTACTTATTACCGTGGTAATTAACTACACAACGACTAAGTAACTAGTAAGCGCTTTTAAATTAAACGAGGTTAACCAGAATCTAAACTACAGCCAGCCTAGTCCCAGTTTAATCTGCGCTGAACAATTAGACGTTACTACTGTTACTATCTTCCGGCACTAATTGTTACTGTCATCGTCGTCGTTTCATTTGATCTCGTCGTTGTATGCGATCGTTGGCGCCTGGCGTGTCTTAACCTCTTGGGGGTTAAATTTTATGAAAATATATTATCGCATTGTCCGCTTGGACATTTTCTGACAAGGGAAGTTTCAAACAAATTGTCTCTTCAAGAATTTCGTAAAGTTGAGAAAGTCAAGTTGATTAAAATTCATTTCCGTCAGCAACGAAATTATTTTCTAGCTTGCCCGCGATCGGACAGACATTCGTTGGTTGGTCGTAACTGTAATGGCCGCCAGAGTGAACACGCAGCGCCATCGGTCGCGCGTCGCTTGCAATAAAACTCGACGTCGAGCATGATGAATCAAATGAACCGCATGTTAGTATTATATAGTGTCTTACACATGCTAGTGGCTGGCACAATCGTCACTGCCGGGACTACTATCGTCATCCTCGTCTTATTCGATCATTCGATCAGGGTATCAGATGGCCAACACTTCGATTGGAACGTCAGGTTTCTAACTGTCAATAACGTGCTTTACTAACTACCGTCGTAACTTGTCCAAACTGTTCAGTATACCAGCTAACGTCGATGACAAATTGTAATATCGAACGGGTGGTTCCGTTTCTTTTTCTCGTACACTTCGAAAACGGGGTGCTAGTCGAAACAACGCTGTGCTTACAATCCGCGTCGCCCTACGCGTGCAAGTGTACGCCACCTGGTAAATTCAGTTGGACTGATGTGAATGAGAATCGTGGAGCCTCGCTCTTCCAGTGTGTACTGCTCATCCTTCGACTGCCACGTATACTTTCGAACTCATCGATTCTTCGAGTCGGCTCACTCAAACGTTATTGGATTATGTTCGATTAAGATGTGGTATACTAATTTTTGTTATTTTAACGAACGTTCTTCGGCGTAAAAATGGAATTACTAATGTGAACGTTGTTACAGCAGGGCTCGTTGTATTTGGTTGAGGAATACTCGTGAGAATCATCGCGAACGAAATAAAATTGGGTCGACTTAAGTTCTGGGTCGTCGACGAGTACGGAGGATCAAACGATGGTCGTTGAGGTTATAAGTTTGAGGATCTATTCTATCGACCGACTTTTCGACGCGCTGCTATTAAGAACGCGTCATCCCCGCTACTCCTACCTATCTTGTCCTTCCTCCTTCCTCTCGTTCTTTCTTGAATCGCCATTATCGGGTCTTCTCGAGCGAACGAAACGTTCTCTGATCGAACTGAATTCGTTTTTACCCATTGCTCACGATTAAACCACATAATCATGCGACTGCTGACCAATACGAAACCGATCGAGCTGTCCAGGTTGATCGACTGACTGAATATCCTTGTTGGCCCTCTATAGACGATAGTTCCTAGCTCAATTTAATCCCAGATATAAATCACTAGCCTAAGTCTCATTCGAGTGTAAACCGGAGGACAATGAAGACTTCGCTCAGGCCTAATTTAATCCTATTACAAACATAGACTTAGCCTAACCAAAACACGATTCGGGCTAGCCCGGGTGAAATTTACCCGTAGCTCGGTAACATAACCTCTAATTTAACCAGAAACTTGACCACGGAAAATCTGTTAGCTCCGTGTTAGTTCAGACTCGTAGCTTTAGACCCGGTTATTGTAAACGCTAATCTTAACGTTAATCGTTTGTAAATTAAGCCTATAAAGGGTTGAATACCGATTGGGGGTTCGCAGGGCGACGATTCTTGGACCGATCGTTTCCTATTGGTCGTGAAATCGCTTTGTAATCGCGTGCAACGAGATTATCTCGGGCGTTTACGTTGGTCATGGACTAAGGCTTGGTGCAGAAAGGAAGTGTAAACAAATATTAAATGTATAAATCTCGGATCCACGGGATCCAGATTGCTATATGATTAAAAAAAAAAAAAAAAGAACGTGTTTCGAGCGTCGCCCGGACGAATAAACAGCAGTTACTATAATAATCCACGGCTTTTGTTTCGTTTCCAAAGATCACCGGGTTCATTTCATCCTTTTGATTGCCGCTAAATTATTCGATTTCTTCGTTGATCGGATTAGACAAAATTTAAACGAACAAAATGGCCCTCCGTATGATGATTTACCAAAAACGATGAATAAAAATCGATTCCAAGGCGACGTCCTTCACGTTCCCATGCTTGTTGTGCGACGAATGTTTCTATGTACGTGTACAACTTTAACTTGATAGCCTACGAAACGGAAACGGATCCAGACGCGTAACGTTTACGGACGGGGGAGACAACATAACCTAAAAATTGACCGTCACACCGTGACGCCGGAAGCGTGACTCGATCACTATTATTATAATAATCGATATTAAATTCAGTTCGATTGGCATAATTTGTTCTCTACTTTCTCAGTTAGGTGTTATTAGAAGCATCAAAGTATTTCTGGTCTTTCCCTCCCCTCTCCCCCTCCCCCATCCCCCCTCCATCGCTGAATTCGCTGGATCCGTCCGCGCCTACGAATTATTGTACGGTACCGCCGTGTTAAAAGTGTATGGGGAGTTGATTTTCTAGTCAGATTACGATTATAAATAATTTTACGTTGACAGTCGGTAATTTTTACATCGCTGTGAATATGTAAGATGTTACTTCTCTCTCCTCTCTCTCTTTCTCGTTCCCTTTCACACCCACACACGCGTACACGCGCGCGCTCTCTCTCTCTCTCGCTCTTTTTGTTGTTTCATTTCCTATCCCTTTCCACCATTCTTCGGTTTTCTCGAGTCGAGCGTGACTCTCGTCGGGAAACAGGACGAGCGAACTATAGTAATTAATACTAAAATAAACGAAGCGTTGAGAGACAGCAGAGGCAACGATTATAAAATACGATCTTCGACTTTAATATATTAATTACGAGTTATTATTATTATTATTATTATTATTGTAATTCTTATGATTATTTTTATTATTATGATTACGATTATTAATTCATTGCTACCATTTTTCGATTATTACTTAAACTATCACTACGATCATATTATACCTTTGTAAATGAGAATCAAGACATTGACGGTTAGGGAGAAAAAAAAACTTAATAAATTGAAATTCTATTAACTCAAACGTGTTCTACTGTTACTCCAGCTCCTCTCTGGTTTCCCGTCTTTCCGGAAGTGTAAATAAATGAAGTTCGAACAGTCTGGTGCGTTTGAATTTTTTTCACACCTTCTCCAATCACTTAATTGATGTACAGCAACGGACAAAAGTTTAAGATCAATGGGTCAGCAAGAATAAAATAATTTGTACACGAGGAATAATACAATAAACAAATGTCGTGTTTTGTACTAATCAACAAGTACTATACTATCCTATTAATAATATATATTTTATATAAATAATAAAAAAATAATACATAAATAAATATATATATTATATAAATAATAAAAAAATAATACATAAATAAATATATATATTATATAAATAAGAAATAAATAATAAAAAAAAATATATATATATTATATAAATAAGAAATAAATAATATATAAATACATATATTATATAAAAATATACTATTTTACAATATCTTTTCGTTTTAAACTTATGTTCGCTACTGTAGGTAACCATTTTACCCAGCATAATGAAATCAGCTGGCTCATTGCAACGTTTTCATTATTTCTAAATTATTAGATCAATGTAATTATCGTGATAGTTTATAGTAATTGGTTTGACGTATAATATCGAGCAGGTATTTCGTATTTTGTTCCTGAATGCATAAACGAATCTTTACTATCTCGGTATCGGTTTAGGTTATCGACTGGTATCCTGTCTATTGTACAGTTGCCAAAAGACTCGGATTCGTAAGTTTTTTTTTTGAGGTCACGACACCTGTTCTTTTGTGCGAGGCAAGGTAACGTTAGTTCCGACGTATTCCTCGGTAGTGATTGAGAAACTTGTAATCCGTTAACATGCATTTAAATGCAGCCAAGATCTTGCGTAACAAAATTTCTGTTTCGAACAGCAGCTTTGAAAAAGCTTAACGCTAGATTTACAGACATTTCCTGTACATTTATTTCTAATATTTGTATATTAAGGAATATTTTATACATTAAAAGGAATTTGAAATTGCTGAACTGAGAAGGAAATAGATTTGGGTACATTTGTATCGCTCCATCGATAAAACTGAGAAAAAATTTTTAAGAATAATAGTAATTATTTTTGCAAATTTTACTCCTGAAGCCCAAAACCCCTCAAATTGACAGGTCCCGTAAACCTAGTGTTAAATAACAATTCACCGACATAATATTTTATATTTCATCGAAGCATTAACACTATAGAACTGTCAGAATGGTCAAAATGGTCAAAATGGCTAATTCGTAATTTTCTGTAGAATCTCGGTAAATTTATTCTGATTCATTTTTGAAAATTTACCATGACCCTTTGTAAAACGTACGAGTGCAATTCTGTCTTTCAGAGATTTCGTAGCTTTTTTCAAACAATTTTCAATTTTGTTTCTTTAATAATTCCAGTGTTAAATAAAATAATGGAACAAAAGGTCATCTATAAATTCTCGCAGAATTCCCGTAGAAATATGAACCAGCTGGAAAATTCAAAAAGCTACCAACGAATCACCATGAATTTTCGACAATACCAGCACTGCATCATAAAACTTCCAAAATCATCAAAAAAACACTATTAAACATCAATGGAGACGAAATATTTCCAAAAATACCCATCAAATAGCTTTAAATAAAATAATGGAACAAAAGGCCACCTATAAATTCTCGCAGAATTCCTATAAAAATACGAACGAGCCGGAAAATTTAAAAAGCTACCAATGAATCACCATGAATTTTCGACAATGCCAGCAATGCAACATAAAACTTCCAAAATCATCAAAAAAACACGATTAAACATCAATGGAGACGAAATATTTCCAAAAATACCCGTCAAACAATATTCCCTTAAAAATCACCACGTTATCAAAGCTTCAAAAATCCCCTAGATTAAAAACCACCACAAAAGTCCCATCAATAACTCCGATTAAACCCCAAACCCATCGAGAGTCTAAACCAATAAAAAATCCCTTCTAGCAAACCCTTCTAGCAAATCGTCTTTGATGTTCGTCCTACAGTTTCACAACCTGGCAACGAAAATTCTACGAATCCCAACTGATTCTGTCCAAACTCTTTGAAGCATCTTCGAAATCCGCTCTTCCTCTCCTCGAGCATGCGTCACCGTCCCGAAAGTTACCTCGTCATGCGTGCAGCATATATCTTTACCTGGAACTGGTACATGTATGTGTGTGTGTATGCGTGTATATATATACGTGTATGTGTAGTGTGTGTGTGTGTGTCAACCAGTGTTCCGCGGCGGAGGAAAGAAGGAAGGAAGGAAGAAATCGAAGGAGAAGGAGGAATGTAAATGGTGAACAAGCGTTGTGTCAACGCTTATCGGCGATGTTATCAGCAGGAGTAGCGAGTTTTTCTGCCGGCTAACCGACGGTGGCCGCGTCAGTCGAATCGCAACGAGCGTACGACGCGGTCCACCATTTCCCGGACGCGAGAGGAGGAAAACGGTAGCCGAAAAGAGCTAGTCGAGCAATCTCATACGATGCCAGCTCCTGTGAATCTGGCCGAGGCGAGCGTTGAACAGGTTAAGAAGTTCTTCGATTCGTTCGACATTGTCCTGTCGGACTGCGATGGCAAGTTTACACAGCTTCCGTTACCTCGACGATCATGCTTGATTATCGGCGGTGGTGCACGGTTCAAGTTTTCTTCGAGTTTCCGGGACTGGCAGCGTGGAAATTCTCGCGGACGAAGGTATCAGCATACCTTTTTCCTGGGAAGTGGATAGGAAGTGTTTGTAACGGGATGAAACGGAAGGGATACAGTAGCGGGCAAAAGTTTAAGACGAGAGTGGAGGACGTGAAACATAGTTTTATCATGGTTTGTAGCTGTTTTCTACAGTACCGTTCATAAGTATTTTGCCATTCTATGGAGGATGTTTATGAGAATGTTTATGTGGAACGAAAATATTACCAAGAAAGGTGTTGCAAGGTTTATTTATATTTATTTATTTATTTTTCTCATAAATCCATTAATTTATTATTTCTTATATATTTATTTTTTTCATAAATCCATTAATTTATTATTTATTATTTATTTATTTTTCTCATAAATCCATTAATTTATTATTTATTTTTCTCATAAATTCATTAATTTATTATTCATTTTTCTTATAAATCCATTAATTTATTATTTCTTATATATTTATTTTTCTCATAAATCCACTAATTTATTATTTCTTATATATTTATTTTTCTCATAAATCCATTAATTTATTATTTATTATTTATTTTTCTCATAAATCCATTAATTTATTATTTATTTTTCTCATAAATCCATTAATTTATTATTTATTTTTCCCATAAATTCATTAATTTATTATTTATTTTTCTCAAAAATTCATAAATTTATAATTTATTTACAATTATTTATAATTATTCGAAAAAGCTTCTTTATTGAAATTTCTCAGGATTTCGAATGAAGGAAAAAGGGTGAAATGGGCAAATATTTATAGGCGGTAGTGTAGATATTCATGTTTACTATTATTCTGGTGGAACAGTGTTTATCGATTGTCACAGCACGCCAATTTTGTTTTATCTTTGTGCTATTTTTCTCATAAATTCGTTAATTTATTTTCGTTCACTCTTTGCTGTTCAACTTTCGTCCGCTACTGTGTACAATACGTTGAGCTCGAGACACTGAGTGGTAAGGGAAAGGTGGGTGATAAATTTTCAAATTTGGAACATTGGCAAAACGATTTGCGAGATTGTGTGCGAATTTTAACCAAATTCAACCGTGCACCATCGTGTATCCCGCTTCGAATCGCTTGGTTGGTTGTTTCAATCCCTTCGCGGCGGACATATTGAAACGGTGATGGTTGTCTACTGTCAGGCGTCATTTGGTATCTGGGGAAACCGATCCCGGGAGCAATGACGGCGGCCAACACACTGCAGGCGCTCGGCAAAAAGCTGTATCTAGTGACGAATAATAGTACTGTAAGTATGGATCGATATGTGGAGAAGCTGCGGATAAACGGGCTGCACGTGAAGGCGGTGAGTTGATATTTTTTGCTGATCAGTAAGATGAAAAGAGACACGATACACTCCCCGTATCCGAATTTTTGTTTATCCGAGTACCTCACTATCAAGTATCATTATCTGAACATTTTTACGATTGAAGTGATCACACTTTTTGAATTTCTGTTCATTGTCCAGAATTTTCTGACGGATAATTTTCCCGAATTAGGTTATTATTCACTCCTGATTCTGTAAAAATCTGTATAAAGAGACCCTGTTATTCTTGTGATAATTTAAAGAGAATTCTCGTTATTTTTCGTATTATTTGCTACGTTTACCGTTTTATTTATTTTTGTTTCAGTATTTCATTAAAATATATTGCGACACATACATTTGTATATTTGTTTGCAATCTTATAGATTAAGAGAAGAAGCTTGAATTTTATAAGTCCCGAATTTTTATGCTAAGAAACATGGTTACCTTATTACAGTAGTAGATGTCTTTTGTTACAAATGTGTGTCTTTTAGATGCAATATGCACTTGTGGTTGGTTAGGTAAAACCTTGATAAGTAGATTTTCATGTAAATTTGATTCTTTTACATAAAGATGAAGATATGGAATTTAGACAGAAATTTGTTTTATCCACTAAATTGTATTACTTGAAATTTAGACGTCATCTATACTTTTGCATATTATGTGTATTCTTCGGGATTTTGCTCATTTGAATTTCTTATAAATGCATAAAGGTTTAGAGTCTACTGATAAAATAAGAATTTGGTATGAAGCTGACAGTGTACAGTGTGACAATGGTAACTAACAATAAGTGAAAACGTGTAGCTATAGGACAGCATGACTTTTGGTACAAAGAAACACTTTACAGAGTTAGAAAAACTTTTATAAAGTAGTTATAGAAATATAAAATCTTTCAGTACTGAAACAGATTATTAACCCCTTGTTATTATTATTAACCTTTATTATTATCCCTTTATTATTTATTATTAACCCCTAGTTATATTATTAACCCTTATTATTTACTATTAACCCTAATTATTAATTCTTTATTATTTATTATTAACCCTTATTATTGACCCTTATTATTTACTATTAATCCTAATTATTAATTCTTTATTACTTATTATTAACCCTTATTATTGACCCTTATTATTTACTATTAACCCTAATTATTAATTCTTTATTATTTATTATTAACCCTTATTATTGACCCTTATTATTTACTATTAACCCTTATTATTGACCCTTATTATTTACTATTAACCCTTATGATTAACCCTTATTGTTAACCCTTTATAAACAAAAAGGGACATTCTGTCCTCAAAAAATTCTAAATGTAATGCACTGAAATTAAGTGCATCAGGATTTACTCATTAAAATTTCTTTAACTCAGATAAACAATATTAAGATTTTTAAACATGATCATTTGTTATTAGAAATTTATGAAACTGCTATCATTTGATTATCGACAGTCACCTTTCACATGAAAAAGATTAATTTTGTTGATTTCTATTTGAATGAATGAAGTTTAATGACAAAGTAACAGTTGTTCTAGTATCTGAATATTTTTGTCTTGTTGTTAATTTGGATACAGAAAGCTATACCATATTCTACAATATTTGAGGACATTGTCCCTGGGAACTGATTTGGTTATTAGATCTAGATAAGAATTATTAGATGTAGATAAGGGTATGTACACTATTCTCTAGAATAATGTAACAGCATTTGTACTTGAAAATGTAGTATTTACATATTAATTTTAATGAAACGTTACACGGTGTTAAGATCTTAAATGAGAACAGTGGTTCTCAAACGACGTGCCGTTAAAGGAATATAAAAATGTGAAAAATGCAAAAATGAAATTTGTAGAAAGGTTCGTATAGTCTGTAACTGTCGAAGTGATAAATTATTAAAATAACTATTAAGATAATGCGTGGTAAAGGTTTTTTCGAATAAAATTTGTCAAACAGTTTACCAACAGAACAAAATCTTCTACTTAAAACCCTTTACCTTATAACGACAAATTATAGTGAAACAGATTATAGGTTAAACATGATAAAACTGTGATATATTTATAATACAATTTAATTTTAACGTTAACTGTAGTTTTAGTCTATAAGGTCAAGTATTTATAAAATATAGATTACTAAAATATAAATTACTAAAATTGTAATTTACTAAAATATAAATTACTAAAATTGTAATTTACTAAAATATAAATTACTAAAATATAAATTACTAAAATGTAATTTACTAAAATATAATTTACTAAAATATAAATTACTAAAATTGTAACTTACTAAAATATAAATTACTAAAATATAATTTACTAAAATATAAATTACTAAAATATAATTTACTAAAATATAAATTACTAAAATTGTAACTTACTAAAATGTAATTTACTAAAATATAAATTACTAAAATATAATTTACTAAAATATAAATTACTAAAATTGTAACTTACTAAAATGTAATTTACTAAAATATAAATTACTAAAATAACATGTAAAATTCTGATATTTTATATTTGATACTTCGTCAAGGTAATAGATAAGTAACAATTAACATGCGTGATCATTGAATAAATTATAACTTATGCACATAATATGCAAGAAGCATGCGATATGCATATAATTTTCTGTTTCTCTAATGATAAAATAAATTTCAGTCCAAGTCCAATTACTTTATCTGTTTTCTGTTAAAATATACATTTGCATAAACGATTCACTGTGTAGTCATAAGTGAAACGGTTAATTCTAAAATATTTCTTAATCGTTTTCCAATAAAGAGGGCTATTTATCGAGGCTACATATCGAGGAATTTAATTATATACAACAATTAACGTAGCAATTATTGACAGGCAAACGAAATGAATTTTTAATTAAAAATTTTTTATCCTTGTCAGTGAATTGGTTAACTAATAATGTTAGAATAGTTAGAGGAAGCATATTTGTCATTGATGTTTGCGATTTTACACGTTTACAGGTATTTTATCGTCACGTGTAAACTTCGCGTACCTGGTCCATATTTGAAAACCCTACAATCACACTTTTGTACATAATAGCATGTTGTTATTGCGTGCTTTTCACCAGTTTAGTATCATTTTCGCATGTAATGTTTACCAATCCATAATAAACCTGATCGTTTGTTATGATGACTTCACAATAATATTATGAAGACGTATACAGTGGTATATATTAATAAATAAAAAAACAAGTATATATTAAAAAGTTAAGATAAAAGTAAAGTAAAAGTGTGAATCGAAAAGCTTAAAAGACTGAATTAAATAATTGCAAAAAGTTATTCAAAAAATTGGAAAAAGTAAAAAAGGGAAGAAATTGTTACGAAAAGTTCGTTGTTTGTTATTAAATCGACAATTTTTAGGTGATCAACAAACTGTGAAAAAAGCTTTCTACGTTTTCATCGAACAATACCGAGTTTATGTGCAGTAACGGATTAAAATTTATTTGAATTTTATGTTTAATTGCGAATTTTATAATTAATATATTTTTATTATAATTAATATTTTATAACTAATATATTTTTATTATAATTAATATTTAACGGATTGAAATTTAAGACGAAAAGATTTTCGAAAATAGAGTAACATGGTTTATAAATATCAATTTTATAACTAATATATTTTTATTATAATTAATATTTAACGGATTAAAATTTAAGACGAAAAGATTTTCGAAAATAGAGTAGCATGGTTTATAAATATTAATTTTATAATTAATATTTAACGGATTAAAATTTAAGAAGAAAAGATTTTCGAAAATAGAGTAGTATAATTTATAAATATTACATTATCATTTATTTATATCATTAATTGGATAGTATAGTATTTTTTAATTAACACAAAACAAGAAATTTGTTTATTGGATTATTCCTGAAACAGGAATTATTTCATTTTTACTGACCTTTCGGTTTTAAACTTTTGTCCGCTGCTGTACCTACTACTATAGTACTTCTATAATAATAATCATGATAAAAATAACAATAATTTTCAAATATCGTGTACTAAAAAAATAACTTCTTCTCTTTTCTGCAAATCAATTCTACACTCTAGTAATTAACCAGCGGAACCAAATATTTTCTGTCTTTCCTAAATTGATACAGCATTATTTAAAATCGTTTTACAGGAGCAAATAATAAACACGTGGAAAGCGACCAGCTGGTATCTGAAGAAGATTAAATTTTCCGACGAGGCGTTCGTGGTTGCCACCGCGTCGTACAGGCAAGCTTTAATCGATGGAGGGATTAAATTGGCACCGAACGATGTAAGTAAACCGGAAGTTCAGTCATAACAATTCTGCCTTGCCGTTTTCAATACAAACTTTTAAAATCGATCCACCGGCGAGAACAAAGAACTTAACATACTTATGTCAGAGGCAGAACTACAAAGTGAACTTTCATTTTAACGTCGAAATCTTAATATTAAAAAGAAATATATTTGACAAATTGGAAATTTTGTGAAATACATGTGAAAAACAAGCAACATAAACATATTCATCGATAGTTTTATTTTTCACAACAAGATACGATATTTATTTATTGATTGAATGATTGATTATTTATTTACTGATTTATTTATTTATTTGTTTATGGATAAAACCCCTTAGAGTACATAAAAAAGATATAGTTTAATCACAACAGTCAAAACAACACAATGATTGAAATTTAAAGCTAGCATGGGTAGAAAAGAGACAATATATTTACAATAAATGTTAATATCTTTTAGAATAGTGTTAAGACAATTATTAGTACCAATTATTAGTAATTAACAATTATTGACAATTATTAGTAATTTTTAGTATAGTGTAGTATGAGATTCCTCTAACATAAGTGTACGATGACGAATAGCCTGTGAGAGAGATGGTAAATTTAATAATATAATATATATGATATAATATAATTATGCAGCGTATGTTTACTTAAAATTATTGTACTTCTAAAATTCCGTTCTCTTTTGTTTTGACTGTAATACACAGTCAAATCTGATGTTTCAAAATTAACATCAAAATTAAAAATAGACCATCTAATTATTTTCCACAAAACGCAATTTTGGGACAAAACTGTTCGTTGCAATTGTATCGACTAATGTGATATCATTTGAACAGGACACTCTGTATATGTCACAAAGATTATAGTACAAGCTGTACCAGAAGAAAAGATGCAGCAGTGTAAATCATCCCTTCATCATCCACCGGAAACATTTTTTTATTTATTTATTAAAATATTCTTTAAATAATATTTATTTATTAAAATATTCTTTAAACAATATTTATTTATTAAAATTATTAAAATATAATTTAAAATATTAAATTAATATTATATTATATAAATATAATATTTTAATAATTTTTTAAATATTTTTCACAGTCAAATTCCAACGATTCATGTAAATATATTAGATCGAAGCTAATTTTTAACAATGATTTACACAAACTTTTTCTTCTCTTAGCCTAAACCCGTAGAGGAAGACCCAATCGCCACGTTAAGGGCTCTCTACCAACCGTCATCCGTGAAAGCAGTAATTATCGATTTCGCGCCCACGTTTGACTGGATGAAATTGGCGTTCGCCATTATCTGTCTAAACAGCGGAAAAGATGTTCTCTATATGTGCGGTCCCCAGGACGAGTGGGTCCCCTGTGGCGACAACAGGAAGGTCATAGGTACAGTACAGCCTCCCGTACAGTAGCGGACAAAAGTTTAAGCCTAAATAGCTAACGAAAATAAACAGATTAATTTATAAAAAATAATAATATAATTTTAAATATAATTTTGTATTCTATACTAATTAATAAATTGTGTTCTACCAGACTAATAACAAAAATGAATGTATAGACAATATTTGCGAACCATAAAACTATGTTTTACATAATTGTCTTCTCGCCTAAAACTTTTGTCTGCTACTGTATATGCTTTTTATGATCAAATTTCGTAATTCTTTGGAACAAAGAACTATTATTAGATGACGTATGAGACGGTATGAAAATTCTATTCGATCACCAATATTTTTGGTATATTTCCTTCTATCTTCTCTAATAGATTGAGATCTAACTCAATCATTCAAGTATCGCACTGCACCCCTAAGTGAAAGTATCTTATCTAGATTTCTAAAATATTCGAGAAAATTGAAGATTAATTGCTTCGAGTTAGCGATGTCAATTAAAGGAAAATTAGAAGAAACGAATTAAACTGTTTCTAGGAAATTTTAGTAAATATTTTGCATTCAAAAATCTCTGAAATGTAACAGAATAAAAATACATCAAAGAAACTGAATTCCCATCGCGTGTACATCTTTCCACTTTTCCCCAAAAGGGTTGGAAACCCCAGTTTAAAAATATCATTAAAAATATCATTAAAAATATCATTAAAAATATCATTCTAAACCTCAAATCGTTAACATTCGCAAATCTGCTTAGGTCCAGGCCCCATGATCAACATAATCTCCAAGTATACCGGAAGAGTGCCAATAGAGTGTGCAAAACCTAGCAACGTGATGAGGGATTACGTTCTGGAAACGTGCAACGTGAAGGATCCAAAAAGGTGTTTGTTTATCGGCGACACGTAAGTTCACATTAAGAGAAACAGAACTAATTTTACATTAAAGATTAAATATAATTTCACTTGCATTCGGAAATTTGTGAAAGTAGCATTGCAAAGGGTTGAAGTATCGACGCTTTATATGTATAGTAGCGGACAAAAGTTTAAGACGATAGGACAATGTTTAATATAGTTTTATGGTCTGCAAATATGGTCTGCAAATATTGTCTGTACATTCATTTTTAACGTTATTATGGTGAAACAGTATTTATTGATTAGTATAGAAAATAAATTTTATTTATTATGCTGTTCCTTATAAATTAATTAATTTAATTTCTAATATTATTACGGAAGAAAACTATTTAATAATTACCACAGAATACAAACTTTATTTATTATGCTGTTCCTTATAAATTAGTTAATTTAATTTTTATTGCTATTACGGATGAGAACTATTTATTGATTAGCACAGAATGCAAATTTTCTTTGCCATGCTATTCTTTATAAATTGGTCAGTTTAATTTTTATTGTTATCATGGTAGAAGATTATTTATTAATTAGCACAGAATGCAAATATTGTTTATCATACTGGTTCTTACCAATTAGTTAGATTAATTTCTGTATGTGAATTTCTATTGCTATTACGATAAAACACTATTTATTAATTAGCACAGAATGTAAATATTGTTTATCTTGCTGTTCTTTATAAATTAGTTAATTTAATTTCTATTACTATTATAGAAGAAAACTATTTATTGATAAGCACAGAATGCAAATTTTCTTTACCATGCCATTTCTTATAATTTGGTTAGCTTAATTTCTATTGTTATTATGGTAGAACATTATTTAATAATTAGCACAGAATGTAAATATTGTTTATCTTGCTGTTCCTTATAAATTAGTTAGTTTAATTTCTGTACATTAAATTCTATTGCTATTACGGTAAAACACTATTTATTAATTAGCACAGAATGCAAATATTGTTTATGATGCTGATTCTTATCAATTAGTTGGATTAATTTCTGTACATTAATTTCTATTGTTATTATTGTAGAACATTATTTATTGATCAGCATAGGAGGCCAATTTTGTTTACATGCTGTTCCCTATAAATTAATTAATTTAATTTCGTTGACTCTTTAGTCTTAAACTTTTGTTTGCTATTCTGTATAAGGAAAAGAAAAAAAAGAAGAAGAAGCGAGGACCAAATAAAATTGCAGGAAATTCATTCGCCGTTTCGTTTCCGTTTTCTCGTTTCAGCATCGAGTACGACATGAAATTTGGCTCCCTTTGCGGATTTCAAAAATTATTGGTCGGCACGGGTATAGACAACCTATCTGGCGTCGAACAGAACGAGGAAACTTGTCCGGATTACTACATCCCCAGTTTGGGGTTACTGCACCCCCTTATCGATTTGCTGCACAATTCCACCAACGCCAACGCCGATCATTGACGTTGCAGTTCCGCTTCTTAGGCGAACATAGGACAATTTTTAACCCTGCTGCGGTCTTCGGGCGTGCTTCCGTTTCGTCGAAAAATTTGATCAGGTTCGTGGTACAGATAATGAAACTGTTACACTAATAGCCTGCTACAGTGGCCTCAAAAAGTATTCGTACATTGTGTTACAAATAAATTCGTTCAACCTTAATCCCATTAACTGCCGTGATTCCAGTTTGGAAATTTTGAAATATAACGTTGTAACGTCTGGTTAAACGTGGACTGTATGGAAAAAATGGCATAAATAGCAGCTATTTTTAAATATTTAAAATAATTCATACAATGAAAAAGAAACATGTGGACTGTATGGAAAAATGGCATGAATAATAGCTACTTTTAAATATAAAAAATAATTCATACAATAAAAAAGAAACATGTGGATTGTATGGAAAAATGGCATACATAGCAGCTATTTTTAAATATATAAAATAATTCAGACAATGAACAAAGAAAAAACATGTGGACTATTGGGAAAATGGCATAAATAGCAGCTATTTTTAAATATTTAAAATAATTCAGACAATGAACAAAAAAAACATGTGGATTGTATGGAAAAATGGCATAAATAACAGCTATTTTTAAATATTTAAAATAATTCATACAATAAAAAAAAAAATGTTTCTTATTCATTTTTAGTCGTGCAATCTGTCACAATCCCCATTTTGGATTTTTTTAAAGAACATACAATATTTTAACAACAAAACATAATTTGAGTATAATTATATTGTTACACAACTTTTTGTACATTTTCCCGTCAAAAATAAGAAAAAAAAAATTTTGCAGTTAATGGGTTAAAAATTAGATATCAACGAAAGTTCTTACAAACTAACAAAAGGAATTTCTGTTGAGAAAAGAAATTGCTTCGTGCGTGACTCATTATGATGTATATACGAACGAACTTTCATTGAAATCAGAATTTCAGGATTAGGTGAATTTCCTTGTAACATAATATACGAATACTTTTTGGAGCCACTCTATACCTCTTCAGTTTTGCACAGTTGAACCTCGACAACTCGAACCTCTTTAATTGAAGAACCTCTATAAAGTAAAAATTTTGTTCGTTCCCTTTTGACCTACTATGAAAACCTGTATAAATCTCGAATTATTTGTTACACGTTTAAACAGTTTTTTTTTACTTGTAACGCAAATTCTTGAAAAATATTTTAAATATTACGATATGATACAGTAAGATCCAAATAATACTAATGCGAAGAGTAAGCGAAGAGAACAACAGGGTTAAATTTGTATAATGTATACAATGATTCAAAAATTGTTTTTTTTTTTTAATCTTTGACAATCGAAAAATTATTAACCTTCGTGCAAAACCTTTGAAAGTCGAATTTTCGTATGTTAATCCTTTTCTTACTTAACACTAGAACTGCCAGAGCCATTAAAATGATCAATTGGTGAATCTTATAAATTCAGTATGGAAAAGCTACCAAAGTTTATTAGGATCTTCTACAGAAGGAATAAATGTAAAGTCAAAATGACCAACTTGTGATTATTTATAGCAATCTTATAAATTCAGTATGGTAAAGCTACCAAGGTTTTAGGATCTTCTGCAGAAGCAATAAATGTAAAGTCAAAATGACCAACTTGTGATTATTTATAACAATCTTATAAATTTAGTATGGTAAAGCTTCCAAAATTTACTGTGATTTTCTGCAGAAGGAATAAATGTAAAGTCAAAATGAACAACTTGTGATTATTTATAGCAATCTCATAAATTCACTATGGTAAAGCTACCAAAGTTTATTAGGATCTTCTGCAGAAGGAATAAATGTAAAGTCAAAATGACCAACTTGTGATTATTTATAGCAATCTCATAAATTTAGTATGGTAAAGCTACCAAAGTTTATTAGGATCTTCTGCAGAAGGAATAAATGTAAAGTCAAAATGACCAATTGATGATTATCATAGCAACTTTATAAATTCACTATGGTAAAGCTACCAAAGTTTATTAGGATTTTCTGTAGAAGGAATAAATGTAAAGTCAAAAATGATCAATTGATGATTATTCATAGCAACTTTATAATTTCTCTATGGTAAAGCTTCCAAAATTTACTGTGATTTTCTGCAGAAGATATAAATGAAGATTTGTTCCCTATGTATTTGGTATTTTTTCATGTAATTTTCAATTTCATCTCTTCCACGCAAATAAGTACACTTTAATTGTCGGTAATTCTAGTGTTAAACTTTTCTCACTCGATGATTTCGGCGTTTCCCTTGAGATTCATGTTATCGAGATTTGACTGTACGAAAGAACCATTTGTCTTCGAATTAGCAACACTTTCTATCGAAATTAAACGATCTTCGATAGTAACAAAATTCGAGGAACGCAGCAGAGTTAATGTAAGCTAAGAATGTAGGGTTCGAATTCTGATTCGACGTTAAACATGGTCCCTATTTATTTCCTTGCTTTCTGCGAAACAGAATTCACCTCGCGAATATACGATGATAGAAGTTTTACAGTTATAGAGCTATTTTGCAGTTATAGAGTACCGTTCGTTAAACGGATACCTAATTTTCGAATTTAACGAGTAAATCTCTCGTATACTCGTACGAATCGTGATGATTTCGAGGCTATCAATATGATAAATCAATCATATCAATAATATGCAACCTAAGCTGTTGAAGGATTATTATAGTAAGATAGAGAACGATTTGACGAAAGAAATATATCAATTTAATAATATAATAGTGTACTGTTTGACAGAAATTGATATAGCATCAGAATTCGACGGGATATATTTTTAATTGTTGAATTTTTTAATGCTAGAATTCCTTATTACGTACAGTAGCGGACAAAAGTTTAAGACCAAAAGGTTCAGAAAAATTAAATAATTCATATGCGAGGAGTAGTATGATAAACAAATTTCGTGTTGTGTACTGACCTATTAATAATCGTATAATATTTATAAATCATGCTACTCTGTTTTATATCTTCTCGTCTTAAACTTATGTCCGCTACTGTACATTAATAAATATATTAATTTAGTAACAGTGATATACTGTTTGACAGAGCTCGATTGGATGGATTATTGGTTGCTAAATCTTTCAATACTAGATTCCTTAATATGTACAGTAATGGACAAAAGTTTAAGATCAAAAGGTTCTGAAAAATTAAATAATTCACATACGAGGAGTAGCACGATAAATAAATTTCGTTTGTGTACTAATCAACAAGTACTATACTATCCTATTAATAATCGTATAATATTTATAAATCATGCTACTCTATTTTATATCTTCTCGTCTTAAACTTATGTCCCCTACTGTACATTAATAAATATATTAATTTAGTAACAGTGGTGTACTGTTTGACAGAGCTCGATTGGATGGATTATTGATTGCTAAATTTTTCAATATTAGATTCCTTAATACGTACAGTAGCGTACAAAAGTTTAAGACCAAAAGGTTCTGAAAAATTAAATAATTCACATATAAGGAGTAGCACGATAAATAAATTTCACGTTGTGTACTAATCAACAAGTACTATACTATCCTATTAATAATCGTACAATATTTATAATTATGCTACTCTGTTTTATATCTTCTCGTCTTAAACTTATGTCCGCTACTGTACATTAATAAATATATTAATTTAGTAACAGTGATATACTGTTTGACAGAGCTCGATTGGATGGATTATTGATTGCTAAATTTTTCAGCGCTAAATTCCGTATATGTTGCGTATACATGTATCCTACGTTATAAGAGAATTCGCGTTGTAAAATTGTTTGGACTACTACATGCTACTGATACTGCTTTATCCCAGACCAAAATTATTTTTACAATCGTGCGGGGGAAATAACCAATCACATCCGCGTTTCTTCTTCCATTAGTCGTCGTTTCATCTGTCCAAAATACGCATAGACGTGTTTCTGTTACACTAAACGTAGACCAAAATGTAAATGGCCTTAAGTGCTTTAGCGCTCGATTGGACAGAAAGTTTGTATTTATAACGAATAAGATGTTCAGTAAGTTGAACGAAGGGGGAAGGGAAGTGGTGAACTGGTACAGCATTTTTTCATTATAAGCAGTTTTTCGAAAACGAAACTTTTTTTATTTACACTTAAATATGTGTTCTATGATTGAAAACGACATTTTTTTGAATAGTGTACTTTTTATCGTATATAGAGGCGCCCCTCGACTTTCGCACATTTTACATTCGCATAATTCGCTATTTCGAACATTTTTAAAATTTCAACTTTTTAACACTAGAACTAGCAGAGCAGTCAAAATGACCAATTGGTGATTATTCATAGTAGCCTTGTAAATTCACTGTGATAAAGCTGCTAAAATTTACTACGATTTGCTGCTAGAGGTATAAATAAAGATTTCTACGTATTCAGTATTTTCTTTTTGTAATTTTCAATTTCATCTCTTCCATGCAAATAAGTACACTTTAATTCTTGGCAGTTCTAGTGTTAAATGTGCATTAATGCTAGAACTATCAGAGCAATCAAAATGACCAATTGGTGATTATTCATAGCAGCCTTGTAAATTCACTGTGATAAAGCTGCTAAAATTTACTACGATTTGCTGCTAGAGGTATAAATAAAGATTTCTACGTATTCAGTATTTTCTTTTTGTAATTTTCAATTTCATCTCTTCCATGCAAATAAGTACACTTTAATTCTTGGCAGTTCTAGTGTTAAATGTGCATTAATGCTAGAACTATCAGAGCAATCAAAATGACCAATTGGTGATTATTCATAGCAGCCTTGTAAATTCACTGTGGTAAAGCTGCCAAAATTTACTATGATTTTCTGCAGAACTTTTCTTTTCGGCAAACTTGCACGTTACTAAAATCATCGTAACATGTTTATCGATGAAGCAATGTTTGTCAAACTTTCAGAAATTGTAAAATCGGTCCGCATTTTAGGTATTATTGAAAAAAAATTATTTTGAATGAACACTAATTACTCTATATGATCTCTGAGAACGTGCTGACAAACTTGTGTGATCGATGCGAAAAAATAGTGCATCGATCACGAGTTTACTCGCAGAAAGCCACGAGTTAACTCGTGATTTGGTCAACAATGTGTGAAAGCCTCTGTATCGTTGGTATTTTCATGAATCGAACCAAATTGTTTTGCATAAATATTTTTAAAGTCTTTAAAAACACTTTAAAAAAGTGCAATGAAAAAGAAATCGATTATTTCAAAATTCTCGACAGCAGTACCCACTTAAATCCTTTGAAAAATGCGAACGTTAAACGGATACCATTGTACTTCACTGCCTTCTCGACTTCAGTCACAGAAGAAGAATACAAAAATGTTAACATCGATAAAGATTGTACAATTATGCCGCGCACGTCATACCGTTGTAAAGAAAGAACAGAAAAACAGATCTGTGTATAAACCTGAGGCTGGACAAAGAAAAGCTGAAGAATGTTTAATAAAAAAAGAAAAAAAAAAGAAACAAACAGATTTCTATGTATATTTTCTTTCACCTTGGGAATATGAAACGCTGTTAACGTTCAGCGTTGCATTATGCGCTGCGTGTACAGTCGGACGCATAAGTGTTCGTCGACCAATCGTGCCTGAGCTGTGTAATAATAAATGAAACTATGGACGTACAATCGCGATCAACGTTTTGCAGAAACATTAATCTATCCAATATACAGTAGAGGACAAAAGTTTAAGACCAAAGAGTTAACAAAAGTTAATTAATTAGTTGATCAGAAATAATACGATAAACGAAATTCGTGTTTTATGCTAATCAATAAATAGTGTTCTACCATAATAACAGTAAAAATGAATATATAGACAATATTTGCAGATCATAAAACTGTGTTCTATATTGTCCTCTCGTCTTAAGACCAAAGAGTCAACGAAATTAAATTAACTAATTTATAAGGAATAACATGATAAACAAAATTTGCATTCTGTGCTAACCAATAAATAGTGTTCTACCATGATAATAAGAGTCAACGAAATTAAATTAACTAATTTATGAGGAATAGCATGATGAACAAAATTTGAATTCTGTGCTAATCAATAAAGTGTTCTACCATGATAATAAGAGTCAACGAAATTAAATTAACTAATTTATGAGGAATAGCATGATGAACAAAATTTGCATTCTGTGCTAATCAATAAGTAGTGTTCTACCATGATAATAAGAGTCAACGAAATTAAATTAACTAATTTAAAAGGAATAACATGATGAACAAAATTTGCATTCTGTGCTAATCAATAAATAGTGTTCTACCATGATAATAAGAGTCAACGAAATTAAATTAACTATTTTATGAGGAATAACATGATGAACAAAATTTGCACCCTGTGCTAATCAATGAATAATGTTCTACCCATGATAATAAGAGTCAACGAATTAAATTAACTATTTTATGAGGAATAACATGATGAACAAAATTTGCACCCTGTGCTAATCAATGAATAATGTTCTACCATAATGACGATAGAAATAATTATATAAACAATATTTGCAAACCATAAAACTATGTTTTATATTGTCCTCTTCGTCTTAAACTTTTGTCCGCTACTTGCCATCAAAAGACAATTTTTCATGTTCAGAGTTCTTAAACGTAGAGGACATTGAAGTCAAACAATTAGGAGAGTGGGTTCCGTACGAAAAGGCACTGAATTAATTTACACACCTAATCCTATAACGAACGCGATAAGTGGACGAATACTTATGCGTCCGACTGTACATCGAGATGGTACAGGGGCCAAGGGGAGTATTGCATTCGTATCATTCGACTCTCTGTCGCACGTTGCTATGCGATCCGATTTGTTCACGATATCGTTCCGGTCAATAACTAAAGTACTCGCTTACGTGTGCCTAGTTTTTACAACTGTTAAAAAAAGTGGGCCTATAAAAACCAGCAATTTCTACACCGTTCATTAGCAACGGATGGTAAGTAAACGTGTACTACTGTCGGGAATGTCTTCTTTTCAGTTCCCAGTGCACAGTACGTCCATCTTCTTGGGCTTTTTCTAACTGCTATAACTCATACATATTCTCTTCTCGTAGTTAACACGTTCGTCGCCACGTTACCCATATTTGAGTGACACCCAAAGTTTTTATTATTTTTCTTAAAGTTAAATAGGGCATTAAATTAAAATTTTAAAAGGAATTCAATAGAACAACATTGAAATAATATATATAAAATATAAGACATTGGGTGACACCCAAAATTTTTATTATTTTTCTTACAGTTAAATAGGATTTTGAATTGAAATTTCAAAAGGAATTCAATGGAACAAGCATTGAAATATAATATATATAAATATAAAACATTGGGTGACACCCAAAATTTTTATTATTTTTCTTAAAGTTAAATAGGATTTTGAATTGAAATTTCAAAAGGAATTCAATGGAACAAGCATTGAAATATAATATATATAAATATAAGAGATTGGGTGACACCCAAAGTTTTTATTATTTTTCTTACAGTTAAATAGGATTTTAAATTGAAATTTTAAAAGGAATTCAATGGAACAAGTATTGAAATATAATATATATAAATATGAAATACATAAAATAAAAATGAAAAGTTACAATTTTTGCTGTTTTTATATTTTTTACCCCAGTTTTCTATGCAATTGGATTTAGTTCCAGCGAGAAATTCAGCCGAATCACACTAGACGACGAACGTGTTAAAAAATGTCACAGACAATATAAAGAAAGGGAAGTGTTTTAAACGATGATACTAATAAAAGTATTGTTTAACTTTTTTTTTTAATTTACGATATTATCAGTACCATTAAGTGCCAGGTATACTAATTCATCTGTGACTGTGATAAGAATAATATTCTCGGTGTATACGTGCTGCTGAATCGTTAACACCAGCATTGGTGCTCGACCAATTAGCATGATAATCATAATTTCTGTATTAGGTCGCGTACACGTTTGCAATGGTGTTTGCAAATGCGAAGCAACGTTTCTATATCGATAATTTTAATATACAGGGTGAACCAATAACTTGTTAATTTGTTATGGCATGTTGTGTCAAAATTAGAAATATTTCGCCACCTTTTACAAAATACACTACTATAATGCAAATATTTACCCCCTCTGTTTACAATTTGACAATCTGCCATTAATCTTCAATGAAACTTTATGTATGCTAACCAAACCCACGGTTTTGCTTTCTCCGTCAGGATAGACCTAAATACAGTGGCTCGAAAAAGTATTCGTACACTGTATTACAAGGAAATTCACCTACTTCTAAAATTCTGATTTCAATGAAACTTTATGTGTATACACAGTATGGTGTATCCTGTATGAAGCAATTTTTTTGGCGGCAAAATACCTTTTAAGGGGGCTGATAACGAATCTCAAAGTTTCAATGATTGTTCATACTTTGAATACAAGCTTTTCTGGGTTCTTTTTTTATGACAGGGCGATAGAGTATTAAAAATTAAACATTTTCAATTTGAAAGGTTTTACTTCATCAAGTACCATTACAAAGTTATCTTTAAAAAATGAGAGAAAACTCAGAAATTTCAACACTGGTTTCACCCCTTTAAAAGAAGGTTTAGATGAAAAGAAGAATTTAATTCATACGTGTGCTGTTACGATCTACATACCCACAAAGTTTTATCAAATACTTCTATTAGACTCAGAATTTCAGGGTTAAACGAATTTATTTGTGACATAGTGTACGAATACTTTTTAGAGTCACTGTATATATAATAATGAAAATGTGAGAATCTGTATACTGCTTTGGATATCTAGCATAATTTTACTTCTTGGTTCACCCAGTATGTTATCATAGTAGACAGCAGTTTTTGGCTCAGCCGCGATTCCAGTGAGGTAATTTGGTCGAGATAAACAAAATTATCGATCGAGGCGCGATAAAAACGTGCGTTCACCGCAGATGAATCGTCATAACGTGGCTCAGTCGGCACTTGGACAACGACTGTCGCGCATAGCGCACGATTGACGAAACTGGAGGCCTGATACCAGTGAAGTAGCTAGAGTTCTTGTCGCCTGGAGTGATATTCAAATTTCCAGCCTTTTTACGTATTAGTGACGCACCTTTTGCACGTTTAATTGTCACAGAATTATCTCCATCACTGGCAAACGTAACGAGTAACAACTTGCACATTTATACTAATATTTTTTTTTCAAAAGTAGCAAACTTCTCTACCTTTCTCTCTCTCTCTCTAGAGTGCCCACTTATCTCTCCCTTTATCTATCTATCTATCTATTTATCTTTCGTTTCTGTCGAGTTTGAGGGACAATCGAAATCTAGCAGGTAACAAGCAAGAATTCTCAGAACACCTACTTACAGTAGGGCAATTTTGAATTTCATCAAATTTGGGACCCAGCAGTAAAATTCTCTCGTCTACTATTGTATAGTACTGTGTGTATCTCACTTCCTTTCGTTTTATCGATTCTCTGTCCTTGTCTGCTGCGTTATGTTTCGTTAACTGTAACCCTGAGACACTAGTGGTGAGGAAGAGTGGGGATAAATCATAGAAATTCAATCCTACAAAATTTTAGTGAAATTCAACCACTGCACCTCCCACGGTTCCAGCCGTACGATAATTAACCAAGTATACTGGTTTACGTGTAAAAAATTCTACAAAAATTAAAACGTTGACGTTTGCTGTTTTTAAGCGATCAACGATCTAACCCTTTGCACTGGAGGGGCCTTTTTCGCTCAGGCGAACCAGCAACTCGAGACCCTTTTGGCTATATTAGAGAAGCATTTCACAGGTATTTTAAAATAATTTTATATTGAAACAAAACGTATACAAATAATAAAATAATCACCAATTTATTTATTTTTACATCGAATACAATAAAAAATCTGTTAAATATTATACTTTGGGCGCATCAAATATCCCGCCACTCGAGTGCAAGGGGCTAATTATCGAGTTGGTGTACGATATAAGTGAAAGCAATCGTGAATAAAAATAAAATTGTGCTTCGTGTGAGAAGTTTCGTTCGGGTGGGAGAGCACTCTTGAAGCACGTCACTGCTTGCAGCCGATAAATTCGTAGTGGACGCAGAAGTGGGAGGTGGCGCGAAGCCGGGCCATTGCATAATACTAGCGGCGGCGCGCAACGCGACTCGGAAATGAGAGAGGAACACGACTGAGCCAGGAACGTCCGTTTGCACAAGTGTCGGGACCGCGAGGATCATGCAAGGACATCTGGTACGTGCTCCATTTACTTTTTTCTCGATTTTAGAACCGCATGTGATAGAAGTTCGTGATGTGTGAATTTTTCACAATTATCGTGGACAACCTTTTATCCGTGTGCTACAGAGGCAAATGTTAACTGTTAAATCAGAATTTGAAAACAATACGAGGTGCTGACACGATAGACGGAAGTGAGTTTATTAAGAGATTAGATTTTTATATTTTTTCAATATTTTTTTTTAACTTGCTGTAATTGTGGCATGTAATTACACATAGAATTTTATTTCGAAAATTACTGCAGAAGCAGTTTTTCTCTGTCATGGGACGTGTCATGGAATTGGGTCAAAGTTTGAAAACGGAGCCAAGTATCGACACGATGAGCCACGTTGGTTCGAAACGATGAATTGGAACGGTGATTTTTATAGATAAATTATACGTTCGTGTCGGATGAAATTCGCAACAATCGGTGACAGTATGGTAGACGTGGGTGGATAGCCGGTGGATCAGTTTGATATTTTCGGGAAAGACAGTAGATTTGGGTATCTTGGACGATTAAAAACCGGGACGAAACGAATAAGCCGACTTAAGCCTCTTTAGACACAGCGAATTCGATTAGGGAACAATGGCACAATACTCGATTGTGGTGGCACGTGTTCGACGTGACTTCGGCTTCTCGGATGGCAGGTCGATTTTAAAACATGCGTGCAAACGACGAGGCTACGTGATCCGTGTCAAGTTGCACGTATGAAAAGATCATAAAAAAAAAAAATACGGAGCCTCCGAATAGGTCGATGACCAATCGTCGATGCTTATCTAATCTGTGTGGAGGAAAAGAACGCTCGAAATTGTCAACTCGTAATAACACAAGATAAGTGCAACGTAAGATACAAATATAACTGTCTATATCATAGTTGCAACGATAGAATCATAAGATGCGTACACGATTAATCAGCTAACGTAATTAAATTCAAGTTGTTTTCTCGTTATTTTTAACAAAATTCGAGATTTCTTCATTGAAATGATTCGATAAAATTATTTCCACGAAAATTAACAAATTTGTCGTAGGATCATGTTCTATTATATTTCAAGATCACTTTGCTTTCTAGAATTGGCGGCAAAATTAAATCCAAATTACCTTCTCGTTATCTTTAAAGAAATTAGATATATTTTTTTAATTAAAATAAATCGATAAAATTATTTCCTCGAAAATTAACGAGTATGCTTTAGAATTTTACTCTATTACAGTTCAAAGTCACTCTGCATTCTAGAATTGGTGGCAAAATTAAATTCAAATTACTTTCTTATTCTTTTTAATGAATTTCGACATTTAATAAAGAAAATAAATCGATAAAATTATTTTCTCGAAAATTAACGAGTATGCTATAGAATTTTACTCTATTACAGTTCATAGTCACTCTGCATTCTAGAATTGGTGGCAAAATTACATTCAAATTACTTTCTTATTCTTTTTAATGAATTTCGACATTTCATAAAGGAAATAAATCGATAAAATTATTTTCTCGAAAATTAACGAGTATGCTTTAGAATTTTACTCTATTACAGTTCAAAGTCACTCTGCATTCTGGAACTGACCGTCAAAATTAAATCTAAATTACCTTCTCGTTATCTTTAATGAATTTCGATAATTCTGAATTAAAATAGATCGATAAAATTATTTCCATAGAAATTAACAAGTATGTTATAAAATTCTACTCTATTCTAATTCAAAGTCACTCAGTTTTCTAGAATAGACGGTCAATGTTAAATTCAAATCACTTTTCCGTTGCCTTTAACAAAATTCAGTATTTTTGAGTTAAAACAAATCTATAAAATTATTTCCACAGAAATTAACAAGTATGTTGTAGAATTCTACTCTATTCTAATTCAAGCTCATTCTGCATTGTAGAATTGGCAGACGACTATCGCGGTGACATGCGGTTTCGCGATTATTCTCATGACCATTGCGTGGGGCGCGAGAAGAAGTTCCTGTGGGAAACGGAAGCAGCTTAAACCGAACAAAACGAAGGAACAGGAGAACGTGAACGTGAACGGGAACGTGGACATGGACAGGAACACAGATGAAAACGTGGACGAGAACGTGGACGAGAACGTGAACGAGAACGTGAACGAGAACGCAAACGAGAACGCGAACGAGAGCGTTAACATCGTGAACGACACGAATCACGAGGTTAACGATGCGGAATGCATAAACGAGGGCGCTATACCCGAGTTACCTAATCCAAAATGGGTGAAGGTCGGCAAGATTCGAGAGTTGTACATGTATCCATTGAAATCTGGACGCGGGAAGAGCGTTAGGGAGTGCGACTTCACCGAATATGGGGTTAGCTTAAAGAACGAGGGAAAGTTTATTCTTAGAGACAGGTAATCACACGTTCTGTACATGTTTCTTTAACCCTTTCGTTACGGAGCACATCACTGAGTAGTTGACACTGAGGTACGGAATGCTACGAAGTAAGCAAATGTCATTTCTTGTTCTCTAAATTTTACAATATTTATTATAT
This sequence comes from Tetrapedia diversipes, assembly GCA_033822845.1. Lineage (NCBI taxonomy): Eukaryota > Metazoa > Arthropoda > Insecta > Hymenoptera > Apidae > Tetrapedia > Tetrapedia diversipes. Next base: position 101,580 of record JAOPTO010001027.1, read on the forward strand.
ATAGTAATATCATTTTACTTTCTAAGTAGAATTCTATTTTTTTAAATATTATGTTATAATGCTCATATAATATTTTTTCGAATACAATATAACGAAATTATTAAAGTATTTAAAGCCAAACACGATATTAATAATCAACTTTAATATGATATAAAAGTATTACGGTATGAGCGTGTACAGGGTGTTTGGACAAAACTAGGAGAAAATTGATAAGATAACTCTATGAAACATTCTAAGACGAAAATCAAGAGTAACAATATTTCGTTTGACGCTTCGTTTATTAGTTATAAGCAACTAAAGAGACGGGCTATTTTACGCCTGAGAGCAGGCAAACGGGGCGACACGGTAGGTAATGTCGCTAGCTGCACAGTGATGTTACCTACTGTGTCGCGCCCCGTTTGCCTGCTTTCAGGCGTAAAATAGCCCGTCTTTTTAGTTGCTTATAACTAATAAACGAAGCGTCAAACGAAATATTGTTACTCTTGATTTTCGTCTTAGAATGTTGCATAGATTCACCCCTTCAATTTTCTCCTAGCTTCGTCCGAACACTCTATATGTACGCCCTTCGTACCTCAGCGCCCACTTTTTCAGAGCGTATATATACGCTATTCGTATATGAATGGTCATTCTTCGAGGGTGTATATATACAACTATGTTCTACATTCAGTCTACTCATCTTAAACTTTTGTATGCTACTGTACATTAAGCATAACACGATATAGTATATACTATATCTCATAACATAGTAATGTAAAAAATGAAACTCGAAATCTAAATGTATTCGAGGGTTTATTTAAAAACTAGTGTGATTTTAGTTTATGTCTCATGCACATAAAAACTTGAAGGGTTGCATGTTGAGTATGGCTGCTTTGGAGGAAGCTTTTAATCAGTGGGAAAAGTCATATTTCTTTGTGAATTTATCGATGATTTGCTAGACTGAGGATATATTTATAGATTTATGAGAAATTTAAATGTGAAAAAAAGTATGCAAAATATCCAAAGCGAGTTTATTTAAGTCCTACTTTTCTTGGTTCCATTCTTCAGAGTGTAATTTGCTTCGTCTTACAAAAATTCACAGCTCATTCTTTAACCTTCATATTAAGCCTCCTTTTTCCTAAATAACTTTCACTACGATACAGGTTAGTCCCACCATCATACAATTGTATCACAACGAATTGAATAACGTGTAACAAAAACCCAATGTCCCTTTCCCAGGAAACTTTTACTTTCATCGTGACAGTACATGTTATTTCTATTGTAACGCAATCATACGATAATAGATCCATTAACATATATCAAGGATCTAAAGTCGGTTAATCCCACAACGAATTGAACAATGTATGACAAAAACCCCATTCCCATAAAATTTTCACTTACACCGTGAAGTTTCATATTGTTTCTATTGTAACACAATCATGCGATAATAGATCCATTAACATATATCAAGGACCTAACGTCCCTTCCCCAAAAGAACCAAAGATGAACCCCACCGCTGTTCATCAGAATGTTTCTAGTGTACAACGAGGAGACCGGTCGCTTCCAAACCGGTAGACAGTATCCAACCTTGATCCTGGTGAGCTTGTCGACGGTGGACGAAACCAGAGTGAAACTAGAGGCAGTAGGGATGCCCAGCGTGATCTTCGAGGTGCCCAAGTGTTCCGAAAACGTCACCGAAGCCGTTCAGTGCACCATGTGGTGGGGAGAGCCGGTGAAGTGTATCGATTGTGGCCCAGAACCCGCCGAATGGATATCAAGGTTCCTATCGTTACGTTTTTATTTTTTTCACTTCATTAATTACCATTTTTAACCCTTCGCGTTCGAAAGCCGGCTCCCGATAGTCGAATGGTCAATCGAATGCAAATAATAGTACATAAAAGTTTCAGTGTTATAATATTTATCTGAGATAAATAAATTTTGCATAGATAAATTCTGATACAGTCCAATTTCAATATTCTGCATTTGAAAATTTTCTCACTTCATTAATTACCATTTTTAACCCTTCGCGTTCGAAATCCAGCTCTCGATAATCAAATGGTCAATCGAATGTAAATAGTATTACATAAAAATTTCATTATTATTTATCTGAGTTAAATCATTTTTAACATAGATAAATTCTGGTACAGTCTAATTTCAATATTCTGCATTTGAAAATTTTCTCACTTCATTAATTACCATTTTTAACCCTTCGCGTTCGAAATCCAGCTCTCGATAATCAAATGGTCAATCGAATGTAAATAGTATTACATAAAAATTTCATTATTATTTATCTGAGTTAAATCATTTTTAACATAGATAAATTCTGGTACAGTCTAATTTCAATATTCTGCATTTGAAAATTTTCTCACTTCATTAATTACCATTTTTAACCCTTCGCGTTCGAAATCCAGCTCTCGATAATCAAATGGTCAATCGAATGTAAATAGTATTACATAAAAATTTCATTATTATTTATCTGAGTTAAATCATTTTTAACATAGATAAATTCTGGTACAGTCTAATTTCAATATTCTGCATTTGAAAATTTTCTCACTTCGTTAATTACCATTTTTAACTATTTGCGTTACCTAACCTGCATTCTGAACTAGCTACAATAAAAAATAACTTACTGTATAACATAAAACAGGAAACCTATCTGATAAACAAATGAGATGTATACAAAGCAGAGGATTCTCGACCTAACCTATTTTCTCAAAATTAGCATTAGACAGACCGTTGATTAATAAAACTCTTCAATTTTCTTCAGGTTTCTGACTGGAACAAGTTCCAGTCTTCGATTAGGGTGCACGATGATGGACAAAAGAAACGTTTTCGTGGAACCATGGAAAAAGTTCACCGAAATATACAACAAACTTAGAAACGAAGATACAGTAATAACTGATTTCGATCGAATCCCTTTTCTATCATCAATATTTATCGTATTTTTTTGCTCGAAGAAACATCATCTTTCAGGGCTTGTTCAGCGACTTGGCCAGTTACATGTTAATGGCCACACGGTCTGTCGAAGAGTTGAACGAAAGACTGGAGAGACCAGTGCCTACTCTACAATTCCGTCCAAATATTGTAGTCTCCACGCAACAACCATTTGAAGAGGACAACTGGGAATGGATAAAAATTGGCGAAGAAGCTGTGATTAGAAACGTCAAACCGTGTTCAAGGTGCGATATCAATATGTAGGAGTCTTGATTTGTGCGTGTTATAGTACACGTGGTTGATATGGACTAACTGACTGACTGACTGACTGATTGTCTCTTTTTTTTTGGGGGGGGGGAGGCGTGGGAGCAGCACGCCATCCCAAATGGATCCCCCGGAACCAAATTTTACCCTGGTATTACTTACGCATTTCTTCGGGGTGATATCCCTATGTTTGCCGTTTCCCTAGATCCCCCGTCCTCTGCAGAGATTAGGGGTTCAGGAGCCATGTCTCTGCTTCTTTACGTAGAGTTTTCTCCATATTCCTCAGCAGGTCTTTGCCCTTTCCCTGGGCATTCAGGAGCTGCGCCTCTTCGCCCTTACGTTTTTCCTCCTGCTCAATTTTTCTTTTGATTTCTTTCATGATCGATTGTCTCTGTATCTCTGTGTATGTGTGTGTATGTGTGACTGTGTGATTACGTGTGCCTGTGATGAGTGATTGATTGATTGTGACTGTGTGTCGCGTCCAGGGAAGTTTGGCTTTTGTATTCCCTGGACGCGTCGAGAGGAGAAAAATGTGGAGACATGCAAAGGACTTTGCGAGTGTTTTGCGGATTCTAATGAGGCTGCAATCAAACACCCCTGGCAATGCGAGTCAGCTGACCATTTGGGCCGAAGGACAGGCCGACGTTCAGGCCCTGTTGTAAAGTGTTTGATGCAGCCCTATACAACACCCGCAATTCAATTGCAGAAAGAAATTCTAATTTCAAACAGATTTCTATAAAAAAAAACCAGAGAACCAAGTTTCTAGTGAAAAAAATATAGATACAGGGCGTTTCAAAGTTAGATATTTTACCGACAAATGATTTATTTCGTGCATGTTATACTTTCTTATAACTCAGATTAACTCAAAACTTGAATTTCCCGCCAAAACCTGAATTGAGGTTAGAAATCACTAGGGATCACTAGAATAATGTAATCGTACTTGATACAGATGCAAGATGGTGCGCGTGAATTCAATTGCAGAAAGAAATTCTAATTTCAAGCAGATTTCTATACAAAAAAACCAGAGAACCAAGTTTCTAGTGAAAAAAATACAGATACAGGGCGTTTCAAAGTTAAATATACCGACAAATGGTCCATTTCGTGCATGGTATACTTTCTAAAAACTCAGATTAACTCCAAACTCGAATTTCCCGCCAAAACCTGAATTGAGGTTAGAAATCACTAGGGATCACTAGAATAACGTAATCGTACTTGATACAGATGCAAGATGGTGCGCGTGAACCCGGAAAATGGAGTGATGGACAAGGAGGAGCCATTAAAAACCTTGAAAACGTATGCAGATATACTAATTTTGATTAAAAATATGATTTTTGTTTATAAATTTTCCAGTTGACGTTAAAAATTCGCTTTTATCGAACCAGTTCATAACCGTTTCTAGTTTCAGGGAGCAAACCGATCCGGATCGTATCTCTCTGGAGGGAAGAGCACCCACCATGGGTATCTATTGTGGATTATATGTACCTGGAACGGTGAAGATCGACGACGAGGTCTTTATTCATCGATCAGACGCGGAATCGAATTACCGTGAAACAAGCTAAATAGAGATGAGAACTGTTGAAAATTAACTCGCTTCCAATAACGGCCTTTCTCTCTTTGAAAGTAGATGAAGTTCATGCGTAAAAATATGGCCAATGTGCGCTCACGTCCAGCGAACAACGATGAGAAATAGTATTTTGAGGCGAGCAATTTAACGCTTAGCCGATCGCACGCGTCGCAGAGAACTGTTCGGTTTTTCCACCGTGCATTTTTCGGAAGTAGCACGAATTGAAATTCACTATTCAAACTCAAAAAAGTCTGAAAACTGGTCATGCGAGCAAATTATATTTCACGGTAACAATTTCGTTTGACGATTTTACATATTACTTATACAAAACGTAAAATTAAACGTTCATAACAATTATTTTTTAATGGTTTTTTCAAAAAGTATAGGCAACGAAATCAGGAAATTAACCCTTTCTCTATCAGCGCCTCGGGAGACAAATCGCCACCACAGCACAGATATTTTATTATTTAAATATTATATCGATTGTTATTAATTTTTGTGGAATGTATTTTTAACGTTCTAACTAAGTGAAATTAGCAATTTTACACATCGACTCAGATAAATGGCATATTTCTGACGCCAGGCTCAGGTAAGAAAATCGGGTCGTCACGTATGTGTGACACTGGTAGCGAAAGGGTTAAGGACATTAACCCCTTAACGTGCACGTTCGAGTTAACTCGAGGGACAATAAAATTTATAATACAATAAAAATTTTTGTATTTTTTTAATTTTCTTGCCAAGACAACGTTCTAAATTGTTCTTTGCATTAAAAAAAAAATTGATTTTTTTTGTCGAGTTGTTTCTTAAAAAAACTGTGCATTAAAGGGTTAAAGACGATTAAGGATAAATAAGACGTCTCAAACATGGAATAGAGAAACAGTAATATATTCAAAATCTTCAAAAATTAGTTGATTTTATTATACGTTGTGCTCCACAACAGCAGTTCGTCGGCAATTGTGAAAAACTCTAGGTTGAGTTAATTAACAATGACAGAAAACGAGAAACGCGTTGCCAAAGTCAAAATGGGGAGGATCTCCCCGATCGGTCGGCTAAGCGTTAATCGAGCAACTTTCTTGCAATTCGAAGAGATTTAAGACAATACTAACGCGCGATTTGTATGAATGATTATTATTATTATTAACTCGAACCTATATAATTGTTGTATATATCGGCTGTCCTGAAATAAGTGCAATAATTCCTGGGAGAAGAATGGGATTTTTAGGTTAAAAAGTTCCTGATACCACGTATTTTGGGACATTCTATAGATTTATCGAAGAACTGTTACTTAAATAAACGTTCAATTGTTACTAAAGGGCTTGTGTATTATTTAAAAAAAATAAATTGACCTATATTTTGTTAAGGAAATAATTTATTTTCTTTTTATTTGAGAAAATATTCCTCGATATCAGATTTAGAATTAATTGATCCGGAAACAACAAAATATTAAAATATCGATCAACTTGTCATGTATACAATAATTTTTGTCAGAAAGTATTCAGTTTTTAATTAAAAGAAAAAATATGAATCTCATTAATTTTTCTAATATTAAATTTTGCTTTAATACTTGTTAATAATGCTTAGAATTGCTATACTTTTCAACCTATTTTCCAATTACTGTACATAAATTCATTAAGTGAAACACAAGATTTAAATAAAATATGAATAAATTATTTTCGAATACACGTGAAATACCTCTTTTCGTCCGCCAAATCTTTTTTAGATTAACTTCTTTATCTAGGAACCACAGTCCCTTTAAAATTGACGTGTCCGCTTATCTGTCACTTTGTCCGCTTATCTGTCACTCTGTCCACTTATCTGTCACTGATTGTGAGTTACACTCCCTATTCATTATCTACGACTCGTATATCTCTTATTGTTCTCGTTTCTCACTCATTCTTCATGTTTTTCACTCCCTCTCCCTGTTTTTCATTCTCACACGCGTTAAATGCTCATTTTCTTCAACCAAAATCAGACAAACATCAATCGATGACTGAAAATTCGCCTCCCTTGTATAACTAACGCGGCTCGATTCCAAAGCAATGACAGATACGCTGACAATGCTGTAATTATTGAGTTGTTCAGAAAGTTCCTGCCGATTTTAGATAGGTGGCATAAGGAAAGGTCTAAATGTATCAGAATGATTGAGAATAAATAATATGTGTACATATCGTAAAAGACGATACTTCAGGTATATATGAAACAAAATTTGGACACGATACGTTAACTTTTGTGAATTTTTACACGCTTTTGAATGTGGAAAAAAGCAAAGTACATTTTAGGCATTTAATACTTTACTTTCACCGGAAAGGCAAAAATGCCACATAAACGGCAAACAAGATACGCACTGTTTATGGTACCTTAATTGGAAAAAACTTAAACTCCTTCGACGAGAGACAAAAAATCACGTAGAAAAAGCTTTCACTGAAAAACCTGAGAGATTTCTGAACGACGGAATTTTCAAGTTGCCCGAACGATGGAGAAAGGTTGTACACAAAGGAATGGCACCTGTATAATTTAATGTATGTATGCTAAAATTTAAATCCCCTGCGCTTCAATCTTCCTTCAAAATCGGCACGAACATTCCGGACAACCCAATACATACAGTGGTTGCAAATAAATTCCTTTAATTCTAAAATTCTGAGTTTGATAGAAGTATTTGATATAACTTTGTGGGTATGTAGATCGTAACAGTACACGTGTGAATTAATCTCTTCTTTTCATCTGAATGCCATTTTAAACGGGTGAAACCAGCGTTGAAGTTTCTGAGTTTTCTCTCATTTTTAAAAGATAACTTCGTAATGGTATTTGATGAAGCAAAACCTTCCAAATAGAAAATGTTTAATTTTTAATACCCTATCGCCCTGTCATAAAAAAAAGAACAGAGAAAAGCTTGTATTCAAAGCATGAAAAATCGCTGAAACTTTGAGATTCGTTATCAGCCCCCTTAAAAAAGACATTTTGCCGCCAAAAAGTTGCTCTACGCAGGATACACCATGCTCTGTACACGCATAAAGTTTCATTGAAATCAGAATTTTAGAAGCAGATGAATTTCCTTATAATACAATGTATGAATACTTTTTGGAGCCACTGTAGTAAGCCATAATAGCCTCGTTAGATAAGAAGAAATGGCAGAAGAGTAGGGGGATTTGTAACACGTTAACGACCCTCATCACTTTCAGTCGTTTCGCTCTTTGCGACACACGCACACACGATGCGGTTCCATTCGTTACTCGTGTCCATCGTTATTCTTTATGGAATTGTCACGGTGTACTGTGAAAATCCAAAACAGGATGGTACGTAGAAATTTGTACGAAATTTATTTTTCATTTCTCTGTCATTCAGTATTGCCAGTTATTTAACACTAAATTTACGGACGTTTCTTGTGCATCTGTTTCTAATATACATAATCTAATAGATGTACATCGTGCAGAGCTGACAGGGAAATAAATTAACCCTTTGACTTATAATGACGTTTGGGGGGACGTTATCCATTTCATGTGCCATTGTAGACTTTGACGTCTCTGAGACGTCTTCGAAATGTTTTTATTTATAGGATAACTGATTTTGAATATTTAATTGCATATCAGCAATACTAACAGTGGAATACTGATTTTAGGACCAACTGTATACTATTATTTTGATCGTAAATGTTGGTACAACTTATACTACTTCCTGTTTTGCAATTTTAACCCTTTGCCGCATATGGGCCCATATATGGTATTGCAGTTTCGATTCAATTTTATTTCCAAATTAAGGATCATAAAATAATCCAAACTATTTTAATCCATCAAATACGCATTTAGCAATAATAAAACTCGAAAAAATTGTCTATGATTGTATGATGCTTAATTTGAAAATAAAATTGAATCAACACTACAATACCACATATGGCCCCATATGCGGTAAAGGAATAAGAATTGTCTACATATTCCAAAATGTTTTGAAACATTTCATACTTTACAGAAATGCTAATTTATTATTTTATAATTTTACTCGATACATCAATCTGATTAAATGTTATGCAGCAGTGCTTGAATGTTCTGTTTTTAAGCTTGCACATAACTGTTCAGTTGAGCCAAATTAAATAGTATTTTTCAGACAATAAAATTTTATTTTATTTGTATGTCAAGGAATTAAGGTATACTGGTATCAGTCCACCAATAAAAGTAAAAAAAAAAACATTGGGAATAATAGTAATTTTTTTTTTCGCAAATTTTGTTCGTGAAGTCCGAAATTCGTAAATTTGATGAGTATCGTAAACCTAGTGTTAAGAGTAGTCGATGTGTAATGATAATCGTTATAGTACGTGTAAGTTGTTCGAAATTTCACGGTGCGTTTGTACGAAAATTAAATTCCAATGGAAAATTTTATTTTATTTCTTAAAGTAACGACAAATAATTGTGATATCGATGTTGACTTTCGATTACACTGGATTTTTGTAAGTTAAACAAATTCCACTGAAAGTGTGAAAAATTGGCGCCAGTGTGATTAAGTGGTAGTGGTCAGTGGCTAACTGTTTGTAAGGAAACGTTGAAATTTTAATTTCATTCAAATATCATTTCTGAAAACAAAAAAGAAAATGTTCACGATTTAATACTGAATTGTAAGTGTGAATTTCTGCAAATGCTATATTGTAAATAGCTACAAAATAATCTATTATTACCGTTATCAGTGTCAAGGTTGTTTCGTTTGAAAGAAACCGCATGAAAACTTAATAAAAGCTTTTTAAAAAAATAAACCTTTGGAACAAAAATATTCATGAAACTATGAAATCTTTGATATTATTCAAAACGATTTCGCATAGCTTCACGAAAGTTATCAAACAGATAAGGCACATTCCTTTACTAAATTCAGCTGCAATCTATCTGTGCAATCATTTTTATGACTAACATTATTCTTAATACTTTCCGAATTTTCACACCTTCAGTTAGTTTATTACATTTCAGCTAAATAAACGATGCAATCAATCAAAATATTTAATGTATATATATACAGTAGCTGACAAAAGTTTAAGGTTAAAGAGTCAACGAAATTAAACTAACTAATTTATAAGGAATAGCATGATACACAAAATTTGCATTCCATGCTAATTAATAAATACTGTTCTACCATAATAACAATAAAAATGAATGTACAGACAATATTTGCACACATTCTATATATTCATATGTCAATAATATCATTATAGCAGAACTTCTGCAGAATACTTATCAATACTCGATGTATAATAATTTTTATAGTAAAATGGTCTTTTGGGCTCAAAATGCATTAATAAAAAGAAAAAAAGAAAAATGTTTGCACATCATAAAACTATAGTTATACATTGTCCTCTCGTCTTAAACTTTTGTCCGTTACTGTAACTGCTGTAAAATTAGAAACGCATTTAACACTAGATTTATGGAGATTTTTTGTATATCTATATCTAATATTCATATATTAGGGAATAAGTATACATCAAAAAGAATTTGAAATTACAGAACCGAGAAGAAAAATAGGCTTGGGTATATTTGTATCGCTTCATCAATAAAACTGAGCAAAAATTGCTACGAATAATAGCAATTATTTTTTTTGCAAATTTTACTCATGAAGTCCGAAACACGTCAAATTTACGAGTCTCGTAAATTTAGTGTTAAAATTATACACGCCACTGTAAAAAAGTTTCAAAAACAAAAAAAATGATCGTTCGAACAGCGTTTCAGAATACTTTGGGTCACATCGGACCCAACACCTCAGCGGAAGCGCAAGCTGAAGCGGCTAAAGGGGTTGCTCGACGGTTATTGGGAGCTGAACGAGCTGAACTCTTTAAGATGACGGTGGACCCTAATATTGGCTCTACCGGAAAAGACACTTTTTCGGTAAATTCTATTCTTTCAGTTATAAACGGTATATGTTGCTGCTTGAATCCGGAAACGAACGTCCGGTTTACAATACGAGATTTGATACAGCGGCGTTCGATTTGCTCGCACACATTCCGACCTTGCACTTGACACAACACGATAATCATGCAGACACGAAACAAAAAGACGTAAATTAATAATGTAGAATGAAGGTTCTTCAGATTATTTATTATTACCGTATTAATTACCGTACCCTAAATATATTATAGCTGCGATCATGTAAAACGAAGAACGTAGAATACACTGTTATGATTAAAGAATCGTAGTTTTATAGAGAAAAGAAATCGAACGCCCTCGATGTGATTTAAAATATTCACGGACGCAAACGCTATAGCATTTATTTTCATTGTGATACAGAATGACGTGAACGCTATAGCATTCAAATTTTAAAACCAATTATTATTGATTTAATTTTACGCAAGGTGTTCCGACGAAGCTAGAAGAAAATTGAAGGGCTGAATCTATGCAACATTTTAAGACGAAAATCAAGAGTAACAATATTTCGTTTGACGCTTTGTTTATGAGTTATAAGCAACTAAAGAGACGGGCTATTTTGCGCCTGAGAGCAGGCAAACGGGACGCGACACGGTAGGTAACATCACTGTGCAGTCAGCGACATTACCTACCGTGTCGCCCCGTTTGCCTGCTCTCAGGCGTAAAATACCCCATTCTTTGATTGCTTATAACTCATAAACAAAGCGTCAAACGAAATATTGTTACTCTTGATTTTCGTCTTAGAATGCTGCATAGAATCCCCCGTTCAATTTTCTCCCAGTTCCGTTCGAACATCCTGTATAACCTCGATTCAAATATCGCCGTGGATGCTATAGCATTAGTTGCATATAACTGTTAAAGTGTGATATTCTGATTGCTCTTACAAAATGTGTCTAATCACATTTCGGATATCACAATTAATTTAGAAAAACATCGCGTGTCTATTTTTGCACCTCACTGAGCTTTTTACTGTCCACGAACGTGTTAAAACACTGATCTATACGAACACGATCTCATTGCTAGATCACGAAAAATTCTCTCGGTCAAATCGAAATATCTGGCACTTCCGGCGTGGCGGCAGCCTGGGGCCTACACTATTACCTGAAGAACTATTGCAACGTCCACATCTCATGGGAGGGAAACCAAGTTCAGCTTCCCCATGTGTTACCCGATGTTCGAGTAAAAATTACGTCCAACGACAGGTATTGGATCTCGATCCGAAATGATTTTTAAATTAGGGACTAGAGATTTTTATTGAAACGTACAATAGCGGAGAAAAGCTTAAGGCCAAAGAGTCAACGAGAATAAATTAATTTATTTATGAGGAACAGCAAAATTCGTATTCCATGCTAATCAATGAATAGTGTTTTTCTATAATAACAATAAAAATGAATCTACGGATAATATTTGCTGGCCATGAAACTATGTTCTACATTGTCCTCTCGTCTTAAACTTTTGTCTACTGCTATACAATATCCAAATACACGTAAATAAATAAATCAATTTATGAGCAACAGCAAAATTTGTATTCCATGCTAATTAATGTATAGTTTCTTTCCATAATAAGAATAAAAATGAATGTATAAACAATATTTGCAGACTATACAGCTATACCTAACATTGTTCTTTCGTCTTAAATCTTTGTCTACTATATAATATCTAAATACATGTAAATTATTTATGTACAGATTCAGATACTATGAGAACGTGTGCACCGTGGGTTACACCTCGGCGTGGTGGCAATGGGATCACTGGGAAAGGAATATCGACTGGATGGCCCTTAATGGAATCAATTTGGCGCTCGCTTTTAACGGACAAGAGGCTATCTGGCAAAGAGTGTACCTTCAATTGAATTTCACTTCAGACGAGATTAACGAACACTTCGGAGGCCCAGCATTTTTACCCTGGTGAGGTCTCAAATGGCAAAAATCGTAATAGAATTCGTGATGTTGGTACAGTTGCGAACAAAAGTTTATGAAGAGAAAATCGGAAAAAATAAGATAATTCATACATGAGGAATGACACAATAAACAAATTTCGTATTTTGTACTAATCGACAAGCATTATATCATCCTATTAATAATATAAATACATGTAGGTAGTATAATATTTATTAACCAGAGTATTTTATTTCAAAATATCTTTTCGTCTTAAACTTATGTCTGCTACTGTATCTAAATTTCAGTATTGTTCAGTAAAAATATAGAAAGTTATTTTCTTACTGTACGATACCTGAATATTATTGTTATGATTATTAATATAGAAATGCTATAGTAGTAGGTACAGTAGCGGACAAAAGTTTAAAATCAACAGATCAGCAAAAATAAAAGAATTCATGTAACAAACAGCAAATAAATTTCATATTTTATACTAAGCAACAAGCACTATACTATCTTATTAATAATATAAAGATATGTAGATAGTATAATATTTATTAACCAGGGTATTTTATTTTATAACCTCTTTTCGTCTTAAACTTATGGCCGCTACTGTAATATTCCGACAAAGATGCAATCTTCGTTGTTGGATGTATGTAGATAAACCGTATTACCGTCATTTGTATCTGTTTTCGTCAACAGGTGCAAAGTTACGCTTTCAATCCCTGATAGCTAACGATAAAAATGGAAATCTAAAACGTAATCGAAGGATTTACGAAATTTATCGAGTTTCATACTTCTAGATTATTTCACGATCGTTTTAAATTTATTGTTGCTGGTCCTTTGTAAAATTTAGCGAAGATTGATTACTTTGGATCAGTGTTTCTCAACCTTCGTTAATATCCCTTTTAACATCCCCTTTCTACTGTAGCCGAAAAAATTGTTTACTTAAGATAAAGAAATAATACAATAATCATTTCAGAATATAAGTTTAAGAACAGTGATTTCATATTAACTTAATATTTATACTTAAAATCATTTCAACCCCTCAAAAAACATTTCAACCCTTCAAAAAACATTTCAACCCCTCAAAAAACATTTCAACCCTTCAAAAAACATTTCAACCTCTCAAAAAACATTTCACGACCCCTTTTGTAAAATTTACTCCCAAGTTGAGAAACACTGTTCTAAGTCTGTGGTCCATCAATCACTTTACATTGACGCCATTTTTTCTCGAATCTTTATGAAATTTTTTGTTCCATTCACTTGACCAGGTCCAGAATGGGGAATATTCGAGGATTCGGCGGTCCCTTAAGTTTAAACTGGCACGAACAGTCGCTTCGACTGCAGCATCAAATTCTCAAGAGGATGAGAGAGCTAGGAATTATTCCTGTTTTACCTGCGTTCGCGGGTCACGTGCCCAGAGCTTTCCTGAGACTATTCCCGAAGGCCAACGTGACCAAAAGCGCGGTTTGGAATCATTTTTCAGACAAATATTGTTGGTAAGAAAAAAATTTTAACGTGAAACTTCCACATTTCTCTCTCGGGGAAAATTAATTTTTTATAGTACCATTTAAAAATGGCCCTTTTGACATTTTACACAATTAAAAAGTTTTTACGAAAGATAATTGGCAATATTTATGTAAATTCTTTTAAAGTCGTTAAAGCAATACATTTCAATTGTTGAATATTTTAATGAATGATTTTATTTACTGGTAACTTCAACTTTTTATTTGTCAGTAATGACAATGAGATTTCGTGAGACATTCTACAGTAGCGGACAAAAGTTTAAGAAGAGAACACAATGTAGAACATAGTTTTATGGTCTGCAAATATTGTTTGTGCATTCATTTTTATTGTTATTATGGTAGAGCACTATTTATTGATTAGCACAGAATGCAAATTTTGTTTATCATACTATTTCTTATAAATTTTAGTTAATTTAATTTCGTTGACTCTTTGGTCTTAAACTTTTGTCCGCTACTGTAATTCTATTGTAAATGATTTCTGAAAACATTTGAATATGCGTCTATAATTGTAAAAGTTATACAAGTCAAAAATTTTGTCTACAATTAAAATTTTTATCTTTTATGATGTTTCTGATTCCAATGCAATTTAATTAACATCACTTCTTTTTAATCTTTAACTTAGATCACTTTCTTGATTACCTGCACGTCTCGTTCATAATATTTACGTAATGATATAAAATAGGTACATATCCAATATTTATTGACTATCGATAAGATTTTTTGATACACATTTTAATCTATAAGCTCGATTAAATCTAATTGCTTATGTATTTTGTTGTTATTTGTAGCGATGAGATGATGAGTCAGAATTTATAATTTCTATCATTTTATCGAATTTTCACTTTTAACCATTTTGCTAATCAACCAACGCATTAGGAATGATTTATAATTATTGTATATATATATTTTTTTTTTATTAAGCATTTTGAGCTCAAAAGGCCATTTTGCTATTATAATTATTATATGCAAAGGCCATTTTAACGCGAATAAAAATATTCACTCTTTTTAGTCCCTATCTCTTGGAACCTACGGATCCATTGTTTCAACAAATCGGGGAGCAATTTTTGAGAACGGTAAGTGGGATTGAAAATTGTCAATGTGCTACTTATACTTTCGCGTCTACGTTCGTTAATTTACAGTATATCGAGGAGTTTGGGACCGATCACGTTTATAACTGCGACACGTTCAACGAAAACGAACCGTACACCAGCGAGCTGAAATTCTTGAAGAACGTAGGCCATTCGATTTTTCAAGCTATGAACAATGTCGATTCGAAAGCTGTATGGTAACGATCCGACTATATTTCTAAGTGGGAACCATTATAAAAATGGCACAAGTTAGAAAATGCGAAAACCACCAATTCTTTTCGAAGGTTAATGCAAGGATGGCTGTTCTTCCACGACGCCATTTTCTGGACAGAGCCTAGGATTCAGGCTTTCTTAACTTCCGTTCCACTGGTGATTAAACTTTTTTTTTTTGATAATTTAACACTAGATTGCCGGAGTGAGTCAATTTGACTCACTTGTAATTTTATCAAATTCAAGTATCATATCAAAAGAATAAAAGTAAGGACGTTTGTGCTAAAAGTAATAAAAAAAATCTGCGGAAAATGTATTTTAAATACAGAATTTTATTTGTAAAAATTGTTTTGAACAAACTTTCTTAAAAATAAAGTTTTATTTTTTGTAAAAACTTCAATTTCCATGTTTGAGTGAAATTGACTCGTTTCAGGCAAAATAGGTATATACCCAAGATTTGGCAATCTAGTGTTAATTATAATTATTTTAAATTGTTTATTAATTAAAACTTGTAATATTATATTAGTATCTGAAAATTATTCAATTTTAAATTAATTTTTTAATAATCAAGCTTTTATTCAATAAAAGTTCTTCAACGGTTCATGGAATAACCATTTCTTCCTTTTTCTTTAATTTAGGGAAGAATGATAGTGTTGGACCTGCAGTCTGAACAATTCCCGCAATACAACAGATTGAAATCATACTATGGTCAGCCGTTTATCTGGTGCATGCTGCACAATTTCGGTGGAACGCTTGGAATGTTTGGTTCCGCTCAAATTATTAATCGTGTAAGCCATCTTCAAATACAATACGTAGACTGCGTATTTTTATGGGCATTCAAATCTTCACAAGGGCCAATAAAAAAAAATGGAATTTAATTTGAGATTCGTTTCACCCTTCAAATTTCACAATTTGTTATTAATATTAAATATTATTAAATGTTGAAATTTCCTATAAATACATAAAAATTCGCAGTCTAACAATATGTTAACCTTTTACGTTCGAAAAGCGACTAAAAATCAACACGGCATATCATTTTCATAAATTTCTGAACACAGCTATTTTTAGGAATTTTAAACGTATCGACAAGTTTTATTTGAGATCAATAAATGTATTTTTTCACTTCAATATTTTGTGAGAATTTAGGAATTTTTAAACAGTCACTTTTCTAATGTAAACGGTTAAAGACATAAAAAGCAAAAGCAGAACCGTATTCTCCTTCAGTTTCATTACTAACTCTTAGCGCCATTTCTATCTTTCTGTTCGCCATTTCCTATACGTTCATCCACAAGATGGCGGCTTCTAACCTCTAAGGTATCGACAAGTTTTAATTGAGATCAATAAATGAATTTTTATATTTTATCATTTCAATATTTTTTGAGAATTTAGGAATTTTTGAAGTGTCGCTTTTCTAGTGTAGTGTAAAGAGTTAAAGACATAAAAAGCAAAAGCAGAACCGTATTCTCTTTTAATTTCATTACTAACTCACAGCGTTATTTCTATCTTTCTGCGCCATTTCCTATACATTCATTCACAAGATGGCGGCTTCTAACCTCTAAGGTATCTACAAGTTTTAATTGAGAACAATGAACGAATTTTTATATCTTTTCATTTCAATATTTTGTGAGAATTTAGGAATTTTTAAAGAGTCACTTTTCTAGTGTAGTGTAAAGGGTTAAAGACATAAAAAGCAAAAGCAGAACCGTATTCTCTTTCAGTTTCATTACTAACTCTTAGCGCCATTTCCTATACGTTCATTTACAAGATGGCGGCTTCTAACCTCTAAGGTATCTACAAGTTTTAATTGAGAACAATGAACGAATTTTTATATCTTTTCATTTCAATATTTTGTGAGAATTTAGGAATTTTTAAAGAGTCACTTTTCTAGTGTAGTGTAAAGGGTTAAAGACATAAAAAGCAAAAGCAGAACCGTATTCTCTTTCAGTTTCATTACTAACTCACAGCGTTATTTCTATCTTCCTGTCCGCCATTTCCTATACATTCATTCACAAGATGGCGGCTTCTAACCTCTAATAAGCTCGATTTCACGCAAAACGAAAACTCATCTTTAAAATCACAGTCTTCCCGTGGAATAATGCGTTGAGAATGATCCTTCTCACGATTTTCACTGTTCAATAATCGAGACCGATTTCTGTTCAGCGTGTTTTCGAAGCAAGAAATATGAACGGTAGCACGATGGTGGGAACAGGTCTAACACCGGAAGGAATAAATCAAAATTACGTTATTTACGAGTTCATGAACGAGATGTCCTATCGCCAAAAGCCTGTGATCTTGGATAATTGGTGAGATTACAAATTTGTTCCAGTTTCTCAGAAAAATCTAATCGACCGGGAAATTATTTTCTCACGCATTGCCGTGTCACGTGATCGTTTCAGGTTCGAAAATTATGCAAGCAGAAGATACGGCGCATGGAACGAGTATGCGGTGGCAGCATGGAAAAGTTTGGGAAGAACGGTGTACGGTTTTTCGGGTAATCGAAAAATTCGCGGGAAATACGTGATTACCAGACGACCAAGCTTAAGCATCTTTCCATGGGTAAGAGTGTTTCCTAATCATGGTTCTTTGAGAATCCACCAGTATTTCTTTCCTGGATCATTGTAAAGCTCTAATTATAGTAACACTTTTGCAAAGAAGCTGAATCGTAAGGAATCTATCGTGAAAAATAGAAACGACAATGATCGTTTTCTACATTTAGATAGATTAAATGTGGATTCACCCCAATAGCTAAAGCTAATTTACCATTTTTCTTTACCATTCTGTATAGTATTATTATTATTTTTAATTTTTGATGTAGTAATTTTTGATTGTCTTATTAATTCCAATAATTTTATATTTAAATATTATAAATAATATATATGTAAATTTAACAATTTTATTTCTTTTTTATATATATTAATATGCAGTTTAATTTTAGAACTAATAATAGGCTATCTATTATATCAATGTTGGAAATTATATTAACACTAGAACTACCGGAGCAGTCAAAATGACGGATTGATGATTATTCATAGCAACCTTACAAATTCACTTTATCAAGCTTCCAAAATTTACTATGATTTTCTGCAGAAGATATAAATAAAGATTTGTTTTTTGTGTATTCGATATTTTTTCATGTAATTTTCAATTTGAGTTGTTTCATGCAAATAAGTACACTGTAATCGTCGATAGTTCTAGTGTTAATGTAATAACACCCTCTGATTCTCAATTTAACCCTTTGCGCTCGAGAAGCGACTGTTAATAATCAAACTATAGCAATTTTACAAGTTTTCGGATATAAATAGTCATATTTAAAATTCTCAGCAGCCTTTACCTGAATTAAACGAATGTTAAAATAAATAAATTCTGATTTCTCTAATTTTAGTGTTTTATATTTGGAAATTTTTAAAGACAAATAGTCGCCTTTCGAAAAGGTTAAAATTATAATTTTTATTCTTAACATTCCACCCATAGAAAATTTATTGTTTGCATAGACTTGGTACGATCGAAAGACATTTTTCGACACTTGGTACGTGTTCCTCCAAGCAAGACACGGAAGGCGGAACAGTTCACTCTATCGGCACGATGTGGTTGATATAACTAGACAAGCTCTTCAGCTCAAGGCAGATGAACTGTATACTGATTTGATAAAATCGTATGATAAAAAGAACGTGACTTTGTTCAAGTAAGTGTCAGGTTAATTATATGCACGAGAGATCATAAAACGTGTTAATGTTCAGTAAAGTTTGGATAACTGCTAGCCATTTCTGCTTGGATAAGTGATAGAGGACTGTCCTTGACGTGACACGAAACTCGAAGTAGAACAAATCGTATGTAATTTGATTAAAACTTAAATATTGGTAAGGTAATATATTGAAAATATATATTTACTTATAATATTTATAATATAATATAATATAATATAATATAACATTTAAAATATTATAAATTACTTATAATATTTTTATTATATATTATTATATATTATTTTGATATTTATTACACATAATATCAATTATAATATGTTTTTATTTTTCATTTTTTAAATTAAACTTTCAATAATATATCTGTAAGGATATTCAGATTAAAATAATTATCTTTAATTCATATTGTCATACACTTATCCAAGCATTACTATGGCGTACTGTTTTGCTAAACGATAATATTCAAAAATTCTATGACGTGGCATATCTATATTTTATCTCGTCTGTGGGGGTGTGAAAAATATAATATACACAATTGTTGTTGTACTAATATACAATAATATTCGTGGTCGTTAAGTGGCAAGAAACATGATAAAATACAACCGTTCCCCGTATCGTATCGGACAATTCGTCCTACGATATGATCGAGGATCGGAGGAATCATAAAACATGCGACTCACCGATCGCAGAACATCTTATGGTAGCTCAGACAGCTCAAGGTTAGCAGGAGATGTAGTTCCTGTGCAGAAACAAAATACGTGAAAATTTTGGAAATAACTTGAAAGTATTATACAAAGACAGGCACAAAAACATGTATTAATCGAAGGAAAACATTTGCAAAAACGTATATTAATTGAGAAAGACATTTGAGGAAACATGCGGTAATCAAAAAAGGCATTCATAAAAACACCCATTAATAAGACAAACATATTCGCGGAAGCATGCATTAATCGAAAGAAAATATTCGCGAAAACGTACGTTAATCGAGAAAGACATTTGCAAAAATGTATATTAATTGAAAAAAAATATTTACGGAAATGTGCGTTAAAGGAAGAAAAATCATTCGCAGAATCACGCGTTAATCGAACAAAAATATTCACGAAAACGTACATTAATCGAGAAAGATGTTCGCGAAAATATAGATAAATTGAAAAAAAATATTCGCGAAAACATATATTAATCGAAAAAAATATTCGCAGATACATGTACTGATCGAAGAAAAAACACTCGCGAAAACATGCAATCGGAATAAAAACTCGCGAAACATGCAGTAATTCATGTGTAAACATATTAACTAACCTGCAGTGAAGTCCACCGTAACCTCTGCTGGTGTTTGGATTGCTAAAACCAACTGGAACACTGGAACCCACTAGCGAACACACACGTACTACGTCATAAAATACTCGCGGACACTCGCGTAATACGCGGAAAAACAGTCGCCAATATACGCATGATAAACGGTAAAATAGTCGTGAACACTCGCGTGATACTTGGTAAAACACTCGCTAACACACACGTAATACACGGTAAACACGCGCAAGCACTCGCGTAATACGTAATCAAACACTCGCGGACACTCGCGTAATACGCGGTCAAAACTCGCAGGCACTTGCGTAATACACGGTAAAACAATCGCGAATACACGCGTAATACGCGATAAAACAGTCTCGAAACACTCGCGTAATACACGGTAAAACAGTCTCGAACATACACGTAATACACGATAAACACTCGCAAGGACTCGCGTAATACGCGATCAAACACTCGCGGGCACTTGCATAATACGCGGTCAAACACTCACGAGCATTCGCGTAATACACGGTATAGCAGTGACGAACACACGGGTAATACATGGTAAAACAGTCTCGAAACACTCGCGTAATACACGGTAAAACAGTCTCGAACATACACGTAATACACAGTAAACACTCGCAAGCACTCGCGTAATACGCGATCAAACACTCGCGTAATACATGAGGAAACGCGCACGAACCCATTACTATAAGCGCGATGAGTCAAAATACGTTCGGTAACATATTGACATGGTAACACGCACGATATCACGGTCGGACAGTAACTAAGCGCTGGAGGTCGTTTCCGAGTTGCGCAGGAAACAAAACATATGGCAATACGCAACCTACGGTTTTGGCCTTGACTATCGTCAACATGAAATATAAAATTTCCATACTTCGCATAATTAATTGCAATGTATTAAATTTTTATTGTTTTTGCACTAGTTTATTGTAGTACCTGCTATTGCTTATAATTAATAATTATTAAAATTGACAAGTATAATTAATTATTAATGAAAAGTAGAATTATTTATAGATTAATTGTATTTGATGAATTATAATTAAATTGTTTATAATTTTTAAAGACACAAGAAATACTTACAATAGTTTATACGAAACTATTAGTAATTTATTAGGATATTAATATGAAACAGGAGAAAAGATGCTGTGAAACAAATTTCTTCAATAATTAACTAATATTTGCAGCTAACTAATATATTACGTGGAATTCTTTCCAAATTCTTTTGAATCCTTTCAGAATCGTCGAAATAATAAAATTATAGAATAAATTTCAGATTTTTCAAAAAATCTCGGAAAGCTACATTTAACTAAATACTACACGTATTTCCTAGTTCAATTTAAGTTTTTCAGAATTTTACATTCTGTCTGTTGGATCTTACTAAATTATCGAACCGATTAAATTTTTGCTATCAATTGCAATTGTGTGAATAAGTTATCGTTTAATATATAATTAACAACTTTTAATATAAAATATAATGTTTGATTATTACTTGAATAATCTAATAGTTTTTCTTAATGTTCGATTTGGAAATGACCATCAGCGCTCGTGAAATGTTTAGGTCGGTAAGGCACTTATTGTATCCACCAGAAGTCGGTAAAGTGATTGATCTATTCTTATCTCCTCTGTTCTATTAATTCATTATTTAATGTAGATAACAGAAATATGTTCAACTATCTATTGTTGGTAAAGTAGTACAGATTTGGCGCTTTTTTTCCTCCCGAACAAACCTTTAGAACTAGTTCGATTATCTGAACATTCGTGTTATCAGAGAGACCTGGTGAGTGATAACTCCTACCTACGATCGTAACAATATTTTTTCTTTATCACACTTATAGCAAACGTTTCTCTCTCTCTCTCTCTCTCTCTCTCTCTCTCTCTCTCTCTCGTTTTCAACGAATGTAAAATGTCCCTACGCCAATGGTCAACCCTGCTCCAATTACCATTTAGTGTCATTACTGCTAAGATTTGCTATAGTTTTATAACCGACTTGGTGTCACTTACGTTGCAAGGCTTGATGTATTTTTGGTTCAAACGTTGATACGAGACTTGATATATTGTTATTACCAATATGGCGCCGAAAGTATGACGTACCAATATGGCGCCAAAGCTTAATATACCAATATGGCCGCAATTTTGTATCACGTCGATGCAAATTATTGTAGAATACATTTTGAAAGTCTGACATCGATAAAGATGGCATGCAGATAATTCTATTATCTTTCAGTCACTTTTTATTGTGTCGTCAAACTTTTATCGATCACAGAATCATAATTTATGTCGTTTCTTTAATCCTAATGCTATACTTGATCACAAAGATCGCAGGCTAGTCAGCTTTTGGAGTTGTTTGATGACCTGGAATCTGTCCTGGCATCTGGAAAGAACTTCCTGCTGGGTACCTGGTTAGGAATGGCGAAGGATCTTGCAAGGGACGAGACGGAACTGAAGCAGTACGAGTACAACGCGAGAAATCAGATCACCCTGTGGGGACCGCGAGGAGAAATAAGGGACTACGCGAACAAACAATGGTCCGGGATTATCGCGGATTACTTTAAGCCCCGTTGGGCCCTTTTTCTGGACGCCCTCGAGACAACTTTGACCAAAGGAATCAGCTTGAACATTACGAGGGTTAACGAACAAATATTTCAGAATGTCGAGAGACCGTTCACGTTGTCGAGGAAAATTTATCCCACCAAAGAAACGGGTACGATAAATAATTTTAACATACGGTTAGTCGTAACTAGATTACCTTATCTATTGGAGAAACGTTTTTCTTTACAGGAGACTGCATTGACATAGCAGTGGCAATTCAGTCCAAATGGTACAAGCCCTCATCTATGAGCCTAGCCAGCATCGTAGAAGGTTTAAATAAAAAGATCAGGGGAAGGATACTGGGTTAATCTCCTCGCTTCTCGACGATACTTTTAATATTACTAGTCATACCTCTTGCAAAATTTGTTGCACTCTGTAAGAAACGATATTATTATAAGTATACCTCAAATTGTAATAGACTTGGAATGTTTTAAATAAATTTTTGTTTTACTACATTCATTGTTTTACAATCAATCATTACACGTTCACCGGGTCAAGGGTCATTAAAACGCTGAATATGAACCTTGTAAAGATTGTTATTATTGATAAAAGGACACTCTACAACAGTCGAATAGGATTACAGAATTGGAAACAACAACGACGACATTCGAGCCGAGAGCAAAAATGTGAGAAGTTGTGAATTTGTCTACGAATTATATATAAAAAGGAATTACACACACGAATCGCGGACGCTCGTTCGCTTCACCAAGTACATACATCGGTTAGACGTGCGAATTATCGATAAAAGTACATACTTCGCTCCTCGCTCGTCTTTACTGGTCAAAATAATGGCAGTAGACGACTAAACGTAATTACATTCGATCAACTGACTGCCCTATTCTTTTCTTTTTTCGCTCAGACAAACCAAAATCGTCTATGGGATTGATTGTCGATAAAATCAATGCACGACGTTGAAAACGTCAACCACGTCCCCATTAAGGCCAGCGCATATCCAACCGACACGATACGGTTCTTGTCGGAAGGGATCTTATATATGGAAATAAATAAAATTTCAAATACCAATCCGACACCTTCCGACACCTTCCGACACCTTCCGACACCTTCCGACACGATCCGACGACTTCCAATATTGGATACCATATTCCTGAGCGAGAATTTGCTCCAACAAAATTTGATGTCACAATTTGACAAAAATTCCTTCCTACATTTTTCTGATTGACGATAGTCCGTTAGTAATTTTCGGAATATCGATTTAAGCGTGGGAGAACAAATTTCAGTTTGCCGGACAGTGTAGTATCGAGTCGATTAAGTGTGCGTCAGCCATTACTCGAGGTCCTTTGGCAACAGCACCAGTCAACGACCTCTAACGGTTTCGACGATCGGTTCCCGTTTCATCTCGCGTTAATAATCGATCGATCATTGACCGACATCGGACCCTCAATTGGTCAATTGGTAACAATCGACTCGTTCGAGTGGAAACTTCTTTGATTTGATAGATTTAGAGTAGGTCAGACTTTGAATTGCGAAACATATGTGCAGATTTTATTTCTTTGTCTAGAAGAAGAAAGGGTAATATGCAGCAAGGTGATAATATCAAATTAGCCATAACCAAAACTAACGTTTTAATTACACCTTATTTTGATGAAAAATATTAATACAGGTATGTCTCGATTAGTGAGAATAATAAATTTCAGAAATTAATCGCATTAATTGAATTCGTACTATTCCTGTATCTAAAATAGAATATGGAAATGCATAATAACAACTTTTAAACATACATTTATTAAATTACGATAGTAAAACCTTTTTTATTGTTTTCCAAAATATTTTAGAGCAGACTGCACTCTTCCGTATCACTATTGCATTTTTCTCGCATTAATCGAATTTTCGTTCGCATTAAACGCGACCTGATACACTTCTACAATTCACACTAAATCGAATATCGTACTATTTGAATTCACATTAATCGAGACTTACCAGAATAATAATTTAAATTCAACCTTTTTTAAGTTACAAAGTATGTTTTATATTTTCAACGCCTAAAAAAAGTTAACCGGAAAGGAGACTTACATTTTCATTTCTTTTTCTATAATCATATTTCTGTTCAATGGGGCGAATCTACCAATTTTTAATTTAAATTTTTTGAAAATCTAGTCCGTTGAATAAAGTTGGCTAACAATAGAAGGTCAATCATTCTATTTACATGAGATTCAGTTTATCTTGTTATAAGTAGATTAAGAAATAGTGCGCATCTAATTACGAGGTAAAAAATATCTTGTGCATTTCGTAAGAATATTCATATAACATGAGAGGATACATCTAGATATTATTATATACGATAATGCACCATCACGGATAAAAGCGTTCCTTTAAACCTGAGTTACCGACGAATGCTTAGGACGCTTCTATCCTGTGAAGGGCGAGAAAAATATTTCTGGAGATACGTAATATTTTTATTCGAGATCAGAGGAAAACCTGTGAATACCTTCGCTTACGACATTCTTGCACTTTATAAATTTTTTTAGTCAGAAAATTGATTGAATTTGAGAATAGATCGACGAAATGCTTTATAAAGATTCTTATTTTTGTATTTTTTTTTTTTTTTAGTTTTGAATTAGTATAAGCTTCGTAAGAAAATTTCAAAAATCCTTTAGATATAAATTACGTACGAAAGAAAGCGTAAGCTTTAGTACATTGAAAGCAAGCAGTAGTATAGAATAAGATTTGATTAAGTTATCACCTGAAAATATTACATACCATCAGAAATACCGTAAACGCAAGGTCATAGTCTTTTTATGACACACATACCCGTAATAATTAAATGCAGAAGGCCTACCGATGCACCGAATATCTTCTTTAACCGCTCTTCTCAATGTGACTGCAACGCGCCCTGTCGTCTAATATTGAAACTCTCACAATACAAGTACTCTCCCTGCCATCTTGTTTTGTAAGTTTGAAACATCCTGTACATCAATCTGTATACCGTCCAAATAGACATTTTATAATTTCAAATAGTCCCACTTTTACATTTATCACGTTTATGAAGAAGTATCCAACATTTTGTTTCCTTTCTCCTGTGGAGGACATATTTAGAACCATCCATTTTAAATTATGACAAAATTATATCTATTTTGAAATTGTCAGTAGCTCCATCTTTAATAAGACGTTTTTCACAGTAATTTATTACAACCAGACCTGGTGAGCAAGTCTCACATGAAATAATTTCCAACTCGATTTTAAGATAGCTATTAATTTATAAAGAAAGGTAATTTTTGTCTTGTATTTAAAAAATGTGATGTACCACAAATTGTTTGATAAATCATCCATCGGTAGACGATCTGGTGGCGCTGTCTGCTTGCTCTTACAGCTACAGTTAATCGCTGATAAACAACACCGGAAAAACGCAGAAAGTCTCTGTTCACTGTTTGCACAGGACTGTAAATCGTACCGTTTCGTGGGAATTCGTGAGATTGAGATGTGATATGATCATCAAAAGTATCCGGTTGTGAGGTTCGACGGTTATCGATTAATTTCAAACACGCGTTTGTGGTCCCCCGGATAACAGTAAGGTCCAACAAAATCACGAATCTGAGTTTAGTTGCGTTTGCTTTGGTCGCGTGCTTTGCACTGTTCGCAAAATCTTCACTTTTATGTACAGATCACGCCATGTTTATCAGTGGCTTCGTTTTGGTGGTTCTACGAAAGACGATCGTACGATTTGAGGTTAGAATTGCAAATTTTCGTCACATCGATCGTTTCTGAAGCCGTGTTAGTCCTAAAACTTCTGATATTTGCAAGCACGACACGAGCCAACACAAAAAGGGTTAAAATAAGTTATCAGGAAGATAATAAGAAAGCTTCATGTTTAGCTGCAAAAAAATAAATTAAACGAATTGAAATGTTAGGGATCCGCCATATTGCTTTTAGTTGAATTGCATCCTGTGCCTAAAAAAGTTTGAGAACCACTGTTATGAAGGAAAAGTTAACATCTACATCGAATTAGATATTTTTGAATATTATAACGTTTGATAAATTGTCTGGTTTGCGATATAGTTGCTATTTTTTAATCATCCTGTACTTATTAAACTGCAATAATTTTTATACAGATCGTACAATCGTCTTTACCAGATCCCTTGTAGAATTAGAAAAATTTATACACGAAAGTAAAGTAATATTTGCACTAAAATTTAACCCATCACTGGTAAGGTAAGTCGTGACAAACCTCAACAACTTTTTGTTTTCCTGCAATTCTGAAAATATTCACTGTGCACACATTGCTTTCCTCTAATTTTTTAAAGTTTATTTTTCTTCTTTCTTTTGGTAAAAATGTAATTTATACAGTTTTTAAATAAAGTAATAAGTTCATAATGCCAAGATCAACTTTTTTTTCAATCTTCTGTAAATATTTAAATATTTTGTCCTGAGGACATCATTTTATAAAACGACAAAATGACCACCATACCAGTTATGGATTAATAAGATTTCTTTACAGAATTAATTGAATTTTCATGTTCATAACTGTTCCATCCTACGGAACAGAGTTGTTCCAGTTATGAACGAGAATTAAAATGAATATCAAATTAAAATTTGTTTACAGAAAAAAAAATATTTAAACTGCGTGCTACGAGAGGCTTATCAAGATACTTAAATCACATAAAAGTACGAAAGTGTGCTTGATCACATCACAAAGGAATCGACGCCTTCGTGATAACATAACCTATAAACAATGTCGTTGTCTCAACAGGCTGTTCGAGCCTCTTACGTTCTAGCGTGCATAGAAAATACGATTAATTTTTCATTAATTAGTTAACTCGTAACATTCACCTTTTGTCTACCACTATTTATTCTAGGGGCCAGATGAATCGTTCGACAAACGTTATTGAGGGGTAAGTTCAACTAGTAAGTTCATTTTCTCATCATCATTAGTTTCAGATCTTATCGTTCATTGTAGATCAACATCAACCATTTGCATTTTGGTATCTAAGAAATTTTTGTTCTGTACGAAGTTATATCTGCGACTTGCAGTGATTTATATTAGTAGACTGCGAATATTTTGGCATTTGTAAAAAAATATACAGGTACAAAAAAGTACAGAATGTACATGATACTGAAAGTTATACAAAAGTAATTAACACTAGAAATGCCGATGATTGGCGTATACCTATTGGAGACAAAGAAAGTTGTACGATAAGAATTCCTAATATATGGGAAACAAATTTTAGCAATTACAATAAAAATCATGGTAAATTTTCAAATGTAAATTTACTACGTTTCTATGAAAAATTACAAATTGAGTCATTTTGACCCCCTTGATACTTCTAGCGTTAAATTTAGTATACATTACAGTAAATAAAAGGTAAAAAAGATTTAGATTTCCATAAAAATTCGTAGTCCAGTGATTAATTGTATCACAATGCACCAATTTGAATATTTATACTGCTATTAACGACAGAAGAAACATGTCTAGGGAATAAATATTACAATTCATAGATATGCACCCTAGCGTCGTTCAGAGGTACTGACAAACAGGTATTGTTAAACGGATTACTCATTTGGCCCTTAGAGTTGTTAAAATTTATAAGTAAAGTGCCATCTTGAAAATGCCATCTGGCTTTCAAGTGTCTTATTAATCCCTTAATCCAGCTTGTTATTCTCCGAAATAAATGTTTTAATAATTCCTCTTTGAGTTCCATCAATGGTCACCGTTCCGATTTACAAGAATTATTTGACATAACACCGTAGATTTTCAGGAATACTTATATCCTGTATTTATGACCTGGTTGTTGCAATAAATTAGATATAATTTATCATTTACAATAATAAAATCGAGATCATAATTTATACCTCGAACTAGGTTTTCATTGTAACAATTAAGTATTGGTGACCTAAATTTCTTAAAAATACCAACAAAAATCAGAAGAGACGTAACTTATTGTTAGCTTTAGATAACACTGTATAACACTGAAAAATGTCCGAAGTTACACCATGGTGTAGTCTGATTTCTGTTAAATCAAATAAATGTACAATATTGTGTTCATCTAGGGAAAAAATGGACATCATCTAAAGGGATTAACCGAGACAATTGAAAATATTCTTATCATACGTAATCGTCCTTATGATGTAGGTTAAGTTATTATTTATAGCTACATGCAAAAATTCGGCTCCGCCGAAAACAGTCTGATCTGTTTCTCAATCTCGTTAGTCACACAGTCAAGAATAACAGTTTCGTGCCAATTTATTAAAATCACCTCGGTATAACTGCACTTCGAACTGTATAACGAGTAATCTGTAAATTCGTTACTTTCAAGTTTCAGGAATCAAGGAGGTGTACCGTCTAACGAGTTTAAGGCAAATTTACATGTGGGCATCGCTTGCGACCAGATCGTTTTGTCGATTGGTACTTGTACGACAGCGTGAAATTTGATCTGGTCACGTGCGCGAAACTAAAACAATTGTCTCCTTGAAAGGTGACCGTTTCGAAACTCGTTCTAAAACTTCGTGCATCTGTTTTTACGTGTAAAAAAATTTCTGTAAAACCGTGCTCTTGGAATAGATTAATCTTATAACAACGAATGTTGAAACGAAACTGTAAATAATTATTACCACTATAAACTTAATTTTCCCTTGTCGAAAAAATGGGAATTTTCGAGGACTCGACGAACGTGTACCCTACGAACCATTGATTTGGTACATGCATTAAAATTTTGCTCGATCATTGAACGGTTAGTCGGCTCATACCGTGCTTATCAACCGATCAGAGCTGATCGTGGTTCCCTTCGACGTGTAGATCCGAGTTTCTCAATAGTATCACCGTTTCTCGATCTCTGCCTCCTGATTGGCCGCTTCTGTCACTGGAGGTAGAGGACTGTCCATGGATATTTGTCTGAGAACAGTCCAAAATACAAGACTCAACGAAAATAAGAAATAAATTATCAATTTTGTCTTGTGTTTATTGGGAACTGAACGGATTAGAATAATAGTGGACGATTGAGAACCACTGCACTCGACTGAAATGTACTGGAACTTTGACTCGCATGGTAAATTACCCTAACGAATTACAACCATGGATAAGATTAGAAGAAATAAATTATGTTATGAATTTTCGGGGTCCAACGTGACTGTAATATCGACTTAGAAGATCTACATTACCAATGAGGAACAGAAATAATTCAACTAATTATTTGACTAATTTCAGCTGACTTTTAGCTAAGTTTGAATACGTTTTCCTTTTCAACGTATATATATACTCTGCATATTTTTCTACATATCCCATAAATTTTCCCATAAATTTTTTACAGTTTATTTATTCTATAAATCTGGAATAGAATTAATTTCAAGCCAGTTTCTGATGAGACTTCACCAATTCCTGATGAGACTTAGTAAACAATACTCCTTAGAAAACGATACAAAGCTAAGAACTATGTATGTAAATACTTGTATATTTTGTTAAATTCTCTTTGTGTCTTTTAATCAACTAAATTGTGGACTAAAGATATTTATGAATTTCAGGTCCAAGATAGAATCTTTACTTTTGCTAACCTCATCGAAATTGAATTGAACATAGTTCCTAAACTTACTACTCTAAATCATAGAGGACGTACCAAAACGTGTTCCAACTACAAATTTTCCCCGATAATCTGTGCAACTTCGATCTCAATCGATAAAACAGAATGATGCACAAGTAAATTGGAAACATTTCTAAATACGATGATAAATCGAAAAAATAATAACGGTTATTTTAGAATTATTCCTTTGTTATTTTCAAATATCAATCTTGTTTCAATATATGGATACGCGACATCTGGGTCGATTTAAAACAGTGTTTCTCAACTTCCTTCGTACCACGCCCTACTTTAACGTCTCAATGATTAGAATACCCCCTTCTCATATGTAGGTAATATAAACAAGCGTTTCAGTTAAAAGAAGAAATATAGGTAAAATCGTTTTTAACACTAGATTTACGGATGTGTTTTGTATATCTTGTTTGTAATATTTATATAATTAAGAAATAGGTATATATCATACAGAATTTTAAATTGCAGAGCTGAGAAATAAATAAATTAGGGTGTATTTGTATCACTCAATAAAAGTCAACAAAAATTGAATAATAAAAAAAATTGAATAATAGTAATTATCTTTGCAATCTCTGCTCGTGAAAACTCAAATCCGTTAAATTGACGGTTCCCGTAAGTGTTAATCAAAATATAAACTTTATGTTATCTTCACATGTTATAAAAAATCTTTTACCACGTATACCGTTGGTAAAGTAAACGAATGAAATTTTCTAATTGTCCAACTGTGAGGCATACGCCCCGCGTTGATAAACACTGATTCAGAAGAAGTGGAAGCGATATCGGCAGAAAGAATTGGACCGCGAAAAATGTATAGCGATAGCTTACCTCCCGCTTGTTTGCCAGTCATAAGAGTCTGGCGCGGAATTGCTTCTGCCTGTTCGTTGAAATCGTTCTGTTTTTACGTTCCTGGCCCCCTTCTTCCCTGGCAATGCCTCCTCGACTCTCCCCGACGGAGATAATTCTATACTATCCGCCACTGCGTCGGTACATGTTGCTTTACCACTCTTTCTGGGCAAAAAGGGATTCTGGAAGAAGCAAAAATGGAATCTTTCATTAGTGGATCGATTTCTTTCTGAAACGTAAGATTGAAGTGAAAATAAAAGAATCAAGTTTAGAAAGCTTAAAAATGTATTGATTGTTTAATTTTGTATATTATGAAAGGCTACGATTTCAACTTGGAAACTTCAGTAAAACAAAAATTTCCCTTCTATTTCGTCATAAAAACAACTATGAATCGAAATAAAAATTATTTTAATTCGAATTATACTTTTACCCTTGTATGTTGAATTTAAAATAGTCACATCTCTACAAGTCGAAGTTCAATTCTACAAGCCAAACTTTTATTATTTTTATTTATTTATTTAATTCTTGCCTACTAGGCTTGATTAGGATGACTTCCAGTTTAGTGAACTCCAATTACACATATTTTCACCCTCTTCTATTATTCACCTTACAAACTAGTAATCTAGTAGTCTACAAATCTAATCTAATCTAGTCTAATAGTCTAATAATCCAAGTCAAACTTTTATTATGTAACAATTCTAATTTCCTTCCGTAATAATTCCAACTCACATCTATGCCCTTCGATTATTTAAAAAAACTGCAAAAAAAATTTCCATACAGAAGAATTACGCGATAATCCGTCTTCAACACTTAAGCTGCTACAGCTGGAAAATTATTAATCTTTAACGAAAGCCTCTGCAAGGCGATTTTACTCATGTAAAATCCCTCTTACTGGAAAAACTTCGATAAGTCGAAACCTCCATAACTCGAAGATTTTACCTCTCCTTCCGAGATTCGAGTAATCCAGGTTCGATCGTATCGTGACTTTCTTTGCTGGTTTTCGACCCAGTTTTAGTGCAATTGCGCGAATCCTCGAATAGGAGGGAAAAAGAAAATAATGGGGCTGAGGTGGGGGAGAGAAAGAGAGAGAGAGAGAGAGGAAGGTACTCCACGTTTTATGACATCGCACTCCAACCAGCATTATTGCCGTGTTTATGGAGCCGTCAACCTTCCTTGAACTCGGCTGATATTGACTGGCCGCTCATCAAATAATAAGGCCAGAGATGGCGCCGTGGCGGGAGCAAGAGGCAGCGTTTTCACGGTGGCGGAGGGGGGGACTGTCACGTGACGGAACAGAGATGCAGGCTAGCTCGATCTCCCGTTGCTCGTTGTCGAGATTAACCCTGTGATGCCAGACAGAGAACGGCAGTTCTCGAGAACACCCCCTTTCGCCACGCACACTACCGTAATAAAAATGTGTACGTGAGCTCAGCGTTTCGGACGACTTCGGGAAATTGAGATAAAAAACAAATGAAAGTCTTTCTCTCTCGCTGTTGAAGCGCTGAAATCCAACCAATGTGAAAAGCAAGCCTGATCTTAACTCCTCATTATTCTTATTTTTTCATTTGTTTTTTATCTCGAGTTGTCGAAGTCGTCCGAAACGCTGAGCTCACGTACACGCGTTTACTGCGGCAGTGTGCGTGGTGGAAGGGGGTGTTCTCGAGAATTCTCGTCCTGCCTGGCATTACAAGGATTAACCCTTTGCCATTCGAAAAGCTATTCTTTGTAGTCGAACGATATACAGTAGCGGAGAAAAGTTTAAGACCGAAGGATCAAAGAAAATAAATTAATTAATTAATAAGAAATAGTAGGATAAATAAAAATCGTATTCCATACTAACCAACATAGTGTTCTCACATAACGACGATAAAAATAAATATATATACACTATTTGCATATTATAAAACTATGTTTTACATTATCCATAAACCTATCAAGACCTGAGAAATAGTTGATGACATCTTCTTGTAGTAGTGACCACCTGTTTGGTGAACATATACTTATTAATAAATTTATTATTTTTATTTTTTATTTATTTGTTATAATCCTTGCCCATGCGGCTTAAGATGGTTTCTAGTTTGCAATTTCATCCTTTTACATATTTCTTTCTTAATTCTACTTCTATTACTAATTACTAATTTTTGTACACCTTCTTGAAATAAATTATCTTATTCCCTATCGTATAATTTACAACTTACACCGTTTAATCTTATAATTTTAATTTTATAAATTTATAAATCTGCAGTAACCTATCTTCTACTTAGTTCTATTATTTCCTATTTCTTTGGTTATTTTGAACTTCCTTTTCTATTTATTCCTCCCATCTGTTCCTTATTCCTCTAATCCTCTAACTCTCTCTGTTCGTCTAGTCGTTCTTCAATTTTTCTTAGAAAATAAATAAATTAATTCAGAAAAAATAACAGTATAAGTGAAATTTGTATTCTATGCTAATCCATGAATAGTGTTTTACCACAATGACAATAAAAATGAATAGGTAAACAATACTAACGAACCATAAAATTATGTTCCACATTGTCCTGTCGACTTAAACTTTTGTCCGTTACTGTACACTACCGGCCAAAAGTTTGGAATCACCCAGAGGTTTTAAGAAATAAATTTTAGAGTGCACGTAAATGTTGCTACCGTTTCATTTCAATCCTCTTCGTTTGGAAATTTTTGAGAGTTGCTTTTCGTGTGCAAAGGGTTAAAGATTAAACGTCAGCAACGATGGAAATTCAATGACCAAGCCGTTCAACAGCGACGACGAACAAACCACTCTGTCTGAACGAGCTTGATAATAATTTCACGTTACGATAGATTTCTTTCTTCTTTTTTTTCCTGCTAGAACACTCGAACGAGTTTAGAACGACATTTTTATTCTCCTCGTCATTTTTTTTTCCTCTGATACTTTTTATCACTTCGTTCTCGGTCACGAGGGATTTATTCGGTGGACGGGAGACACTTGGGGAATCACGAAGAATCAAGTGGATTTTTACGGCTGGCTGCACTTTATCACTAATGCTTCCGTTATTCCCGCCTTTAACGTTTCAACGTACACAGTGTCCGATCTAAAATAGGCCATCTAGTCGACTATCTTTGTTGTGACAATTGAAATAACGTACAATACACTGTGAGTCAAAAATAAGTACACGCTTTGAGACAGTAAGGTTTATCCGATAAGACTTACACACATGTTATACGATTTCGAGATTATTCATGTAAACGATGAACAGTGTACAAATTACTAATAAAGAATATAGACATATTTAATATACGTGATGTATTTTAATAGAGTGCCATAGAAATTTCATAAAAATTTCACTTTTATAATGTATGCACTCCCTTCTGACCCCCACACGAATGCAATGTAAATATATGTATCAATTATTAATTTTTGGTGGCATAGCAATTTCATAAAAATTTCACTTTTATAATGTATGCACTCACTTTTGACCCTTACACGAATGCAATGTAAATATATGTATGAATTATCATTTATCGTATATTAGTTATTCACGAGTATGCACTCACTTTTGACCCTTACACGAATGCAATGTAAATATATGTATGAATTATCATTTATCGTATATTAGTTATTCACGAGAAAACTGCACGTATATATATATTGCAATATTTATTATTAAGTTTGACGATTTTTTTTACGTTTACCTAATTTAAGCTTGTTTATTAAGGTGAAAAGTTCATTTGTTGAATAATAGCCAATATGATAAAAAGTACATTTAATCGAACGAAAGTGAATGATCACGAAATATCAGTGAACAGTTTTTCTGTTCGTCAATACTTTTCATCTCCACAGAAATGTGATCAGTTGAAATGGATATCAATTGAAACGAAATCGAATAACCGAAAGCCCACATCAGTTTCGATCACAACATTCGGTTACATACCCAACAGCAAGGAAAATCGAAATTGGCGCCAAATTCAAAATTGGTAAATCGACTTACCTGAAAACTGTGTTGCTTCAGCATAGTTTTGATGAGAATCAGCGTGTCCAGCTTGGGTATTCTAGTGACCACTCGTTCCACTTCTTCGTCTGTAACGGTGACCGGAAGTCGACAGTTGTCAGCCTCGCTTGGCAGTGGTTCAGCACCGTGATTGGTCAGCCAGGTGTGCTCCTTAATTTTGGACAACGTGATCCTCTCCACTGGACTTTTAGCCAACATTCTCGCGATCAAGTCGCGCAGCTCCTTCGAGACGGTTGGTTTCTCCGGAAATTTCAACGGTTCGGTGCGCGCCGCCGCCTGAACGCCGATTATACTTCCGGCGCCGTCCCAGGGGATTTTTCCGGTCACCAAGGAGTACAACGTCACCCCCATTGACCACACGTCGCATAACTGCAATGCAGGAAACATAGTTTTGAGACGAAAAATTACCTCTCTGATTGAACCTAGAGCAGTGTTTCTCAACCTTTTTCTTGAACTATGCCTCGCTTCAATTTTCTTAACTCTTTGCACTCTGTTAGAAATTTAATACAGAAATATTACGAAGCAAAAATTAACCATAAAGCAGCTTTCTCTTAATTACTTAATAACGATCACTTTCCAAATACTCTGGTCAATTATTAACTCAATAGCTCAATATTTACAAATTATACATAGAAGTTTCAAAATTAGAAAGATAAATTGGAAGTTATAATAATCTGAATGCGAAAGCTTAATTATATTTGTTAGAAATTGAATACAGAAATACTACGAAGCAAAAATTAACCATATACCAGCTTTTTCTTAACTTATTCTAAGCTTTATCTCAGGTTCATCTAAATGAAAATGCTATAAGTCCTTGTATCAACCCATGTGAACCCCAATAAGGTCCTTGCTCCTACTCGTGTGACCCCCAGATGTACTTCAGTAAGGTTCTACATAAAACAGGCACTTTTAACAATTAAATTTTCGAAAAAACATCGATACTTTATCAGAACATGTGTATTGTGCATTTTTCGCACAGGAAATTTTTCGACATTTTTCGGAATTACTATGAAACAAAGATTAAGCTCGCAAGGTTTGGTCACAGTTGCCCTTCCTCGTGCTATGTATAATAAAGTATTATAATATTTCAAATAAGAGTGTATTTTATTTAAGCAATATAAAACCCCATTTCCAATACACTCCTTTGTCGAGTGTAACTTGACATCAATTTTTATCTTATATATATATTCTATTCCGATCTATTCTATTTCCGATTTATTAATTTACAAATCTTATCAAACTTTATATTTTATTGCTTCTTGCATTTTGAATGAAAAAAATTAAAACAGAATTAAGGGCATTGGTAAAAGTTTAAGTTATTTAATGGAAAATTAAAAATTATTTGGTAATGTTATTTCACGATTAATGTTAAGCTCTCGAAAGTCTTGTGAAATCTTAGAAACGTGGTACAGTTTTAAAAGTGATACTAATAATTATGACCAACGTCGATCAATATTCCACGAACTGACTGATCTATAGTTCTCGTGAATATCAAGTCTCTCTTTAACCACACGAGGGTCTCGCTACATCGACCGCGCTTTCGATAAGGCCACGCGATAAGTGTCAGCTGTAATCATGGAAATACACAAGAGGGCGGAATTATGTTAATTAGCGTCAAATTACACGCTTCTTCGACCGTTTTTCCAACATAGGCATAATAACGGGTTCGAAGCGTCAATTCTGCTCTACTGCTAAGCGAGAACACATAGATTATCACTCTTTCTGCACCACGACATTCTGATTTCACCAGAAAATTGCCCTGCAACGAAACTGGCTACTAACGTTAGATTCGAGGAGATTAAATTGAATCGCATAAAAGAAACGATACCTATATTAAGTTCACAGACCTAACCTCATTCAGGATTAACTAAACTTAAAGTAACCATGAATCAATTTGAAATTACCTAACATAACCAATGAGTTTACTTAGAGTTAAATTATAATCTAACCTAAGTTAGATTTTAATAGGTTAAGTTGAATTGCAGAAAAAAGATACCTATATTAAGTTCACAGACCTAACCTCATTCAGGATTAACTAAACTTAAAGTAACCATGAATCAATTTGAAATTACCTAACATAACCAATGAGTTTACTTAGAGTTAAATTCTAACCTAACCTATGTTAGATTTTAATAGGTTAAGTTGAATTGCAGAAAAAAGATACCTATGTTAAGTTTACAGACCTAACCTCATTCAAAATTAACGAAACCTAATGTAAATATGAATCAAGTTGGAATTATGTAACATATTCGATGAGTTAATTTAGAGCTAAACCAAAACCTAACCTAAAACTGGACTTAGATCTCACCAAACTTAAATTCGGGTTGCATAATATAGACGTACAGTAACGAACAAAAGTTTCAGACGAGAGGACAATATAAATCATAATTTTATGGTTTGCAAATATTGTCTATGTACAGTAGCGGACATAAGTTTAACACGAAAAGATATTATAAAATACAGTACCATGGTTTATAAATATTATATATACATCTATTTATATTATTAATATAGGACAGTATAGTACTTGTTAATTAGTACAAAACATGAGATTTATTTATTGGGCCATTTCTCATAAATTAATTAATTTATTTTCGCTGACTTCTTGATCTTAAACTTTTGTCCGTTACTGTACCTATTCCTATCGCTATTACGAGAGAACACTATTTATCGATTAGTATGGAATACGAATTTTGTTTATCGTACTACTTCTTATAGATTAATTTATTCATTTTCGTTGACTTTTATTCGTTACTGTATATTTGTACTCATGTCAAGTGCACACAAAACCAGATCTAACCGCGTACGTAAGAAACTTAAATTTGATTTCGAAGGCGTCGCATCAGATGTGTCATGGCCGACACAAGAAACCGGCGGCGTAGAAATGCAACTTTCTTATTAAAAAGTTTCAGGGTATGTTTAACACGGGTACACGCACGTAGAAAGTTTAAAACGTGGCCGGAAACTCGGGTTGCCCGCCAAGTGACATCGATTTCTTATGGGCTCGTGAAATATGCAGATGAACTTAAAGAAACTTTTCCCGGTTGAATAATTGGGTTAAAGTTCGTCCATTTTTCTTAACCCTTGAAACAGGTTAAGTTTATGGAAAAACGCTCCGATTACTGTTCTCTTGTAACGGTTACACGTTTTTAAATAAAATAAAGTCATCGTCTAACTGGGAACTTATAACCTTGAAGAACCAGTCTTTGTTATTTAATCAATCGATTCAGTTCATCGGAAACCAACTACGTACGCCATTTTGGATTTTCAGTATATGGCGTCAGAAGTGCTGCCACAAGGACATAACCTCACTTTTATAAATTTTGAACAATTTTATCTATGTTAGTGTATCTCTGTAGGATGTTCTGTCTAAACTAGACTACTTATTAATAAAATGTTACGAAACTTTAAAAAATGGCTTTAAAACAAACAATTAAACTAGAACTAAATTTGTATCTATACTATTTATAAAAGTCACTTGCATGTACATATATTTCCCATGGAAATAATTTTAAATTAAACTCCACTTTTTATTTGCACAACCCTGAATCTTTGCAAACACACGAAATTGATTTAGCTGATTTAATCCCAAATTTTACATTTAGCTATAGATAACATGATAAAATTTAAAAATAGCTATATCGATGCGATTGAAGTAGAAGCGTCATAATTCTTTGTCATCTATGAATAAGAGCGAAACAGAAAATCGATTGTACGGTAGACCCGTGAAATGATGGGTACTTACCGTTCCGGAATAATGGGCGCCAGGTGTGGTTGTTTCGGGTGCCGCGAACGCTGGAGTACCGGCTGGTCCGGACAATAATTCCCCAGCTGCCCTGAGTTCTGCGCTCACGCCCAGATCCGCGATCTTGATGCGACCGTCGCTGTCCACCAGCAAGTTACTAGGTTTTATGTCACGATGAACTATTCTTTGGTAATGCACTGAAAGTAAGAAATAAAAAGAATTGCCAAAATTTTAATGATACATATTCATTTCATTTCAGTTACTTTATTGCAATCATTTTAATTATAGTACATTCTGTATTTAATAGTTTTTTATATTTATATTTATATTTATATTTAATACCCAATAGTTATATTTATATTTATATTTAATACTAAATACTTATATTTATATTTATATTTAATACCCAATAGTTATATTTATATTTAATACTCAATATTTATATTTATATTTAATACTGAATATTTATATTTATCTTTATATTTAATACTCAGTATTTATCTTTATATTTAATACTCAATATTTATATTTATCTTTATATTTAATACTCAATATTTATATTTATCTTTATATTTAATACTCAATATTTATATTTATCTTTATATTTAATACTCAATATTTATATTTATATTTATATTTATATTTAACACTCAATACTTATATTTATATTTATATTTAATACTCAATACTTATATTTATATTTATATTTATATTTAATACTCAATTCAGAGGTAAATAAGATAACTAGTAAAAGATATAAATTGAGCAATTCAAAGTCACACCCTCACCTCTAATTTCAATAAGGAGATGAAAATCGGTCCCCAAAATTTCAGTGTTTTTTCCATTTTTTAAACGAAACTTTGTTTCCAGCTTGCACTATTTCGAATTTATATTCGAAACACCAAAGAGAAAATGGCACTACAAGGGGTTGATCTCTATCGACTCTAATTATTTAGAGTGCTTGCAACAATTTCTATTTTTCTCTTTTTTCTATTTTGTAATCTAAGAGTCAACGTAGCGAAAGGATTAAGCTTACGGTATTCCACGCCCATTACGACGTCGCGGAAGTTCTTCCTGGCTGTCTCCTCGTCCAAAGGCTTGTCGGTTGGCACCTGGAGGATCTCGCCCCTTTGGACTAGCTCGAAAACAAGATAAAGATTGTCCTCGTCCGGGTCGTCGAGAACTTCCACCAGCTTCACCACGTTCGGGTGATCCAATTTCTTCAACAGCGCGATCTCTCTGTAGACTTTCGCCAAAGGATTTGCCGCCCCCTTTTTCCCCGGGGCCATTCTACCGAAAATTCCCGCCTTCTTCATAAGTTTCTTCTTGCTTAAGATTTTCATCGCGTAGTGGGTCTCGTCCTCTTCGTTGTAAGCTAGCTTCACGATTCCGTACGAACCCTGTAAAACAAAATGTTAA
The DNA here is from genome assembly GCA_033822845.1 of Tetrapedia diversipes. Classification (NCBI taxonomy): domain Eukaryota; kingdom Metazoa; phylum Arthropoda; class Insecta; order Hymenoptera; family Apidae; genus Tetrapedia; species Tetrapedia diversipes. Next base: position 142,045 of record JAOPTO010001027.1, read on the forward strand.
CACTAAAACTACCGACGATCAGGGTATACTTATTGGAGACAAAGAAATCAAATTGAAGACGGTATGAAAAAAATACCTAATACAAGGGAAACAGATTTTAGCAATAATAGTAAAAATCATGGTAAATTTTCATGGTAAATATGCAGGCACCACAGTAAGTTTGCCACGTTTCTATGAAAAATTACAAATCAGGTCATTTTGACCTTCTTGGTAGTTCTAGTTTTAACCCTTTGACTGCTAAAGGCGTATTTATACGCCCTTACAAGTCCATCAATATATACGAAAGGCGTATATATACGCCCTCTGTATTTTTCTACTTTAACCCTTTGAACTCGGCTGTCCCCTCTCATGGGACATCGTAATCCTAGCATATGATAGTTTCGCAAATTTTCAGGCTTCAGTTCAGACCCGGACGTTAAATAGTCATATATGTAAATTTTAATATACGACTTAACTAAACTAAATGAAGTTTAATATACATGAATCATAGTAAATATTTCGAATTTGAAAATTTTTGAAGTTAGTATCATTAAACGACTAACGGTCACCTCTCGAGTGCAAACGATTAACCCTTTACGGTCCTATGTCGAGCGTCACTCAACACAGCGCACAATGGGGTATTTGCCCCGAAAATTGCACAAAACTCTTTCCATATTCAATCAATTTTTAAACTAATATAACTGCGTTGAAATTTATTCATATTGAATAAAACAAAGACGATTTTAAAGTTAACCCTTTGCAGTTCTATGTCCAATGTGTCGCGACGCATCGTCGACATAGGACCTACTGAAACGAAATTGCGAAGTTTTATTTATGCTCATTTATAATAATAAAGATTTAAAACAAAAGTATAAATTGCTTTTTTTTTTAACAAACTGTTTCGCCGTCTCTTTTTTCCTTTCCACCTAGAAACTCGAAACGATTTCAGGGATTCACCGCACGATCCCGCAAATTAAACCTTCGAAGTTCCCCGAGTTCCACGCCCCTCCCGCCACCTTCCGGATAATTTTCGCGACGTTGGTACTCGAAAGAGCGGCTCCACGCGACGAAAACGAGTTATCGCGCGGAAACGCAACTGTTGCAGTCTGAGAGCGAACGTTAACTTGAAAAAGAAGAAAATTCGAGGAAGCGAACAGAAACGTGCGGTTTAAAAAGGTTTAGGTACATTGAATGTTAAGCAATTTTTCGCGTCACGAAAAGTTGATAAAATTGTAACGGGTAAAAGTTTAAGACCAAAGAATCAAAATTAATTACATTACGAAAAATAGCAGGATAAACGAAATTCGTATTTTGTGATAATAAATAAATTATGTTCTACCGTAACAACTGTAAAAATAAATTTACAGACAATATTTGTAAATCGTGTACTACTATGTTTTACATTGTACTCTCGTCTTAAACTTTTGTCCGCTACTGTACATACGTATAAAATAAAATAGAAATGAACATTTAAACATTTAAATCATTATATGTGACATTTCTTTCTGAAAGAAATTTATACATTTTTCAGCATAAATTTTCGTGAATATTTTCGATTGAAAATTATTCTGACATTTCAGTATTATGGAAATTAACGAACGTTGCCAGTTTCATAGTATTATTTCACGTGATCCCGGATAATATCATAGCATGGCTCTTCAGAAAATAATAAATTGTTCTAAAAGTGATTTGGCCCAATTAACGAGTTTGTTTAATTGGTTTCACGGTCAACGAGGGCAAGATTTTTCACGTGCTCGTGGCACAGTTTCCAATGCTATCCAATTAAATACGATTAAAATAAATCGCCCAGCCTCGAAACTGACCTTAAAATTTATCCCAGTTAATAAGCACCGAACGAAATAACTGTCCCGAGATACGGAATAAGTTTTATGCAAGTGAAAATCGGAATCACAATTCTAATTGAAAACGTTGCGAAGGGTATTCAATTTACAATCTAGTTTCGTTCGACATGCAAATATTACACCTAACGCATAAATATTGGAAGCAATCAATTGCATATGAGAAAAGTTAATTAAAGTTACGAAAGCGGATGGTATTTCATATTCTGTTGAAAACCAGGCTTAAGACCAGCAGAGTACAAAGCAATTAATAAGCATTTAATTCATAAATTGTTATTTTATAATACAGTTTATTATTTATATAAACCTTTAAATATTTATATAATGCTATAAAATTAAACTTCTTTATCTACAGAAAAAAAGTACCACTTCTTAAGCTAATTTCATTTACAGGTTAGATTTACAGAGGGAGCCATTTTACAAAATATAACCAAGATGGCGCCCAGCAAATACACCCTAATATCCATATCAACACTGTTAAAAATGCTGATGATTATGAAAGTGTTCTAAGTCAAAAATTTAAAAACAAGCTGTTTTATCAATTGAATCGTATTATGATAATGAGCCAAATATCACAAAAAGCGTAGAATATAAATTTTAGGAGAAATCTTTGACTTCATAACTACTGATTCAAATAGAACAAAGTACAAATGGCAAACCAAAATTTGTACTCACCTGACCAATGTTGTCCAACAATTTATACTGGTTCAACTGAAGAGCACCCTGTCTATTATCAATGGAGACCCTCCTGCTCTCCCTCAAAGGTCTTCTTCGGTTCCTGGGAGATCCCTGAGGACTCCCGTAAGGAGAATAAGGGCAATAAGGATAAATAGGCCTCGCTGAGACGTTGGAGGCATCCCCGAGGAACCTCTGACTCGTTCCAACCTCTCCAGGAGAAATTGCCTTTCTAACATTGGTGTCATCAGTGATTTCGGTGGACGTTAGCGCCTGGATACTTCCAGAGACACGACTTTCCAGCGCGAAAGCACTCGAAGATTTATTCAGCGGTGTACTTCTAGACTCCATAGGTATAGTCACATCGTCCAGCTTGGAGATCTGAAAAGATATCCTCCTCTCCAGATCATCGTCAGCCCTGTCCTCTGATTGGGTGGACAGCAGTTGGTACATTTTGATGGGCCGTGGAAGAACGCTTAACTGGACATCGTCTCTGATAAGCTGCTGAACTGACTCCTCTATATTCTGAAGCACAGACACTTTGCTCAGAGGTTCTTCCATGAGTTTGGACGCGATAGTTCCAGCTTTCTCGGCGCTGAGAGTTCTTAATTGGTTAAAAGTTTCGTTAGGGTCGCCGATGTGCTTGGTGACGTTCTGAGAATTCAGATCGGAAGATAATGGGTTGGTGTAGTAGGGAACCACTTGAGTCGAGGTTGAAGATATCGACAAGCGATCGACTGATTTACTGAGCGAAGAAGCGTCAACGATGGTCGAAGAATCTTGGTGTTTAGAGGTTGGTAGAACTTCTGTCCTATCATTTGCAAAAGTATTGCAGTCTAGTGGTTCCTCCAGCAAGCGACAGCTCATGGAAAAGTCTTCTGATGAACAAAAAAGAAGATGTCGTTTTAATTTAGTCCAGATGGCTATATGTCACCTAATCTTTGAGAAACCTATTTAACTAATGCCTCAAGTGTTCCACAAAATTGCAAATTTCACACTCTTTAACTGAACTTCTGAAACCTAAGTAACCACGCGGGTTGGACCCACGATAAGAAGTAACTCCTTGATCACAATACATACAAATTATTATATTCCATCTGTTTTTACATATTTTAGAACAATTTAAATTTATCTAAAAAAAAAAAAACGAAACGAAGATAAGATTTTGGGGATTCGCTAGACCCCCACGCGAGCACTGTCGGGTTAATCAAAGTTCAAAACTCTAAATGTTAACTATAAACGTATGAATCCAAAGTCTGCTAACGCAATATCATCAACCATTACCCACCACAGCTAACACGTTCCACCATGTTCCTTAGATTATCCAAACTCTTCTGCCTACACGGTGATGCATCCCTCAGAACTTCCTTGACCTCCTCAATGTTAGGCATTTCTACACCACCACCAGAAACCTTCCAATGATCCTCAGCAGCAGGCATCCTTTCGACCTCAACGTTCTCGGTCAAGCTTTCCCTGGCCTTTCCCGGTATCACCCTCGAGTTCACGCGTTTATGGCCTGATGAGGACCTGCGTCTCTCCTTCAGGAACGTAGGCAGGTCCTGCAACACGTCCGTGGACGACGAGTTTCTCCTGTCCTCGTCAAAGGTGCCCAGGTTACTCGCGTACCCGCTGCTCTCTCTTCTGGGCCTGACAACCCTTGGACCCCTACACTTGAGGATGTCCCTGAGGGTAGGCAACCCCTCAGCCTCCTCCAGGAAGAGGGCGCTGTCCTTTCTCACTTCGACTATCTCCTGGTCGGAAATGTCCTCGGGGCTGGATGGGATTCTGAAACAATCCTCGCTGTCCTTGAACCTCAACGTGGTCGAGTCCTCGCGAGGAAGTTCGATGGTCACTTTGCCCTCCGTGTCGACGAGTCTGTCTGCTGATTGGTCCAAATTGGGTTTCTCTGGACCCGGTGGTGATCTTCTCACGAGGTCTGCGCGATGATCTTGAAGACTGCTGGAGGACTTGTTGAGAATGTTCTGAAGTTGAGCCTCTTTCTTTATCGGTGCGTACTGGAACCTTACGGGTTCCTTGGACGACAGAGTTGGTCTTGGCTCGAATCTTCGAGTCGAAAATTGGTCGACAGAGGCGCTGGAGGATAATGGGTAACCGATGTTCCTGGAAGAGTCCAGGGGAATGTCGAGCGAGGAGTCCCTCGGTTCGGGCATCGTGACAGCCAAGGATTTCGAGATGGAACCCGGTGACTCTTCGTCAATCGCACTATGCCTGAAATCAGAACGGTCTTTCTGAAACTTATTCTTTTAACGGCCAAAGCCTTCCGGCAACTGAAGCTTCTTTTATTCAAATTTATTTCCCACTGTTGCTTGGAACTTATCATCTAGAACAGAGCTTCGCAAACTTTCTTCATTCGCAACCTCGTTTTATCGAACAGAACTTTTTCCTACCTTGGAAATATACGTACGTATAAAACAAATAGACAAATAAAACATTTACTGGCGGAAAAAGGTATTTAATTCTGTTTCGTTTTGTGAAACAGGTGAAACGAGATTTTCTCCAATCGAGTACGATTGTTTAGCTTCTCTTTTAATATTCATATTATACAATAATTTGTATTGTATGTCCAACTTTAATTAGTTGTCATAAAATGTCTTCGATCAAAATTGTTTCCATAATTATCGTTACGTATTAACCCTTTCGGTGCCGAAGAAATTTTTCCATATATATGCGAAAAATACCAGCGGTTTTTATTCGTTTTTGCAGTGTTAGTTATTGTTACTCGTACACTGATCATCACGTTGCAATAAGCGAAAGATCGAAAAAAAAATTGGCAAACGCATATTTTCGTTCATAATCCCTACGAGCAACTTTCGTCAGATATATGCGTGCATAGCACTCAAAAGGTTAATCTTTCACGGAGAGTCGTCGCGTCGTCACGGAACGATTAGTCAAAGCTAAATTGCCTCGCGATAAACTCCCATCGAATTCGAGGGAAACAAGCTCCAATCGTCGCGCGGGAAATTGCTCGAGCAAATGGCGTTTCGCCACTCGACGATAAATATAAACGTCGTGGACACGCGTCGATTTCGGTTCTGACGGATCTCCTTTTGTTTCGTGCAATCGCCTGGATGAAAGGATAAAAAAAGAAAGGAACGAAGAAACAACGTTTTTTTTCCCCAGTGAAGAACGGCGACGGGGACTAGTTAGAGGCAACGTACAGCCACGTTGAATTGAATTTCCCTCGAAAACAGGTCGGCCAACTTTTTCGAGAGGTCGCTTGAAAGTCCGCCGAAACAACAATCCGATCTGCGTTTGACATTTAATCAGCGCTTCACGCTCGAGCCCGCCTCGTTTTCCAACAGAATAGCGATGACACGCATACTCTCTTTCTCTCATCCTCTCTCTCATTCTCGCATCCTCTCATACTCTCTCCTTCATTCTTTCATCCTTTCTCTCTCTCTCTCTCTCTCTCTCTTATATTCTCTCATGCTTCTCTCTCATTCTTTTATCCATTCCCTCTCTCTCTCTCTCTTATATTCTATCATACTATCTCTCTCATTCTTTCATCCTTTCTCTCTCTTATATTCTCTCATACTCTCTATCTCATTCTCTCATACTCTCATACTCTCTCCCTCTCTCATTTTTTCATCCTCTCATCCTCTCCCTCACATTGTCATCCACTCTCTCTTTCTCTCTCTCTCATATTCTCTCATACTCTCATACTCTTTCCCCCTATCTCTCATTCTTTCATCCTCTCTCTCACATTCTGTCATACTCTCTCTCTCTCATCCCTTCATCCTCTCTCTCAGATTCTGTCATTCTCTCTCTCTTCCTCTCTTATCCTCTCATACTCTCTCCCTCATTCTTTCATTCTTTCTCTCTCTCATACTCTCTCATCCTTTCTCTCACATTCTTTCATACTCTCTCTCATTCTCTCATCTTCTCACCCCCTCTCTCTCATTCTCTCATTATCTCATCCTCACTCCCTCCCTCTCTCTCTCTCTCTCTATCAGTTTAATAACAACAGTGTCAACAACTTATCAATGTATTTTGACTTGTATAAATTCACATACATACAATAGCGGACATAAATAGAGACGAGAAGACAATATAAAGTATAGTACCATCGTTTATAAATATTGTCTGTACATTCACCTTTATTATTAATCAGATAATACAGTACTTACTGTTTAATACAGAACAAGAAATTTGTTTGCTGTACTATTTCTCATATATTAATTACCTCACTTTTGTTGACTCTCTGGTCTTAAACTTTTATCCACTGCTGAATGAAAAGCTTTAAATAAAATCTTGAACTGTTTGACTACGAGTAACGTCAACTTATCAGAGTGGTTTAAAATGTATCCCGCTATGCATAAAAAGCCAAGCGAAAGGTGGGATCAGTTTTAACCCACCTAACCTGAAAGAGTTGAAAAGGCAATGTTAATCCGTTCGAGACAAAGAGAACGAATCTTTCGGCTCTCGAGTTGCTCTCGAACCTCGTTGGTTCACGAGCTTCGAACACTTGTACACGTCTCCGCAAAGCTGTAGGGGGAGCGCCATTTAAATTTCATATTTTCGTCATTTTAACGGGCGCGATCTCAATTGCAAATCGTCGCTCCTCTAAAGAGCCGTATGCTAGGCAGGTCGCTTCGTTGAGGATTTAATGAGCTCCACGCTCTCCCCGGAGGCTGAAACTTCCGACCGGATTGTTCACGGAACTCCGTCCCGTCGAATGATCCATGGATCATCATGGCTGCGTTGTAAATTCGTTACCTTTCGATACTCCTCCCACCTCCCACCGCTCGTTATTCGTATCGGTGTCGATCTGCAGATCTCTAATAAATACCAATTAAAAAAACAGCGTATAAAAGCAAATTAAACCCCTTTTCTTCAGATCTAACTACAAACTTCTGAATAAACGCAATATATTATTAACCCTTTCCACTCGAAAGGCAAAAATCCCTGTCTTCAAAAATCTTCAAGTACAAAACACTGAAATTAGAGAAATTAAAATTTACTGATCTTATCACAAGGTTAATTCAGATAAAGATTGCTGAAATTTTTAAACACGACCATTTGCATCCAGAAACTTGCAAAATTGCTGTCGTCTGATTATTAGCAGTCACCTCTCGAGCGCAAAGGGTTAATTATACTGGTGGTGCTTGATAGGCACACTTGGAGTAATAAAGGTTAACTTTTTTCCATCATTGATCTGTAATTATCTCAGTAAGTAGAGATTTCCAATTTTCAATTCTAACATTTAGATTGTGGCGGTACCCTGGAAAGTCTCGAAGGAAGGATCGTAATTAAAACGGCTGTAGGGAAATGCCTACAGCCGATCAATAAACATTTTATTACTCCGTTTACCTGGACCTCGAACACCAAAAGTCCAAGCCGTTAACCATTTTTGTCCGCGCGGAGTCCCAGGTTTCCTTCGATAATTTCCAGGATGCCACTACCCTTACCGAAAGTACAGACAGCCCTTGGCGGGGGACTACGATATAAAAGACAGTTTTTCGGGAGTCAAAAAACACAGTCATCATCGTCAGTAGCAGTCTACCACAGGTCCGTGCAGTTGTATTTGTTATACAGGATGTTCGGACGAAGCTGGGAGAAAATTGAAGGGATAACTCTATGCAACATTCTAAGACAAAAATCAAGAGTAACAATTTTGTGTTTGACGCTTTGTTTATTAGTTATAAGCAACTAAAGAAACGGACTATTTTACCCCTGAGAGTAGGCAACTGGAGCCACACGGCAGATAACGTCAACGACTACTAAGGGGCAACTCTATGCAACATTCTAAGACGAAAATCAAGAGTAACAATTTTGTGTTTGACGCTTTGTTTATTAGTTATAAGCAACTAAAGAAACGGACTATTTTACCCCTGAGAGTAGGCAACTGGAGCCACACGGCAGATAACGTCAACGACTACTAAGGGGCAACTCTATGCAACATTCTAAGACGAAAATCAAGAGTAACAATTTTGTGTTTGACGCTTTGTTTATTAATTATAAGCAACTAAAGAAACGGGGTATTTTACCCCTGAGAGTAGGCAAATTGGTCATGCAGTAGGTAACGTTACAGTGCAGCTAGCGACGTTACCCACCGTGTCGCTCCGTTTGCCTGCTCTCAGGCGTAAAATACCCCGTTTTTTGATTGCTTATAATTAATAAACAAAGCGTCAAACGCAATATTGTTACTCTTGATTTTCGTCTTAGAATGTTGCATAGAGTTATCCCTCCAATTTTCTCCCAGCTTCGTTCGAACATCCTGTATAGTTATTTTGTTATCTATTATATTGTTTAATAAAGCATTACTGTCTCTCGTTTCTACGTTTGATATTCCCACGCACTTACTTCTCAAGATTAAAATTATGATAAAACTGGACGAATACAACACCACGTCCGACCCCTTCAACGTTACACTTATTTCTGTTCTTTTTTTCATAACATTAATCGTCTCCTCGTTACCACCTCTGGTTGGACTTTGTCGCCTTTATTCAAATTTTCCTTCGTTGACAGCAGTCCAGAGAATGCTTGATGCATGGCATTCTATGAGTCGGCTCGCCTCGCAAATGCCTTGAACGATTCTCCGCTAACACGCGCGTGAGTGACATTCATAAATCAAACAGGTGCAAATGCACGGCGATGCACATTCCGTTTCGTTACGTGTTCGCCGTACGTAAACGAGAAGTTAAGCGAGCGCTATTTTCTTTCCTTTTTTTCTTGCCATTGACGCGTTCCTCTTAGTCGCTTCTTCTTTCAGCGTATGCGTAACTGACAATGAGTTACGCGTATCCATACCTCATTCAAATTCAGTCTCATTAACTGAAATAATATGGTGTACACTTGTGTCACAAAATTTTTTAATAATTTGTTCACGATGTTATTAAATTTTAATTCAACTTTAATCATCTCAGTAACCACAGATTTCCAATTTCATTGTAACATTTAGATTAAAGTACAGTTTAGTTCAAATTTATCTGTTTTATTTAATAATTATCACTTCTCAAATACTCTGGTCAATTATTAACTCAATAACTCAATATTTACAAATTCTACTCAGAAGTTTCGAATATTTATAAAATGTAGAACGGAAGATGGAATTCAGGTGTGAAAAATAAAAGTGAAGCGATTAAAATATTAATAACAGTATATTTAAAACAATTTAACAAAAACAACTTAAACAACTTTACAACTTAGCAACTTTAACACTCTTTCTACGTTCACAATCAAAACCTTTCTTCTACGTTAGTCAAAAGCTTTCTGCCTTCACCGTCCAATACTTTCTGCCTCGCGCTCGCATCTTCCCTGTCATATATTCTTCCAAACACTCGTTTCCTTTCATTCTAATTGTCAACCTTTCTCACTCGATGTATTCGGTCACGACCACCCAGAATTTCTCAGTCGCAACGTTTTCTCAAGTGTTCATCTTTCACGCCTTAGAAACATTCGAGCCCAAACATTCTGCGTTCACCCGACAATCGTCCAACTCAAGCACTCTTCAGATTTCCCAAACTCTCGATCGCATTCCTACAATATTGAAACAAATAAACAACTTTGATCGTACCAAGATGCATCTAATTAGATGCATCCGATTCGACCATGAACACGCAAACTTGATGGAAACCTTAGGTGTCCGCTAACCGTTTAAGAAGACGCAAACGATTATTTCCTCTCGGATAAACTCACAATATCCAACGAGCCGTGTCCTCTAGGACACGCCGATGATTAACGTTTCTGCTCTAAATCCTCCTCCATCCTTCGTGTCTGTCATCGAACGGGAATCAAGCGAGCTCTGAAAGCGGAGACCTCGAAACAGGAACGCGTCCTACGGCCTCCCGGAAATTGGATCGGCCTCTTTGCTGATTTACGAGGCCTTGAGGAAATTCGACGGTGAGTTCGACGCGTGTACGCGCCGGCACACGTTGCGGATCCGCCGCGAAATACGATCGTTCCGGGATCGCGAGGCGCCTTTAACAGCCTCGACGTTATTCGACGCGAACATGAACGCGTCTGATACACTTGTCGTGAACGCGAGGGATCGTTAAGGCAGGTCGTTAAAAGTAAATGTCGGGAATGCTTGGCTGCTTTGAGGTTAAACGCGAAACGTCGAATATGACGGAAGTTTCAAATAAAAATTCGATTAAACTCCTATTCGTGAAATATAACTGAAACACGGTTTTGAAACGAAAAAATACCTCTCTGATTGAACCTAGAGCAATATTTCTCAACCTTTTTCTTGGACTACGCCTCGCTTCTTAACCCTTTGTACTCTGTTAGAAATTGATTGTAGAAATACTACGAAACAAAAATTAACCATAAACCAGCTTTATCTTAATTATTTAATAACGATCATTTTCCAATTATTAACTGAATAGCTCAATATTTACAAATTATACGTAGAAGTTTCGAAATTAGAAAGATAAATTAGAAGTTATAATAATCTGAATGAGAAAGCTTAAACTTATTTGTTAGAAATTGAATACAGAAATACTACGAAGCAAAAATTAACCATAAACCAGCTTTATTTTAACTTATTTTAAGCTTTATCTCAGGTTCGTCTAAATGAAAATGCTACAAGTCCTTGTATCAACCCATGTGAACCCCTGTAAGGCCCTTGTTCCTACTCGTGTGACCCCCGGATGTACTCCAGTAAGATTCTACATAGAGCAGGCACTTTCAACAGTTAAATTTTCGAAAAACCATCGATACTTTATCAGAACATATGTACTGTGCATTTTTCGCAAATTTTTTTAAAAAGTTTCATTTCTCTAATATACTTTTTCAGTATTTCCCTAAGAATATACCTCGCTCTCTTGACCTCGCTGTTGCTTATCAAAAGCTTTTCTGTCTCGCAGACGCCGGCACACGTAACAGGGATCATTCCTAATGATACAAAACAATAATTAGTATCGGCGCTAACAGAAACGTTTGACGTTCGAGGCTGACCTCCCGTTTGACGTGTAGACGCGCAGATAAACGAGGCAAACAAGGCGATACGGCTGGCACCATTTTCGCGCGTGGGATCACGTAAACAAGTCGCGATTCAGATTGAAAAGAATACACGCCCAGGGTCCTTACAGGCCGTCTGGAAATGTCAACGTTTTAATTAACCGTCTCAGCCGTGGGTGGCAACGAAGCCACGTTTAAGAAGTCGGCTCGCGAGCAAAGAATATTGATAAGGATAAGGATAACTTGCTGGTGATTCTGTAGATCTTAGTGGGAACTGGAACTTCTTTTTATTAAACCTTTGTAGATTACAGAAAATTGAACGTTAAAGAAATATTGAAGATTAAAGTACGGGTTTTTTGAAATGTAAAGAAGCCTTAAGGATTAAACTAAGAGTTTCTTGAAAATTAGGGAAATCTTAAAGATTCAACTAAGGATTTTTGGAAAATTAAAGAAATCTTATAGATTAGACTAAGAATTCCTTGAAAATTAGGGAAATCTTAAAGATTAAACTAAGGATTTTTGGAAAATTAAAGAAATCTTATAGATTAGACTAAGAATTCCTTGAAAATTAGGGAAATCTTAAAGATTAAACTAAGGATTTTTGGAAAATTAAAGAAATCTTATAGATTAGACTAAGAATTCCTTGAAAATTAGGGAAATCTTAAAGATTAAACTAAGGATTTTTGGAAAATTAAAGAAATCTTATAGATTAGACTAAGAATTCCTTGAAAATTAGGGAAATCTTAAAGATTAAACTAAGGATTTTTGGAAAATTAAAGAAATCTTATAGATTAGACTAAGAATTCCTTGAAAATTAGGGAAATCTTAAAGATTAAACTAAGGATTTTAAACTAAGAGTTTCCTGAAAATTAGGAAATCTTAAAGATTAAATCAAGGATTTTTGGAAAACTGAAGAAATCTTAAAGATTAAGCTAAGGATTTCTTAAAAATTAAAAATTAAAAAAAAATGGAAAAGTCTAAGATTGAGAAGTAATTTAAATGTACCAGAGATAGATTAAAGTAAATTAAAATGGAAAAGTAACAGAAATACACAAAATGGAAAATTAACTCTGTCCAAACGTTCACTGATTGCAAATTTACTTTAATTTACAAATCGCTCTAAAAATTAGTTATCCTAAATTTATACGGACAGAGTTCGTTAAACGATCTCTAAACAATTTTTCCCGGGAACTTCCATTTCCCCATAGAAGCGGACGATAAATCTCCTCCGCAAATATCATTCGTATACCGGACAAACGTTCGACCCTTGGCCATCGAAGCACATTAATCGAATCGAATTCAATTACGGTATTTGACCGAATTATTCCGGGGTCGTTTCCCGTGAAAGGGGCAATTTTCGTAAAACGTTCCAAGAACCGAGACAATATTTCCGCTCCCTGTTTGCACCTAGACGCGACAACGCTCACGGACATATGGAAATTCCGGGTGTTGTAAGCACGGTCACGATCGATATTTGCTCGAACATCGAGCGCACGTCTGAAAGTATTTGCCCGATTCTATTTACGCTCCCCTCGTTTTTCCCTCGCCCGATCGATTCGATTTCGCGGGATAACGTAACAGCGGGCGATCGTTGAAATTTCACAGAAAGTCGAGGAAGCTGCACGAGCCGGCTGGACAGGAATCCGTGAAACGCGAAAATTTCGAAACAGTCGTGCCGCGTGTGACGAGGAATCGTGGCAAATTTTGATTTCTGGAATTCTTTCGGAATCGAGGATCGGTTCGATGGAACGAGGACGAGGAATGCAAATGACCGCGGGATCCGCTGGATCAGTGTGATGGTCGTCCGTGGATCGCGAATACTTATGCAAATGTGTACATCATTATAAGTGAATCTGAAAAAAAGTCGAAGCCAGACAGAAGTTCGTCTCATCCTTGAGATATCGTAACCTGTTCTTTACTTTCATTATTGTTGAGAAATGAAATTTAATTTTGACAATCTTATGTGTTAACTTAAAGTACAACTTAATATCTAATTATCATTATACCAATAATGATAAATGTCTGTCCCTTATAGTTCTAAGCAATAATATAACATAATTGAAACATATATTGTTCATTCTAATTTCATTTTCTCTCTCTCTCCCCCTCACTCCCTCATTCCCCTTCACTCTCTCACTTTCTCTCTCATCCTCACTCTCTCTCCCCTTCACTCTCTTTCTTTCAGCCTCTCTCTCTCCCCTATCTCTCTCTTCCCCAAACTCTTTCTCTCTCACGTTCACTCTCTTTCTCTCCCCCCCTTACTCTCTCTCTCCCCCACACTCTATCTCTCGTACACACTTTCTTTCTTTCATTCACTCCCTTTCTCTCTCCCCTTCACTCTCTCACTTTCTCTCTCATCCTCACTCTCTCTTCCTTTCACTCTCTTTCTCTCTCCTCTATCTCTCTCTTCCCCAAACTCCCTCTCTCTCCCGTTCACTCTCTTTCTCTCTCCCTCCCCCTTACTCTCTCTCTCTCCCCCACACTCTTCTCTCGTACACACTTTCTTTCTTTCATTCACTCCCTTTCTCTCTCCCCTTCACTCTCTCCCCTTCACTCTCTCACTCTCTCTCTCTTCCCTTCACTCTCTTTCTCTCGCATACTCTCTCTCTCTCTGTCTCTCTCCCTCACACACTCTCTCTCTTTTCTTCACTCCCTTTCTCTCTCGCCCTCAGTCTTACCCTCTTTGCCTCTCACTTCCTCTTTCGCACTCGCACACACACACACAGTCTTTGTCCTATTCCTTAGTCCAACTACACGACTACACTTTGTAACTTCTCCAACTCTAATGCCTAATTCGTCTCACCATCACCGAGACACCTAGTTAAACCGATCCTCGCACACTCATACGCACAACGCTCTCTATACAAAAAGGGGTGTATGTGCGAGCTTAAATAATAAATAAATAAAGAAATAAATAAAAAGCTTCTGTGAAAAATTACCAGTTCCACTCGTCTCGTCGATCTCGACGGTTGGCTGTCGTTAAAAATAGAAAAGTTGCACGAGTGCAGCTCAAAGTCCTCGACGTTCGTTTCGAGCCTCTGTTTCGACGAACGCTTATCGATGTTGCTGCATCAAACGACCGCCAGGAATTAAGTCGAACCGTAATGCGCTTATCGTCCGCTCAACTCGAGGCTCTGATTTACAGCTGACACGTTCCGACCACTCGAAAAACTCGTCCTGTTCAGGGCATCTGGACACGCGGAATTGAACTGAGATTCGTGAGTTCTATTTCTGCGTTATCGTAGCCTTAAGAAGCTTCCCGGGAAACATTCGAAGTAGTGCTCTGTGTTCGAATACTCGAACACAGGGTATTTGCTCGGTTCGATTCGAGAGAAAACAAGTTCATTTATTCACGAAAAAGTATAAAATTTCCGTTGGTGTACAAAGAAGAAGATGTACACACCGACGAGTAATTTAGACAGAAGAATATATGAATAACGTGAAGCACACAATTTTGAATAAATTAAAAATTAGATTTCTAAACAAGATTAACCCTTTGCACTCGAAAGACGAAGAAGAAGAAAAAGAAGTGCATACCAACGAGCAATTTAGAAAGAAAAATATACGAATAACCTGAAGTATACAATTTCGATTAAATTAGAAAGGAGATTCCTAAATTTTTTATTCTCATAAATTAATTTATTTATTTTCGCTAACTTTTTGATCTCAAACTTCTGTCCGTTACTGTACCTATACTTATTACTATCACGTGAGGACACTATTTATTAGTACAGAATGCAAATTTTGTTTATCCCGTTATTCCTTATAAATTAGTTAATTTAATTTCGTTGACTCTTTGGTCTTAAACTTTTGTCCGCTACTGTACCTATTCGAAACAGAGATTATTCTTAACCTAAAGGAATACGGATGATTATCAATTCAATTGAAGACACAATGAATAAAATAATCTACTGAATGATGATAAAAAATTGTGTGCCTTTCCGAAATTTAAATTTAAATTTCGATTCGACGGGAATACGTTGTGCAGCGATATAAATAGCGGATATTGCGAGATCTGGTGTACGGAAGTAAGACGTGGCTGCGTTGCAATTTCACGGGAAAGCGGTTCCACAAGGACAGGAAGAAGCGTCGCGTCGTAAAACTGGAGTTCGGGGTTCGTGGAAATCCTCGAGCCCTCTCCTTCGTTTTTACGAGTTCATTTCAATTCTCTTCGCGTGGACGTTGAACGATTTCATCGGAACGCGATGCGTTATCTCGCGCGATACGGTAACTCGCTAAACTTCTCGAAAAATCAACCCGGACGCGAATCTCCGTTCGAATACCAAGCGTCAACGTTTGAAACGAGATACGTCGACGTTAACACGTTCAGTGCCACGCCGTTTTTTTGAAGACTTTCCGTTCAGCTCGTATGGGGTGTATACGACCCACACTTTTACGATTAAACAATGTTTTCGACCTACACACGTCTTACAATTTTTCAATAGTACAAAACCATAATTAAAATTTTTTTTCAATTCTTCAATTTAGAATTCTAAGATCGTAGATTTGTAGAATTTTGAAATTTGGGAACTTTGAAACTCTGAAATTCTAGAATTCGGGTATTGTAGAATTGTAGATCTGTAAAATTCTGAAATTCGGGAAGCCTAGAATTTCAAAACACTAGAATTTCAGAATTCTAGAATTGTAGATCTGCATAATTCTTAAATTCGAGAAGTCTAGAACTGCAAAACTCTAGAGTTTCTGAAT
The DNA here is from genome assembly GCA_033822845.1 of Tetrapedia diversipes. Classification (NCBI taxonomy): domain Eukaryota; kingdom Metazoa; phylum Arthropoda; class Insecta; order Hymenoptera; family Apidae; genus Tetrapedia; species Tetrapedia diversipes. The sequence goes on from JAOPTO010001027.1 coordinate 158,187, forward strand.
TCTAGAACCGTGGAACTGTAGAACTCTGAAATTCCGGAAGTCTGGAATTCAAAAGCTCTAGAATTCTAGAATTCTAGAATTGTAGGTCTGCATAATTCTAAAATTCGAGAAGTCTAGAAGTCAAAAACTCTAGAGTTCTTGAATTCTAGAACTGTAGAACTGTAGAACACTGAAATTCGAGAAATCTGGAGCTCAAAAACTCTAGAATTCTCGAATTCTAAAACTGTAGATTCGAAGAATTCTAAAATTCTAGAAGTCTAGAACTCCAAAACTCTAGAGTTCCTAAATTCTAGAACTGTAGAACTGTAGAACACTGAAATTCGAGAAATCTGGAACTCAAAAACTCTAGAATTCTCGAATTCTAGAACTGTAGATTCGAAGAATTCTAAAATTCTAGAAGTCTAGAACTCCAAAACTCTAGAGTTCCTGAATTCTAGAACTATAGAACTGTAGAACTCTGAAATTCCGGAGGTCTGGAACTCAAAAACTCTAGAATTGTAGAATTGTAGAATTGTAGATCTGCATAGTTTTAAAATTCGAGAAGTCTAGAACTCAAAAACTCTAGAGTTCCTGAACTCTAGAACTGTAGAACACTGAAATTCGGGAAGTCTGAAACTTAAAAACTCTAGAATTCGGGTATTCTAAAACTATAGAATTGTAGAATTCTGAAACTTAAAAACTCTAGAATTCGGGTATTCTAAAACTATAGAATTGTAGAATTCAGTAATTCGGAAACTCTGAAATTCTAAAATTTTAAAATTCTGGTACTCTAGAACTGTAGATTTGTGGAATACTAAAACTTGTGAACTCTCGAATACAAGAATACTCGTACTCTGGAACTACATGGAAAACTTAGGAATTCCAGAACTCGAATATTTCTAATTCTGAGAACTTTAAAGTCTTCAGCTCCGCGATTACTATGATTCCATGTTTTTTAAACTTGATTACGAAAATTCGTGATTTTTCAATAATAAAAGTGGTGGAACTTTAATCACACTAAACTGTACACGTACAACCACGAATTTCGCAGAAATAATTATCGAATCGCTACATATATTGCGGTTCGATATCATTCGCGTTGTAATAAATTATAGAAGACGATAACTAGAGCCGCATCGATTGGGTTTTCCAGTGGCATCGTTTCCACAACCTAACAGATTTAATAACGTTCTGGCGACGCTCCAATTAAATTATTATCAGTGCACTCGCTACTAATTAAATCCCGTCTGGCAAGAATATCTTATTGTTCATCCAGCCAAATAGCGATCGTTTAACCCGTTCCTTTAGGGTTTAACGCGGCGAACTGTGACTGTAACTTATCAGCGTTGACGCTCGAGAATTTTGAAATTCAAGAATTCTCGAACACTGGATGTCTAGAAGCTCAGAACATAGAATTTTATTGCTTCAGAATTGTGAACTCTAAAATTTTTGACACTTAGAACTTCAGCACTCTAAGAACTCTTGCGATAAAAAATTTAAAAATCGTGAAACTCTAGAATCTTTAAAATCCAGATATCTAGAAATTCAGAATTCTAAGAACTCTAAGGATAGGAAATTAAAAAACCGTGGAATTCTAGAATTTTTCAGAATTATAGATCTAGAACTACAGCATTGTAAGAAATGTAACAATAAAAAAATTTTTAATCGTAGAACCCCAGAAGTTTTAATACATAGATGTCTAGAAATTCAGAATTCTAAGAACTCAAAGGATAGTAAATTAAAAAATCATGGAACTCTAGAATTTTTAAGAATTATAGATCTAGAACTACAGCATTGTAAGAAATTTAACAATAAAAAAATTATTAATCGTAGAACCCCAGAAGTTTTAATATATAGATGTCTAGAAATTCAGAATTCTAAGAACTCTAAGGATAGGAAATTAAAAAATCGTGGAATTTTAGAATTTTTCAGAATCATAGATCTAGAACTTTAGTATTTCAAGAAGTATAACAATAAAAAAATTTTTAATCATGGAACTCTAGAATTTTTAACGTCCTGATGTCTAGAAATTCAGAATTCTAAGAACTCAAAGGATAGTAAATTAAAAAATCATGGAACTCTAGAATTTTTAAGAATTATAGATCTAGAACTACAGCATTGTAAGAAATTTAACAATAAAAAAATTATTAATCGTAGAACCCCAGAAGTTTTAATATATAGATGTCTAGAAATTCAGAATTCTAAGAACTCTAAGGATAGGAAATTAAAAAATCGTGGAATTTTAGAATTTTTCAGAATCATAGATCTAGAACTTTAGTATTTCAAGAAGTATAACAATAAAAAAATTTTTAATCATGGAACTCTAGAATTTTTAACGTCCTGATGTCTAGAAATTCAGAATTCTAAGAACTCAAAGGATAGTAAATTAAAAAATCATGGAACTCTAGAATTTTTAAGAATTATAGATCTAGAACTACAGCATTGTAAGAAATTTAACAATAAAAAAATTTTTAATCGTGGAACCCCAGAAGTTTTAATATATAGATGTCTAGAAATTTAGAATTCTAAGAACTCTAAGAATAGGAAATTAAAAAATCGTGGAATTCTAGAATTTTTAACATCCAGATGTCTTGAAATTCAGAATTCTAAAATTTCTAATAGGAAATTAAAAAATCGTGGGATTCTAGAATTTTTATCCTACAACTTTGACACTGTGGGAACTCTATACTTTCAGAAGTTTTGGAACTGAGGAATTCTAGAATTTTTAATTTCTCTTTTTAGGTATATCAAAGTTCTACAATTTTGCTACCTTGTCGGATACGTGTAGACTTTTGTGTCCAACTGTACGCGAACGTCTGAGTTACACGTACAATAAACACAGCTGTGAAAACTGAACGAGCTATCAATGTTACGATATCAATTTAACGATTACGTCACTGTTTATTTAATTACTGAAAATTACTGTCAATTTTAATCGTATGAAGAAGGAATTAAGCAATTCTTTTCCGTTATCTCAATATACAATATAATTTTCACGTTACAAAACTTAAAAATCGCAACAATCTTAGAATTTCAACATTCTGAAATTATGAAACACCAGAATTTATAAATTGTATTAGGAAATAAAAATTTCAGAATTTCAAATATCTGGAAGCCTAGAACACTCGAACACTGGGGAACTCAAAAATTCCAAAACTTGACAATTTGGAGAATCCCAGAACTTTTGAATCTCAGAAGCCTAAAGCATTAAAATTTCAGTAGATTGGCAACTTTATAACTTCTTATATAGTGACTCCAAAAAAGGATTCGTACACTGTATTACAAGGGGATGCACCTAATTCCGAAATTCTGATTTCGATGAAACTTAGTGTATTCTGCATGAAACAATTTTTTGGGCGGTAAAATATCTTTTAAGGGGGCTGATAACGAATTTCAAAGTTTCGATGATTTTTCACGCTTTGAATACAAGCTTTTCTGGGTTCTTTTTTTATGACAGAGCGATAGAGTATTAAGGTTTTGCTTCATCAAATACAAGTATACCCAAATCTATTTCCCTCTCAGTTCTACAGTTTTCAATCTTGTACAGAATACAACTATTTCTTAGTATATGTATTTATTAGAAATATATATACTATGTCCGTAAATCTAGTGTTAAACAGATATTTAAGTACGATAACGTATAGTGGCTCCAAAAAGTATTCGTACGCTGTATTATATGGAAATTCATCTAATCCTGAAATTCTGATTTCAATGAAACTTTGTGTGTGCACAAAACATAGTGTGTCCTGCATGAAACAATTTTTTTTGCGGAAAAATATCTTTTAAGGGGGCTGATAACGAAACTCAAAGTTTCAGCGATTTTTCACGCTTTGAATACAAGCTTTTCTGTGTTCTTTTTTTTCTGACAGAGCGATAGAGTATTAAAAATTAAACATTTTCCATTTTAAAGGTTTTGCTTCATCAAACACCATTAAAAAGTTATCTTTAAGAAATGAGACAAAACTCAGAAACTTCAACGCTGGTTTCACCCCTTTAAAATGGCATTTAGATGAAAAGAAAAAATTAATATTAATTCATACGTATACCATTACGATTTACATACCCACAAAGTTTTATCAAACACTTCTATCAGACTCAGAATTTCAGGGTTAAACGAATTTATTTGTGACATAGCGTATGAATACTTTTTGGAGCCACTGTATATCGCTCTGGTAAAGGTATCGTTTATGTTAATCATGGCAAAATATCTTTTAAGGGGGCTGATAACGAATTTCAAAGTTTCGATGATTTTTCACGCTTTGAATACAAGCTTTTCTGTGTTCTTTTTTTTTATGGCAGAGCGATAGAGTATTAAAAATTAAATATTTTCTATTTTAAAGGTTTTGCTTCATCAAGCACCATTAAAAAATTATCTTTAAGAAATGAGAGAAAACTCAGAAACTTCAACGCTGGTTTCACCCCTTTAAAATGGCATTTAGATGAAAAGAAAAAATTAATATTAATTCATACGTATACCATTACGATTTACATACCCACAAAGTTTTATCAAACACTTCTATCAGACTCAGAATTTCAGGGTTAAACGAATTTATTTGTGAGATATTGTACGAATACTTTTTGGAGCCACTGTACTTACAATAATGGGTCACACGTTTCAGCTTATCGTCGATGTTTCTCGTTTCATTAAAAAATAAACCAACGATTGTATTGCAAGCATCGTTCGCTTGGAGCGTCATACCGGCGATTTCGACATAAACACGCAAACATTGCAAAAACGATTGATACTCCGTTTCGTAAACACATTACACGCTCCAGAAAAACAGTGATAACGTCAACAATTTTAAGCAAACCAACGATCCAGCCGGTTTTGTTCAGGCAGAAGATCAATTGCCTACCGAAAATAGCGATCATGAAATTCTGATTTGCCATCTGCAAGTCAAAATGACGTCTCCTCGCATAAACAGAGTTCCAGCCTGAGAATTTCGTCGCGATCAGAGGGAACGGTTCAAAGATCATCGGTCAGACTTCATCTTTTACCATCTCTGTATCCAAATTAGACGTTTCTCATGTAAAACCAGACAAATGTCGCACAACAACCGCCCGAGTGCAGTAACCATTTCAAATAACTTAACCAACTTCTATTCAAAGCACGAAAAATCGCTAAAATTTTGAGGGTCATTTTTACCTTTCCCTCCAAAGAGATTTACTCCAAAAATACGCACAAATTTTCAATGAAATAAGCATTTTAGGACTTGCTGAATTCTCTTGAATACTGAATACTTTCTGCAGCCACTGTACGTAGACAAGTATCCTAAATTAAGAGTCGAAATTTCGATGCAATTGTTTTTAATTCGAATACAAATTTTATATTCGTCTGAACACGTTAAACGTTCATCAACGTTCGTTTCGGACTAACCTGAACACTCTAGAACACGTTGTACAGCTGTGAAACTTGTTATTCCACTTAATCAACTTGTATTCAAATCACGAAAAATCCCTAAAATTTTGAAGGTAATTGTATACGCTACCTTATACGCACAAATCTTCACTGAAACAAGGATTTCAAGACTAGCTGAATTCTCTTGTAATACGAATACTTTTTGCAGCCACTGTACATAGACAAATATCTCAAATTAAGAGTCGAAATTTCGATGCAATCGTTTTTAATTCGAACGCAAACTTTATATCCATCTAAACACGGTAAACGTCCACCAACGTTCGTTTCGGACTAACCTTAACACTTTAGAACACGTTGTACAGCTCTGGAACTTGTTATTCCACTTAATCAACTTGTATTCAAATCACGAAAAATCGCTGAAAATTTGAGGGTCATTTTCACCCTTCCCTTCAAAAATACGCTCCTGTATACGCACAAATTTTCACTGAAACAAGGATTTCAGGACTAGCTGAATTCTCTTGTAATACGAATACTTTTTGCAGCCACTGTACGTAGACAAGTATCCCAAATTAAGAGTCGAAATTTCGATGCAATCGTTTTTAATTCGAACGCAAACTTTATATCTATCTGAACACGTTAAACGTCCACCAACGTTCGTTTCGGACTAACCTGAACACTTTAGAACACGTTGTACAGCTGTGGAACTTGTTATTCCACTCCTTCGTAGGTGTCTTCCACCGTTTCAAGATTCACACTGTCCGCTGAACTGTCGGACATCTCTGACCGCGATCACTCGGTGGCCCCTTCTGGCTGGCAACCACACCAGGCACTGACTCCGCGATACTCTACGCGCCAGCATGTCAGCGTGCTCGTCCCACGCCGTCGTTTCGATCACATCGTTTCATGACGGTTATCGCCGGCTCTGAGCCTCCTGGTGGCCGATTGCGTAACAGCAAATAGGAAGGAACGGTTGATCTTTCTTTCTGAACGCTGGAAGGTCGTTCGCGCTAGCCAAACCCACGGTTCTACTTTCTTGGTCAGGATAGACCTAAATACAGTGGCTCCAAAAAGTATTCGTACACTGTATTATACGAAAATTCATCTACTTGTGAAATTCTGATTTCGATGAAACTTTATGCGTGTACAGAACATTGTGTGTCCTGCGTGGAACAATTTTTTGGCGGCAAAATATCTTTTAAGAGGGCTGATGAATCTCAATGTTTCAGCGATTGTTCACGCTTTGAATACAAGCTTTTCTGTGTTCTTTTTTCATGACAGGGTGACAGGGTATTAAAAATTAAACATTTTCTATTTGAAAGGTTTTGATTGATCAAGTACCGTTACAAAGTTATTTTTAAAAAATGAGAAACTCTGAAACTCAAAAAAAACTCAGAAACTTCAATGCTGATTTCACCCCTTTAAAATGGTATTTAGATGAAAAGAAGAGGTTTAATCATACGTATGCTATTACGATCTACATACTCACAAAGTTTTATCAAATACTTGTATCAGACTCAGAGTTTTAGGGTTAAACGAATTTATTTTTGACATAGTGTACGAATACTTTTTGGAGCGACTGTAACTCTTTCTAGTCACAGAACCGGTTGAATGGACACGATCACGATGGACGTTCGCGAAGATCTGTTTGGCCAAGGTTGTTTTGTGATGTATCGATCGATGGATCAAGTTCAGTTATAAAAAGTGTCCGGTAAAATTGAGTTCACGTTCGAGTAAAACAGAGAGCATCTTTGAACCGCAGTAACTTTGTGACAAATGGTTGCACGACAATCTTTCTAGAGTTATATTAAACAGAAAACTGTTCTTTTATATGTACGTTGCTGAGTTGAATTCTTTCGAAAATTTTTCTTGCGCTAAGAAACGATTGAAGATGCAAATACGGTATTTTTTAATACCAGAACCACCAGAGCAGTCCAAATGACCGATTGATGATTATTCATAGCAACCTTATAATTTCATTTTACCAAGCTTCCAAAATTTACTATGATTTTCTGCAGAAGGTATAAACAAAGATTTGTTTTCTATGTATTCGGTATTTTTTCATGTAATTTTCAATTTGTTCTGTTCCATGTAAATAAGTACACTTTAATTGTTGATAATTCTAGTGTTAATAGTAGTATCACGACGTTGATTAACACTAGAACCACCAGAGCAGTCCAAATGACCGATTGATGATTATTCATAGCAACCTTATAATTTCATTTTACCAAGCTTCCAAAATTTACTATGATTTTCTGCAGAAGGTATAAACAAAGATTTGTTTTCTATGTATTCGGTATTTTTTCATGTAATTTTCAATTTGTTCTGTTCCATGTAAATAAGTACACTTTAATTGTTGATAATTCTAGTGTTAATAGTAGTATCACGACGTTGATTAACACTAGAACCACCAGAGCAGTCCAAATGACCGATTTAACACTAGAACCACCAGAGCAGTCCAAATGACCGATTCATGATTATTCATAGCAACCTTATAATTTCATTTTACCAAACTTCCAAAATTTACTATGATTTTCTGCAGAAGGTATAAACAAAGTTCTGTTTTCTATGTATTCGGTATTTTTTCATGTAATTTTCAATTTGTTCTGCTTCATGCAAATAAGTACACTGTAATCGTCTGTAGTTCTAGTGTTAAAGAATTGGAAAAATTTAAACGGTTCTAGTTGGATAGACAAATTTTTCCAAAAAATGGTTAACTTGAAGATCGAAGCTTCCTCTTTGTAATACCCTTCTTAAAAGTTGATGTATAATTTCCCTTTCCTCATTTTATTCCACCGTGTACGAGTGACACAATCGGACTCTGTATTCTCGTACAAAGTGCAATAAAATGAGGAAAAATAATTGTATATCAAGTTTTGAGGAGGGCATTCTGTTATTGTATACACGTTATCACCGCCCGACTTTAGTTCCCGAGATATTCACGAAAAATTGTTTCTACTATCGCAATGGATTCGGTTTGGCTGTGTACGTGTATGAGACAGCGTATGCGTCATCGCGAGACGAAATAAATTTACTTTATCAGGGAATAAGTCACAGGGAATTGCAAAAGATCAAACTTTTTCAGTCTGCGTCGCTGGCCGTTTCATTGCCACCGAGATATATCTCTGATCGAATTGATATCAATTTCATGTAATTACAAAATTAGTTACAATAAGTTTGTTTAAGTGAATGAAAAATTACAAATGTGATAAAAAAATGTGTTCTATCATAATAATAATAAACATGATTATATGTATAGACAATACCTGCAAACTATGAAACTATGTTCCATGTAGTTAGTTATATATTTAATTAGTTATCTACATAATTAGTTAGTTATAGTAACGAACAAAAGTTTAAGACCAAATAGTCAAAGAAATTAAACGAACTAATTTATAAGGAATAACCTCATAAACAAAATTTGCATTCTAATTAGTTAGTTATAGTAACGAACAAAAGTTTAAGACCAAATAGTCAAAGAAATTAAACGAACTAATTTATAAGGAATAACCTCATAAACAAAATTTGCATTCTATGCTAATCAATAAACAGTGTTCTCCCGTAATAGTAATAAGTATAGATACAGTAACGGACAAAAGTTTAAGACCAAATAGTCGAAGAAATTAAACGAACTAATTTGTAAGGAATAACCTCATAAACAAAATTTGCATTCTATGCTAATCATTAAACAGTGTTCTCCCGTAATAGTAATAAGTATAGATACAGTAATGGACAAAAGTTTAAGACCAAAGAGTCGAAGAAATTGAACTAAGTAATTTATAAGGAATAACCTCATAAACAAAATTTGTATTCTATGCTAATCAATAAATAGTGTTCTCTCGTAATAGCAATAAGCATAAATACAGTAACGGACAAAAGTTTAAGACCATAGATTCAGCGGAAATAAATTAATTAATTTATGAGAAACAGCAAAATTCGTATTCCATGTTAAACAATAAATAGTGTCCCACCATGACAACAATAAAAATGAACGTATAGACAATATTTGCAGACCATAAAACTATATTCTACACTGCCCTCTCGTCTTAAACTTTCGTTAGCTACTGTATATAATCTCGTCTAAAACTTTTGTCAGCTACTGTACCCTCTTATAGTCTCACAGCATACTCGTAGACAGATACCCACGAGTAGTCCAGGTTCATTTGTGAATTTTGAGAAAACAGATGTCAAATAAAATGTAACATATATCGAGTTCTTTGTTACGTTACTTGTTAAAAAAACGAAATGGTCGATTCGATCGCAAATCAGGACAGAGACACAAGAAAAAAAAGGGATTCACAGGTTGGACTTCACTGGCCACGTGCTATTATCTAGACAGTGCGACTTATCGGACTGTGACTCGGTTATTTCTGGTTTATGGAATTTCTGTTCGATATTCGATCAATCTCGGAAGACAATACGAATGTATACTTTTATCGTGTACCATAGACAATTGAATTTCTAAAAATGAACCTATGGCTCCTCCATAGGGAACGAGATGGTCCTCGAATTCTGTTCTTTTTCTCGATTTAACCTTGCTCTAATTCCATGAAACCTCTTTTTAATTCGAGCAAAGAAAGGAACAGTAATCGATTCCAACGGATTTCTCAGGGTTTGCCACGATGAATTTTTTATTATACGATACATATACTGTTGAAATATTACCTACGACAAATAAGTGTAACTACTTTTAAATATTGTTTACTTAAATATTAATTTCTTCACGCCATTTCATTAACGATGGTAATAAGAAAAATTAATAAGTATTGACGTTTTCCCAAATTATGTATTTCTGCCAATTTGAGCGCGGCGGTCACCGGTGACCCCCGTGGCATTCAATATGTTAAATATAATAATCATGACTTTCTAGAATAGTGATTAGGATATTTCACAAATTTTGCTCGTAAAATATAATAATTATAAGACTTTCTACAATAGTGATTGGAATATTTCACAAATTTTCTTCGTGAAACATAATAATTATAAGATTTTCTATAATAGTGATTGAAACATTTCACAAATTTTCCTCGTGAAACATAATAATTTTAAGATTTTCTACAATAGCAATTGGAATATTTCACAAATTTTCCTCGTTAAATGTAATAATAATGAGACTTTCTACAATAACAATTAGAATATTTAACAAATTTTCTTCGTGAAAAATAATAATCATAAGACTTCCTACAATAGCGATTAGAATATTTCACAAATTTTGCTCATAAAATATAATAATCATAAAACTTTCTACAATAGTGATTGGAATATTTCACAAATTTTCCTTGTGAAATATAATAATTATAAGACTTTCTACAATAGTGATTGGAATATTTAACAAATTTTCTTCGTAAAAAATATTAATCATAAGACTTCCTACAATAGTGATTGGAATATTTTACAAATTTTGCTCGTGAGAAGTAATAATTATGACTTTCTATAATAGTGATTGGAATATTTAACAAATTTTTCTCGTGAAATATAATAATCATAAAACTTTCTACGATAGCGATTGGAATATTTCACAAATTTCGCTCGTAAAATCCGAAAATTGACTGGTCCCATGAATCTACAGTTAATAAGCGCGCGGCTACCGTGAGACGGAAAATTATTAATCGTTCAGACGATTACAAACCGCGATTCGAGCGATTGCACTGGTTTACGAGGAGGGAAGGAAATTGCGGCCGTAGTCGCGCCCGTGACACGCAACATGCAAATCCGTGTGATTCCACGTACAGCGACGTATGTTAGCTTTTAGGGAGAGTTATGGAAAGAAAGCACTTCAATCGTCAAAGTCATCCTAGTTTTAGTCGTGAAACGAATTTTGTGTAGATTTAGGAGGCCTTTTTCAATTTTGTTTATATTTTTGGAAAAGATCATTCTCATTTTTTCACTCTTCTGCAAATACACAAAGGCGACTGTGGAAATTGAATTTAGGAACGCGAGAGCACAGTTATAAATTAGTTGGTAAATAATTAATTATACATTCACTGTGATAAAGCTGTTGAAACACGTATTTCTTTAGCTCTAACCAAAATGGTAAATACTAATTTTCATAGTGCTTGCTTCAAAATCGGCGGATTTTCAAACAAACTTTCATTCCTTCTTTCACCCCCCCTGGGGGTTGATTTTCCAAAAATGTTGAAACAAGTATTTCTTTATTTCTAAAAACTAAATACCAATTTTCATAGTGCTTGCTTCGAAATTGGCGGATTTTCAAACAATCATTTAACCCTTATTTAACCCCCTTAGAGATGAAATATCAAGAAATCCTTCCTTAGTAGGTGCCTACACCATAAATGTTTCTAGCTTCGATAATTTAGACTCTGCGATGATGAATCAGTCAGTCAGCCAGGACATGTCTTTTTATACGTATAAATAAAGAGTCGCTATAAAAGCTGTCCTCCTGAACTAAAGTGTCCTATCATGTATTTCTTCTTTTAATTCTTCAAGATATATTAAAATATTTGAAATTCCACGAGTTTTTTATTTTCTAAATAAAAGTTTTGTACAAGACTAGAAGCGTGCTCTAATTAGCTAAAAGCCTACACAAATATTTTTCACAACACTATTTTCAATCACTTTTACTTTCATTTGTACATTTTAGGCGACAAATCTTGACAATAGAACTTTTTAATCTTAGGAACCCTTCCTAATTTAACTTTCAAGCAACCTTTCAACCCCTATTTAACCCTCTTGGAAGTGAAATACCAAAAAATCCTTCCTTAGCAGGTGCCTACACCATAAAAGGAACCCGTTGTCCAAATTTCATGTTTCTAGCTTCATTAGTTTAGGCTCTGCGATGATGAATCAGTCAGTCAGTCAGGACATGTCTTTTTGTATGTGTACAGACAGATTGTAATTTAATTTTTAATCATTCAGACTTTTATACACATTTAAAAATAGTCGTTTTAGAATCCACTTTCACCGTCAAATTAAACGAATCAATCACCTCACCATCTCCAATCCGCCATTTATAAACCAGACCTGCAAGAGAGGCTAATCAATTGATCGATCTCGGTGAATCGTTCACCGAAAGAGACAAAGCGAGCATCCACAATTTTTGGACAGGAATAAGAGAGAAAGGAAACAGCAACGATGTATCGAGCGCGAGCTGAATAGGATTATCTCGCGTATGAACGAGCACGTCAATGGAAAAGCTCTCTTTAACGAGGTCCAGCCAGACGGAAGTACCGCGAGAGCCATTGCAGGCTCGGCGAAGCGGACGTTGAGGGGGGGTGGGGGTTGCGAGAAGGAAGAATAAAAGGGTACAGAGGGGAAAAGAATAGACAGGAAATGGCAGATACGATGAAAAATGTAAAACAAGTATTTCAGAAGAAATTAAGACAAGCAAAATGAAACAAAATTTAATGGAGAACGAAATTGAAAAATTTAGATTAACTTACAGATGCAGAAATAAAGAAAATTTGGAAGTTTAGTATAAGAATCTATGTATTCGATAAATTACTCTTTTTTGAAATTAAAATATTTTTAATCGTTTGCGTTCGAAAGGTGACTGTTAGTCACCAAATAATAGTTTCACAAATTTTCAGACTTTAGTTAATTTGTTTATTAGTTATACTCAGAGGTTAAGTAGTCATATGTGTAAATTTTAGTATACGACTTAACTGAATTAAACGAAGATTAATATAAGCAAATGTTAGGAAATATTTTGCACTTGAAAATCTTTGAAGTTAATATCATTAGACGACTAACAGTCACTTCTCGAGTGCAAAACGTTAATAATATAAATTTGTTATAATAATGTTAGCTGAAAAATTTGCATTCGATTGTGTATTTATATTTCAACAATGTATATGATTTAGAATTTTATTTCACTTTATTCATTTAACGTTCTCTTTAGGAAAATTAACAGAATTAAGTCAAACTTCGAATTTAAAGCTTCCAGATTTAAAGTTGAATATTACGGTAAATTTTTTTCGTTGAATATTCAGGTAATTCACTTTTATAAGAATTTTGTTGACAACAACGATTTCAATATTGATCGCAACAATTTATTTTATTTTACTTTACAGATCGTGAAAGTTCAGAAAGGAAATGTTAGAGATAATTCAGAAATCGAAAAACTTGATAAGTATCCGAAAGTATGAAATTCATAGAAACGCTATGAACTTCTGGCAGACATTTCTGTTCAAACGATAAAAGAGGGACAATCATAGCTGGCCAACGTAAAAGGAGCGATGTTATAGCATGGTTTAAGAAGTTTCCAGTTCCGACAGTGACTCAGAGATAAAGGAAAGAGCGAACGAAGGGAATAAAGGGGTGAAAAGAGTAGCGAGCAAGGGTGGAAAGGAATGAAACGAGAAAGGGGAAGAAGGGCGTGACGTGCACGAGGTCAACCTACGTCGATCCTTTCCGTCGCTTTTTTCCGTTTGTCCTGTTCGGTGGGCGTTCGTTCCATGATTAACCCTTTCGCGACGGCGTACCTGTAACCAACTTCGTCACGTTTTGCAACGGCGTACCTGTACGATACTGCACACCTAATATAAGAATTTGACCCACAGTATTTTGAGTATTCAGATTAGCAAGGTCAGGCAGTCACTACGAAACTTTGTAATAGGGATATGTAAAATTTACTTATATCTTTAACCCTTTCGCTACGGTGTACCTGTACGATACTGCACACCTAATATAAGAATTTGACCCACAATATTTTGTGTATTCAGATTAGCAAGGTCAGGCAGTCACTACGAAACTTTGTAATACGGACACGTAAAGTATACTTATATCTTTAACCCTTTCGCTACGGTATACCTGTACGATACTGCACACCTGAATATAAGAATTTGACCCACAATATTTTGAGTATTCAAAATAGCAAGGTCAGGCAGTCACTACGAAACTTTGTAATACGGACACGTAAAATATACTTATATCTTTAACCCTTTCGCTACGGTGTACCTGTCAGATACTGCACATCTAATATAAGAATTTGACCCACAGTATTTTGAATATTAAGATTAGCAAGGTCAGGCAGTTACTACAAACTTTGTAATATGGATACGTAAAGTATACTTATATCTTTAACCCTTTCGCTACGGTGTACCTGTACGATACTGCACACCTAATATAAGAATTTGACCCACAATATTTTGTGTATTCAGATTAGCAAGGTCAGGCAGTCACTACGAAACTTTGTAATACGGATACGTAAAATATGCTTATATCTTTAACCCTTTCGCTACGGTGTACCTGTACGATACTGCACATCTAATATGAGAATTTGACCCACAGTATTTTGAGTATTCAGAATAGCAAGGTCAAGCAATCAGTACGAAACTTTGTAATACGGATACGTAAAATATACTTATATCTTTAACCCTTTCGCTACGGCGTATCTGTACGATACTGCACATCTAATATAAGAATTTGACCCACAGTATTTTGAGTATTCAAAATAGCAAGGTCAGGCAGTCACTACGAAACTTTGTAATACGGACACATAAAATATACTTATATCTTTAACCCTTTCGCTACGGTGTACCTGTACGATACTGCACACCTAATATAAGAATTTGACCCACAATATTTTGAGTATTCAGAGTAGCAAGGTCAGGCAATCAGTACGGAACTTTGTAATACGGACACGTAAAGTATACTTATATCTTTAACCCTTTCGTTACGGTGTACCTGTACGATACTCCACATCTAATATGAGAATTTGACCCACAGTATTTTGAGTATTCAGATTAGCAAGGTCAGGCAGTCACTACGAAACTTTGTAATACGGACACGTAAAGTATACTTATATCTTTAACCACTTGCGATGGAAAGACGTGTCATGCACGTCGAGGTGCTTTTGTTACAGGAACGCCAGGGACGTGTGTAACACGTCGACTACGTGGGAGTGTAAGAATGTCATTTAGCGTTACACATTCCAAGCTGTTTTGAAAAATATCACACTCTGCAAAATTATTAATAAATAAATTTAATATTTATACATATGTAATTTTATCACCAGTTGTTGCGTCTTTATATTCTTTTCTAGAACACGTCGAACGCTGCGTGAACTCGCCTCGCAGCGATTTACCCTCGACTGTTCTGACACGCACAACCGTGAATTTCTTTCCACCGCAAGTGGTTAACCCTTTCGCTACGGGCGGATTCTTTACGGCGCACTACTTCTGCTGAACAAGCCCCCGCTCCAAAAGTGTGCACTTGCGGAACTGCAATTGCCCGTCGTACATTTAATACCGCGACATCTTATGCAGAGCGTGTGTAATCGGTCGTAGAAAGGAAAGGGTTAAAAAATTATAGCGCAACGCAATAATATTCTGTTAGCGAAACTTCACGGGTGACTACAGTCACCGTTCGTAGCGAAAGGGTTAACACTAGAACTACTGACGATCAGGGTATATTTATTAGAGCTAAAGAAATCAAACTGAAAACTGAATGAAAAAAGTACCTAATATAAAGGAAACGAATTTTAGCAGTCATAGTAAAAATTATAGTAAACTTTGAAATTTATAGGCACCACAGTATGTTTACCACGTTTCTATGAAAAATTACAAATTCGGTCATTTTTGACCCCCTTTATTAGAGCTAAAGAAATCAAACTGAAAACTGAATGAAAAAAGTACCTAATATAAGGGAAACGAATTTTAGCAGTCATAGTAAAAATTATGTTAAACTTTCAAATTTGTAGGCACTACAGTAAGTTTACTACGTTTCTATGAAAAATTACAAATTCGGTCATTTTGACTATTGGGAATGGGGTTTTATATTGCTAAATGAAATAAACTCTTATTCGTGAAATCATACTTTGATGCTTTATTATTACTTCTACGTAACACGAGGAAGGGCAATTCTGACCGTACCTAGCGAGCTTTGTCGCAAGACTAGCAAAACGCAGTGGTCAAAACTTCTACAACCCCGTCCAGGTCCTACAACCCCTTTGTTCTGTTTCTCAACGTTTTCGAATTTTCTAAAATGCCAAATGTGGCTTAGCTTCTTGGAAGAAGCCTTTGAGACAGTACATTAAGAGAAAGCTGGTTTATGGTTAATTTTTACTTCGTAGTATAATATTTCTGTCTTCAATTTCCAACATTGACACCCTTGGTAGTTCTAGTGTTAAAGGAAAAACGTTAATTCGTTCCATCACACGTATTCTGTTTTCCATTAATTTCCAAACGTTAAGACAAATTGATGAAGTGAAATTTTGTCATAGAGCTGCCGAACGATGAGAATTATTCTACTTTGACGATAATTAAAGAAACGTGTCAGAAGTTCTCCTGCACGGTTTCATAATTCACTATCTTGGCAGACCGAGACGGGGGGTTTATAAACGGCTTTATCGCGAGACATTGAATTATCGATCCTTCCGCTTTCGCGCGCGTTTCACGCCTCGACGCAGCCGAAAACGGCCCGCTGGATAACAATTTCGTTTTGGAAGCAAGTGTTTCCGCATTTTTGAACGCTGGACGGAAGGAATTTATGTATACGGTGGCTCCAAAAAGTATTCGTACGAGAAAATAAATTCGCACTATTATAGGAAATGTTCTATAAAGTGTAGAACGGAAGATGGAATTCAGGTGTGAAAAATAAAAGTGAAGCGATTAAAATATTAATAACAGTATATTTAAAACAATTTAACAAAAACAACTTAAACGACTTTACAACTTAGCAACTTTAACACTCTTTCTACGTTCAATACTTTCTGCCTTCACCGTCCAATACTTTCTCTCAAACACTCGTTTCCTTTCATTCTAATTGTCAACCTTTTTCACTCTACGCATTCGGTCACGACCACCCAGAATTTCTCAGTCGCACTGTTTTCTCAACTTCTCATCTTTCACGCCTTAGAAACATTCGAGCCCAGACATTCTGCGTTCGCACGACAATCGCCCAACTCAAGTACTCTTCAGACTTTCCCAAACTCGCATCCGCTCGATCGCATTCCTACACTATTACCTCGCAATTCTGATTTCAATAAAAATTTGTGTACGTGTTTAGAAGGAATGCATCAAGGTTAAATAGAAGTGTAAAATAATGTATAAACGACGTATAATAATGTATAAAATGTACTAATAATGTTTTTGTATTACTAAGTTATTTGTTCACATTCTTCGTGTTTTCTAAATTATTATTGTTTTACAGTTTCTATGTTATTAATAATGTATCCTTTGGGGGTGTGAAAGGCAGAGAATTGGAGGAAATGAAAAAAATTATGGAAAGAGGGTGGCAATAAGAAAGTAGGGGAGCGAGAAATTTAGGAATTAAATCCAAAGAAGGGTGGAATTCTTAAAACGATGTAAAAACAAGATGAAGTAGATGTAATAAGTAATAAATTATAAATTATTAGAAGCCAGGTTAAGGTAGATAAAGTATTCGCATAGAAATTCAGAAACTAACACCAAAAAAGGGTGAAATATTTAAAACGATGTAAAAACAAGATGAAGTAGACGTAATAAGTAATAAATTATAAATTATTAGAAACCAGGTTAAGGTAGATAAAATATTCGCATAGAAATTTATAAATTAAAACCAAAGAAGGGTGAAATATTTAAAAAGGTGTAAAAACAAGATGAAGTTTACGTAATAAGATATACGTTATAAATTATAAATTATTAGAAACCAGGTTAAGGTAGATAAAGTGTTCGCATAGAAATTTAGAAACTAAGACCAAAAAAGGGTGAAATATTCAGAAAGGTGTTAAAACAAGATGAAGTAGACGTAATAAGTTATAAATTATAAATTATTAGAAGTCAGGTTAAGGTAGATCAAGTATTCGTATAGAAATTCAGAAATTAAGACCAAAAAAGGGTGAAATATTCAAAAAGGTGTAAAAACAAGATGAAGTTTACGTAATAAGATATACGTTATAAATTAGAAGTTATAAATTATAAATTATTAGAAGTCAGGTTAAGGTAGATCAAGTATTCACATAGAAATTTATAAATTAAAACCAAAGAAGGGTGAAATACTTAAAACGATGTAAAAACAAGATGAAGTAGACGTAATGAATTATGAATTATAAATTATTAGAAGTCAGATTAAAGTAGATTAAGTATTCATATAGAAATTCAGAAATTAAGACCAAAAAAGGGTGCAACATTAAAAAAGATAAACCTATAAGAAGTGAGAAGCAAATATAATAAATTATACGTTATAAGTTATAAATTATTAGAAATTAGATTAAAGTAAGTTAGATTAAGTAAACAAGAAGAAAGATAAACTGTAAAATCTAAAATTAAAAGTTAAGGGAGAAAATGAATAACCGGAAGTCGTCCAAAAATAAAAGGCATGGATTAAGTAATCCTTTGTGCAATTATATTCTATTACGTTACGATTTAGTAATAAATTATTACTATCAATTATTTTCTGTGACCAGCTCTGCTTTGTAACGACAATGAAGTTACATATTAAAAAAATGAATTTCAAAATGAAGGCACGTGTAATTATTGTAGTTGAATGTTACACGGTAATGAAGTTTATTGGCGTTCGTTATATCAAGGTTGTTCGGCCGTAGTTAATTATGAATGTATAATATGAAATTTGCTTGGATTGGAATTATTTAATAATGCATCATGAACCGGTACCATGATATTGATGCGTCAAAATTACCTTATTATGGCTTAATTAAAAAAAAAACACCGAAACATTGTTTGGTCCCATCATATAATAATAACATTGAAGTTAAAAACGACGTAATTAGTTATTATACTAAGAATTATTTTATTTCCATTACTAAATTCCTATTATTGATAGATCTTAACTTACCATTGCATTATATTAGTATTACTTTATTATATGTATACATATAAAGTGTTGGTGTTGTAAAATTAACAAGATGATCAATTTAAATTGAATTATTTTATTTCCATTACTAAATTCCTATTATTGATAGATCTTAACTTGCCATTGCATTATATTATTTACTTTATTATATGTATACATATAAAGTGTTGGTGTTGTAAAATTAACAAGATGATCAATTTAAATTGAATTATTTTATTTCCATTACTAAATTCCTATTATTGATAGATCTTAACTTGCCATTGCATTATATTATTTACTTTATTATATGTATACATATAAAGTGTTGGTGTTGTAAAATTAACAAGATGATCAATTTAAATTGAATTATTTTATTTCCATTACTAAATTCCTATTATTGATAGATCTTAACTTACCATTGCATTATATTAGTATTACTTTATTATATGTATACATATAAAGTGTTGGTGTTGTAAAATTAACAAGATGATCAATTTAAATTGAATTATTTTATTTCCATTACTAAATTCCTATTATTGATAGATCTTAACTTGCCATTGCATTATATTAGTATTACTTTATTATATGTATACATATAAAGTGTTGGTGTTGTAAAATTAACAAGATGATCAATTTAAATAATCAAGTTAAATCACCCCGTGTATAATTTTATTTTTGAAGTTTAAGAACTACGTGTTACGAAATAGCTATATATGATGTTCTACGCAGAAGTTAGCAATAAAAATTCATAAAAATTTCGTTGTGTCACGCTCTTAACGAATAGACTGAAGTAGCATCTACTATGATATTCAACAGGATGAAGTTCAAAGTTGAGACTTAATTGTGCAGAGGACAATTAGAGAGAATTATGATCTATCGCTCTAAAACAGTGTGGTATTACCATGAATATGTTTCTGCATCGTCAAGCTTGTTTTTCTTTGTTAACACCAACAGTTCTGATAGCTTGAAGCTCAAACTGTGATCTTCAATCGTTTGAATCATAAAATTGCATTCAATTCCAGTAACATTCACTGGAATAATCGTTAATTGAACCAACTTTACACTATTCTAACAATAACTAAGCTACAGTTAGGTTAACAATAAATAATTAGAACTTCTCCGATCCAAACGCAATCTAAATTTAAGCTGTAACTCTATTTTTCTTTCTAAATTTCGATTGATGCAAGGGGCGGAAATCGTAGCAATAAATCACATTACTTGAACAATAGACCGCAAATAAGTTTTAAGTACCTCTCCTTCATACCTAAGAAATTTCCATTAGCTTAGAGATCGGAATGGCTCTTAGAGCTCATCCTCGATAATGTCCGTAGTTCGGTAGAAAACGAAAACTTTCAAGGGCCACGAAAAAGTTCTGCGTCCAATTAGGAGAACAAACTAAAAGTCGTAAAATCCATTCTGATTTCGAAATCTCCCAAATCGTTCGACACTTCATTAAATACTTCTCTGCACAATATTTATTCCTTTGACAGCTAAAAATTTTAAGATAAAAATTACATAGAATAAAACGAAGAAATCCTATTTATACGAAGAAAAAGCATAAAAATATTTGCAGGGCAATATAATCACGTAGTAATTGCAAATTTATCAGTTTGTTGAACAACTTATTGATTGCCCATGGCTTTTTAGCTCATTTTTATGGATTTCTGTTTAATCGACCAACTCAGACTAATAATAGCTTAATAGAAAAGGAGTCTTTTTTTTCTAGCATACCAAAAAATAGTAACGGTCCTAGAACTCATTCCCAGTGACATTCATCGTTCAGATGACGAAAGCTCGCAAAAAGTCGTTAATAGAGGAACGACGAAAAAAGTAGTCACTTGCGAAACTTCCATCGAGCCTGGCGTCCTTCATAGATAACGGAATCGTTTCATGGCGGAAGGGGGGGGGGAGGGACATCCGAATCCTTAATGCAACGAAAGAACAGAGCGTCTCTGCGGCTGACGTCGAGGAGGAGCAATTATTTAGACGAGCTTTGTGCCGCCTTTGCGACTATCGATCGCCTTCGAGACAAGGTTAAAAATATCTATTTGCATGCTCGGATACAGTATAACAGATTAGGACATGTGCTCTTTGACCCCAGTGGCTTTTTTCCTCGCCATCGTCCACTCTGTTCGACGCTGATCGAAGCAAAAATTCACTACTGACTACGATTCGATTAATGTTTACCAGCATACAGGTTTGATGTGAATATTTCTGATAGAAATTTTTACTAATGACTGTACAAGTCGAAACAAGACGAAAATCAAGAATGATAATTTTTTATTTGAGGCTTCGTTGTTTAGTTATAAGCAATTGAAGGAATAGTCTTTGCGCCTGTCAGTAGGCAACCACAGCAGACCGTCTAGCGAAGGCGCAACGCATAGAGCGATTCTAAAACGCAACGATGTACAACTATAGCTTATTTTGGAGCAGCTGTGAAGAGGAATTCCAGGAGTCTATGAATTCACAAATGATTCTGTGATATGATTCAAAAAGAAGTTGTAGAATAAGCAATAGTTACTCAAGGAAATTCCATAAAATCAAACAACATTCCTACCAGCTTATTACAGATTCATATAGATATCAAATTAATTCTATTTAATAAAGATAAGAAGCACTGTCAATCGATAGAACGGACTCAATGACAGCATTTTTTTTAAGAAAATCAGCATCAGAGTTTCCAAGTTTTCTAATTTCACACGATCGTACATCTTCAATTCGATTATTTACCACACGAATTAGCTACTGATAAAATAGTATTTCCATGGTGTTTGTTTGTTAATTATTTTATGCTTAGTTGAATTCATTTCTTCTATCTTTACCCGTCGAACTTTTAAACTCCTTTTGTATTCCAGTTACGTATAATGTTTTAAAAATAGAGACTTTAAGCGCCTAACAATAGGCAACCCGCCAAGGGTCAAACTGCCGCTTAACGCTTCTTGCGGGATTTCAGTGAGCTTAAAAATTAAATACTTTTCAGCGCGAAGACTAACGTTCCGTTGGTGCATGAAAATTTGATCAGACTTAACATCATTACACCAACCAGTACGGTTTTGACGTTGAAGTTTGAAACCCGTAGGCGAATTATTGACCGAATACTCGAGCAGGTTAAACGGAAACGAAATTTCTAGGAGAGTTTCGTGACACGCGGAGATTGCGCGCTATTTCAGAGATCATGGTCGTCGATAATCCTTGTTAAGCGAAAAATAAATCACCGGTCCACGTACGAGGAACGGAACTGGTGTCTACGAAACGGCGAAACGAGCAACTCGTTCGCGAACATATCGAACTTCGATCGGATTCACGTGCGATTTGCAAACAAATCGACAGCTGTGCATCCGGAGGAAACGGAAATCGTTAAGGGAAATCAGAATTATCTATTCGCGTGTATTAATATGCAACAGCAATTGTTAATCGCTAGTTTTCAATTAATTTTTAACAATTACAATTAGTTTCATTTCAAGCAGATCCTTTTAGTGAAAAATAAAGGTACTCACTTTGGAATATCGCCGATCTTCGGGGGTCGACATTTTCGGGGAGGTACATCGCCCCATATATTATACGCTGTAAAATAATTAAAAAAAAACTTCATCAATTACAATATTTAATCTGATATCTAATAAAAAAAAAAAAATTGTTTCTAAATTTTTGTATATTACTCCACTTTTAATTCAATTTCACACTGAAAGAAGACGCATAGTTGGTACAACATTTTCAAAGAACAACATCGCCCTGTATATTATATACTATAAAATTAAAAAAAAAGTTTCACCAATTGCAATATCTAATTTGTTTCCTAATAAAAAAAAAATTGTTTCTAAATTTTTCACATCACTCTACTTTTAATTCAATTTTATAAATAAAGAAGTCGCATAGTTGGTACAACATTTTCAGAGAACAACATCGCCCTGTATATTATGTACTACAAAATTTAAAAAAAAAGTTTCACCAATTACAATATCTAATTTGTTTTCTAATAAAAAAAAAATTGTTTCTAAATTTTTCACATCACTCTACTTTTAATTCAATTTTATAAATAAAGAAGTCGCATAGTTGGTACAACATTTTCAGAGAACAACATCGCCCTGTATATTATGTACTACAAAATTTAAAAAAAAAGTTTCACCAATTACAATATCTAATTTGTTTTCTAATAAAAAAAAAATTGTTTCTAAATTTTTCACATCACTCTACTTTTAATTCAATTTTATAAATAAAGAAGACGCATAGTTGGTACAACATTTTCGGAGAACAACATCGCCCTGTATATTATATACTACAAAATTAAAAAGAAAAGTTTCATCAATTATAATATTTAATTTGTTTTCTACTAAAAAAAAAATATTGTTTCTAAATTTCTCACGTCGCTCTACTTTTAATTCAATTTTATAAATAAAGAAGACGCATAGTTGGTGCAACATTTTCAGAAAACAACATCGCCCTGTATATTATATATTATAAAATTAAAAAAAAAGTTTCACCAATTATAATATTTGATCCGTTTTCTACTTAAAAAAATTGTTTCTAGTTTTGTATATTGCTCTACTTTTAATTGAATTTTATAAATAAAGAAGACGCATAGTTGGTACAACATTTTCAGGGAACAACATCGTCCTGTATATTATATACTATAAAATAAAAAAAAGAAGTTTCACCAATTACAATATCTAATTTGTTTCCTAATAAAAAAAAAATTGTTTCTAAATTTTTCACATCGCTCTACTTTTAATTTAATTTTATAAATAAAGAAGACGCATAGTTGGTGCAACATTTTCAGAGAACAACATCGCCCTGTATATTATACACTACAAAATTATAAAAAAAGTTTCATGAATTATAATATTAAATCCGTTTTCTACTAAAAAAAAAAAAAAATATTGTTTCTAAATTTTTCACGTCGCTCTACTTTTAATTCAGTTTCACGCAGAAACAAGACGCATAGTTGTGAATTGTAAACGAATTTGAATAGCTTTAAACTCCGTGTAATTAATTTAACCAGTTCCAACGTTCGGTAAATTAAATACTTCGCTGTTTACAGTTACGCGTAACAAAGGGGCGATAAAAATTGAGAAATTACGGAATTTGAAAACCAGAGCATCGAAGTTAATTGCACGCTGTTGTTGTTCATCACCAGTTCCTCTAACCGTTGCCCCGTTCAATTTCTATTCGTTTCGTCGATCAACCACCTTCAGAGGCGTTTACTAATTACAAAGTTTGCTTCTTGAGTGTTTATGATGTACAATGCGGTGGCCCTGGCTCTGGTTAAATTGAGTTTGCAGTTTCGATTGATTTCGTAGTCGGTCCTTCGATTTGAACGCCACGATAAACCGATAGTTGCAACAGTGAGAAAGTTCAAAAATGTAGAAACGAACAGTTTTAAAATAGATTACGCTTTGTTTCTGCATATCTGAAAATAATATCAATGAACGACAAGGATGTATCAACATAATGATATACAATTTTATCTGTGACATTGTACAAATCGTTTATTTGCATTAAATAAATTATTACAGAAATAGAATTTATTTTACTGCATGATGAAAATGTAACGTTGAAAATTACAGAAACGAATTAACCCTTTGCACTTGAAAGGTGACTGTTAACCATCTAACAATATTAATTTCAATGATTTTGAAGTGCGAAATATTTACCAAGATTCACTTATATTAAACTTCATTTAGTTTAGTTAAGTCGTATACTAAAATTTACACATATGATTATCTAACCTACGGGTCTGATTAATAAACAAATTAATTAAACTCTGAAAATTTGTGGAACTATCATTTGGCGATTAATAATCACCTCTTGAGCGCAAAGGGTTAATAATTCCGATATTACTTAACGCGAATCTCACTTATCGAATTATTCATCATTTCTGTTTTCAATAATTGAGAAAAAATTCGGAATAATTTTTTACAGCTTCGTCTTACACTTTCTGATTGGTTCATAATTTTAGGGGAAACTATATTTACTAATTGTAAAATTTGTCTACATTAAACTTTTTTAATGTAATTAAGTCGTATACTAAAATTTACACATATGATTATTTAACCTTTAGGTTTGACTAATAAACAAACTAATTAAAGTCTGAAAATTTGCAAAACTGTCATTTGGCGACTAATAGTCACCTCTCGAGCGCAAAGGGTTAATAATTCCGATATTACTTAACGCTAATCTCACTTATCCAATTATTCATCATTTCTGTTTTCAATAATTGAGAAAAAATTCGGAATAATTTTTTACAGCTTCGTTTTACGCTTTCTGATTGGTTCATAATTTTAGGGGAAACTATATTTACTAATTGTAAGATTCGTCTACACTAAACTTCTTTTAGTTTAGTTCAGTGATATAATAAAATTTACATATACGAATATTTAACCTTTAGGTTTGACTAATAAACAAACTAATTAAAGTCTGAAAATTTGCGAAACTATCATTTGGCGATTAATAATCACCTCTTGAGCGCAAAGGGTTAATAATTCCGATATTACTTAACGCGAATCTCACTTATCGAATTAGTCATCATTTCTGTTTTCAATAATTGAGAAAAAATTCGGAATAATTTTTTACAGCTTCGTCTTACGCTGTCTGATTGGTTCATAATTTTAGTGGAAACCATATTTACTAATTGTAAAATTTGTCTACATTAAACTTTTTTTAATGTAATTAAGTCGTATACTAAAATTTACACGTATGATTATTTAACCTTTAGGTTTGACTAATAAACAAACTAATTAAAGTCTGAAAATTTGTGGAATTATCATTTGGCGACTAACAGGCGCCTCTCGAGGGCAAAGGGTTAAATTTCTTCTTAGAAAACATACGTTTGTGCATTCCTTTCGAGGATTTTTCAACAACTTTGAACGAAGAACCGGAACTAACAAAGCTTAATTTCGACTGCTGCAGAATTTCTCTGGGGTAAAACGGAATTTATTGCACGAAGTTTAAGCATATTAGCTTGCTGCACAGTGGATGTGAAGCAAACGTATAATAAACCGAAAAGCTTCCAAAGGACACGAATGGGAATTGTGTTCTTGGAAACTGTCCTTTGGAGGAAATCCAATTGTCAGGGATTTGCTCGTTGTGAAATATGAAATCAGTTACGAGTCGACAAAATTTATTCTTCTTGATATTCATGCCATGCTCGAATCATATTTTTGCTGTAGTAAAAACGGATGATATAAAAGTAACTGTTATAGTAAATAGTAACCACTCCATTAAGCACATTTTTATCTACTTGTGTTTCTGAAAATAATTTTTCACACCTTGTGAAAGTCGACACGTTTCATAAGGCAAACTTAAGAAATGATTTAATTACACATGATAAATTTTAACGTTCACAGTGGGCCTTTTTGTATCGGTCAAACAATAGAATCGACCATAGGGTTGGTCGAACTCTGAATTAGAATTCTAAATCGACTCAAACACTCTTTACATTTTTCTAAACTCGCATTCACTTGATCGCATTCCTACAAAAATGCATCCCTATGCAAAATTTCACCTAAAGTACTCGGTGTACATCGTAACTGAATTTCTATCGTATGATCCAACGTATGGGGTCTCTCAAAGTCTCAAAGGGTTGGTCGATCTCTGAATTGGAATTGTAAATTAACTCAAGCACTCTTCATATTTTTCTAAACTCGCATGCACTCGATCGTATTCCTACAAAAATGCATCCCTATGCAAAATTTCAACCTAAAGTACTCGGTGTACATCATAACTGAATTTCTATCGTATGGTACGATGTGTGGTGTCTCTCAAAGTCTGAAGGGGTTGGTCGAACTGTGAATTAGAATTCTAAATCGACTCAAGCACTCTTTACATTTTTCTAAACTCGCATGCACTCGATCGCATTCCTACAAAAATGCATCCCTATGCAAAATTTCACCTAAAGTACTCGGTATACATCATAACTGAATTTCTATCGTATGATCCAACGTATGGGGTCTCTCAAAGTCTCAAAGGGTTGGTCGAACTCTGAATTAGAATCCTAAATCGACTCAAGCACTCTTTACATTTTTCTAAACTCGCATGTACTTGATCGTATTCCTACAAAAATGCATCCCTATGCAAAATTTCAACCAAAGTATTCGGTGTACATCGTAACTGAATTTCTCTCGTATAGTACAACGTATGGTGTGTCTCAAAGTCTGAAAAGGTTGATCAATCTCTGAATTGGAATTCTAAATTAACTCAAGCACTCTTCATATTTTTCTAAACTCGCATGCACTTGATCGCAATCCTACAAAAATGCATCCCTATCAAAAATTTCACCCAAAGTACTCGGTGTACATTGTAACTGAATTTCTATCATATGATACGACGTGTGGTGTGTCACAAAGTCTATCGTAGTCAAAGGGTTAAAAAGCGGGCAAGAGTCATCATGGTCAACGAGCTAGATCGTTTTCCCCTTCGATTTTTCGAACTCGTCGATCGATCGAGAAAAGTCGCGAGAATTCTTGACGAAAGCGGAAGAATCGAACTGGCAGAGCGGATATTGAGATTCGAAGGATAAGATTCATCCCTTTCTTCCCTTCGGCCCCTCTTGCACGCCTATAAACTTCGTTACCGCGTTATTGCACACGACGAGCGATAATTAATTGAAAGGTCGGCGATCAAAGCTAGTCGGCTCCTCGTCTCGTTAGACCGACAAGATGGCTTCCACGGAAGCGGGGCAATTAAGATCAACCGGATGGTAGCCAAGAATCGTCTTAGACGTTGATCACCTTTCTTTTTCTTCCTTAACACCGATGGCAAAAGGAAAACGACCGATTCGTTATTTTTTATAGAAATTCTACAACTTGGATTATTAGAATATTAAACTAGATTGGATTAGATTTGTAGACAACTATGTTATTAGTTTGTAACGTAAATAATAGAGACAGATGAAAATTTTACCATTCAACATGCCACTTTAATTTAATTTAATTTAAGTTAAGTTAAAAGAAATCAATCTCAAATTCCAAATCTATTTTCTTCTTAGTTCTGCAATTTTTAATTCTGTTCGATGTACACCGTATTCCTTAGTATACGTGTATTGGGAATAGATATAGAAGAAATGTCCGTAAATCTAATGTTAAATGATAAATAAGAAAATAGCAGAGCAGGCCAAAGATTATGACAAACTGATCGTGTTTACGGCAAGTGGCTTGACAGTGTCGTTTTCGAGAGGACTTTTTATTAATATTTATGCGTTCAATGATCAAGTCTAGTCAGAGGCCACGGCCTGGCAATTACTTTACGGGCGTAGAAATTGTACACGCCTCTGGGTCACACAAGTTACTAGGCCTTTGTTATTATGTTCTCCGATAATACTGTCTCTTGGGCCTGACCGTCTTACTGGCCAGCAACCTTAAGTCATGTAGAGGTACGATACAATTAGATTACACGTTTCTGTTGACATAACGTCCCGCCATTATGTTTATACAGAATGAGCCACAAGTAACAATGAAACTAACATCAATCATTAAATTCCATTACAAATAAAATTCTGCCACGTTAAGATCTATATCGTCAATTCTTTATGATTGTAAAAATAATTATTTTACTCCAACAAGAACTAAAATATTTTTTATAGCGTAAGTTTACAAATGATCTAACATTTTTACGACGATCACTCGTTATTTTAATATTGTACCACTTGCAAAACATTGAGATATTATACTTGTATTAATTTATATTTAATGCTTCAATACTGAACTTCAACACAAATTCCATGTTTACTGAAACTATAGCTGAGGTTAAAATAAAATTTTACTATAAACGCAGTATATCCTTGTGATATCTATATTACAGCTTCTGCTAAGAGTGAAATTTATGGTTGTAAAGCAAAGGGTTAACAATGTCTGACAATTCGAACACCCCCCACTCTGACGCAAATAAATTGATCCTTGGCTTAGACTTATTAACTAACCAAATTTAAAATGTTCCAACCAATCCTAGTCCACGTCCTTGGTATCTCGCAGGGTAACCTGTTGCCAGTTGCGCCACGGGAAATTTTGTTACCGCGCCGATGCACCCGCTAGACGATAATTAAACGATAATTAATCCCGCCGGGAGGATAGACGCCACATCGACCCTCCTCTCTATTCCAGTCGCCGTTCTGAAATCTCTGAACCTTCCCTCGTTTTTCCCCGTCATTTCTATGCTGAAAAATTGCCTGTCATAAAGAGTAAAAATGAGAAACAGGCTATTATTTTCAAAACTATATCATATAGTCGAACTGTAGTAGCTGATTATACTAATTAATTTTAACCGAAGAACAACTACTCTTCTCATACCTAAAACTTCTCAAAATAGGTGTACTACTGAAAAATTTTATTCGATGTGTAGGCAATCGATGTCTGTTTAAGTTTAGGTTATATAGACAAGGAGCAGAATAATTGCTGGTTAGTCTAAATAGGTCAATGGTCAAAGCATTCGCTCACAAATTGAAAGATCCCAGGTTCGATTCTTCGTTTAGGTAATTTTCGATGGGGCGATTTTTTCTCCTTACAATTTTCAAAAGTGGAATTTACAGAACTGTTTTGAACGTTCGTGTGTGAGTCTTGTGTTCTACGAATTCCTGTTTGTGTCTGGAATACACACGGTCCGAGGGCGGCCACGATGTATGTGTAAGTTTTTCATCTTTCGATAATTAAAAAGGGCTATTTACAATTTGAATATCGTAACGGCATTTTCGGAGTCTTATAAATGTGTAGACATCTAGCTTTCCAAAACATTAAAGAGACTGCTTGATTCCATCAACATAATCTAGGTAAACAATAGTTTAAACGTCGACGTGCAACAGAGAGCACACTCGTCGTTGCGTTGCTCTTCGCACTTCAGTTAAAAAAGAAACGCTGCAAAAATGATCTATGATGCTCTTGATGAGAATGCTATAACTCATTCCACCAGCAAATACTGATATTGAAGGTTCCACGAAGGTGATTTCAAGCTCCAAGATAAAAAAAACAACCTGGGGAACCGTAACGATTCTGAGGACGAGGAAATTGCAATCACTTTTAGATCAGTTCGTCGAAATGAAACAGCCTAGTTTCTTCAATTCAGGCATCCGACAGTTGCCCGAAAGATAGGCAAAGGTTATAGAAAGTGAGGGAGAATTACTTCATCCACTAACCTTTGGGCATAAAAATTTAATAAATAAACTCTGTACCTGCCAAAAAAAAAAGGCTAAGATTAACTTGTACACCTAATATATAAATAAACAAACGCATCAATGGCGTGGATCGTTCTCTAACAACGAACGAACGTCTTGTGCAGAAGTAATCCACGTGAAGTGGAGCGATCGTAATCTCGACAATTATTTTTCCATCGTCATCGCGATCGTTATCTCCGCGCGCGCGTGTGTGTGTCGCTGGAACAGTTCCAGCTGAGACCAGCCAGAGAGTTAGCCGGCACCGTTTGTATGGGACGAGAAACGAGGATATGACCGCGATAATACCGACACGGGTCCAGCTTGAAGCGATTCGTGGTCCCTTGGCGATTTAACAATTGACTTGTGCATAAGAGTCCGTCTGCACAGTAATCGAGGGACTGACCGGTGCTCGTTTGTATGTATACATGTGTATGAACAATGGAGCCCCTCTTATACACGAATGCTCATTATCTGAACGTCACGCACCATCGCAAAGTTATCTTTAAGAAACGAGTCTAAACTCTGAAACCTTAACCCTTTGACATACAAATGAAACAAAATTTTATGCGTCCGAAAAATACTATTTAATTTGACTCAACTGAACAGTTATACGCAAGCTTAGAAACAGAATATTTTATTTTGAAATTTGCATTGTTATATAACATTTAATCAGGTTGAGATATAATGTTAATTTGATAGTAATTATGTGAGATTATAAAATAATACGTTAATAGTTTTTTAAAGTATGAAACATCTTGACGTCTTTCAGACGTCATTGTATGTTAAAGGATTAACGCTGGTTTCACCCCCTTAACACTTTGCGATCTACTGTCCAGTTTCACTGAACAGATTTCGTTGACGTACAGTAGCGGACAAAATTATGAGACCAAAGTGTTAACGAAAGTATATAAATTAATTTATGAGAAATACTAGGATAAGGAAAATTTGTATTCTATGCGAATCAATTGTTAGAATTTGAATAAAGAAATAATATGAAGTAAAAATTAAAGAAGTTCGGCTAGAGTTGTTCAGCTAGAATTTATGAGAAATACTGCGATAAGCAAAA
The DNA here is from genome assembly GCA_033822845.1 of Tetrapedia diversipes. Lineage (NCBI taxonomy): Eukaryota > Metazoa > Arthropoda > Insecta > Hymenoptera > Apidae > Tetrapedia > Tetrapedia diversipes. The sequence continues at coordinate 189,456 of JAOPTO010001027.1, forward strand.
TTCGTATTCCATGCTAATCAATTGTTAGAATTTGAATACAGAAATATTACAAAGCAAAAATTAAAGAAGTTCTGCTAAAATTTATGAGAAATACTACGATAAGCGAAATTCGTATTCCATGCTAATCAATTGTTAGAATTTGAATACAGAAATATTACGAAGCAAAAATTGAAGAAGTTCTGCTAAAATTTATGAAAAATTCTACGATAAGCAAAATTCGTATTCTATGCTAATCAATTGTTAGAATTTGAATACAGAAATATTACGAAGCAAAAATTGAAGAAGTACGGCTAGTGTTGCACCTTCCTCGTGTCATATAATAAAGAATTAAAGTATTTTAAATAACAGTTTATTTTATTCAGTAATTTTAAGCCCCATCTCCGACATCAATAAATAGTGTTCTACAATAATAACAATAAAAACGAATGTACAGGCAATATTTGCAAATCACAAAACTGCCCGTCATATTGTCCTTTCCTCTTAAACTTTAATCCGCTATTGTACATTTGCTGGCAAATTTTTTATACGTCGAATATCGTTTTATACTTCAACCTGATTCCGTTCGTTGTAAATAAACTGTAAGCACTCAGTTAACGGTAACTGTAACTTACTCAACGATTAAAGTTCGCGCGTTGATAAATCGACAGGATGCAACAAGACTCGCGGTATTATTTTGTTCTTATTGGTAACAGCGTCGACTGGCTCGCGGATTTTTCCAAATCCAACGCGAGCATGTGTGCACACAACACAAATCACCTTGACACACTTCCGGAATTAAAGGGATGCGTGTGCGGCAACGAATACGCTGGCCCGTTTATCATCCGCGTGCTATCAGGTAAAATATTTTCGCTATTACACGGAGGCCAGATTAGATCCTGATCGTGGATCGGTTTGCGAATCTTTCGTTCTCGGGAAACCAAGCGATAGATCTCGAAACTTCACAGATTTTAGACCAACTGTTTGTTTTGGAAAAGATTACGTTCCGTTAACGATTTATCTTTTAATCTGTATCACTGGTAGAACGTAGGTTGAAAAATGAAACACTGGAAAAGGTGCAACAAGCTTTTCTCTTAGCAAAATTAAAAAACATAGTGTTCTCAAAGTGGATTCGATTCCAATGTAAAATAAAAGAAATTGTACTTATAATATAAAGTAAAAGAAATTATACTTATGATGTAAAATAAAAGAAATTATACTTATAATATAAGATAAAAGAAATTATACTTATAATATAAGATAAAAGAAATTATACTTATAATATAAAGTAAAAGGAATTATACTTACAATATAAAATAAATAAGATTATACTTATAATAAAAAATAAAAGAAATCATACTTATACTATAAAATAAAAGAAATTATACTTATAATATAAAATAAAAGAAATTACACTGATAATATAAAGTAAAAGAAATTATACTTATACTATAAAGTAAAAGAAATTATACTTATAATATAAAATAAAAAAGATTATATTTATAATATACAATAAAAAGATTATACTTATACTATAAAGTAAAAGAAATTATACTTATAATATGAAATAAAAAAGACTATATTTATAATATGCAATAAAAAGATTATACTTATACTATAAAATAAAAGAAATTATACCTATAATAAAAAATAAAAGAAATCATACTTATACTATAAAATAAAAAAGATTATACTTATAATATAAAATAAAAGAAATTATACTTATAATATAAAATAAAAAAGATTATACTTATACTGCAAAGTGTACAGTGCTAATTCAAGGAATTGTTGGAATACTTTCCTCTACTATGTTTCTAATTTAATTGAGATATAGTTGCTGATTGTAATTTACAATAATTAAAAAATTGCAGTTGCATTTGATAACAGATATAGTTTGATCAATCAATCAATTTCGTGAGCCACTGTAAGGAATTCCTTAAAAAATGTGGAATAAAAGAGATGATAAAATAAATGTCCATACAAATGTGAAAAAGAAGAATTTGATTTAATAAGTACAAATAATGTTTTACACGTGACAATAAAAGTGATAGAATCATTTTTCGAATAAAGATACTCAAAAAAGAAGGTTTCACTTTTTTTGTTTTTTATTTCGCAAGTTTTACTTATCGTAAAACAAATGTGAAAGCTGTTTCCTAAACAAATTAGCGGTAATTGAATTTATTGGTTACAGCCACTACTATAATTAACTTTGCTGTATCTAGTTTTAGAAATAATAGCCTGTGTCATGCTACAGCTTTGTTTCATAACATCACCTCATTTCCAACGGTATTCCGACGCTGGCGAAAGATTTGATTAGCAGCATTCAAAAGGAGAATTGAACAGAATGAAACTTAATTACGCTGTTTCTTACAAAATACCGGAAATTTTCACCATCACCGTTTACTCGGGAAGAAACAATGAGAAAACGGATACTGCATTAAAGCAGATGAACAGCTTCATTAATCGATCAAGATTTTAATTTACACGTAGGTGCCTTTTCATTTTTTCATCGATTTTTCAATTAAAACACTGACCACCAAAACTCTGTCGATTTCAAGTTTTCCATTTTTATGAAACATTCTCGTTTGACCACGCAGGAATTTCAATTTCAAAAACTCCTATCGATTTCGTCAACTTCTACACGTTTCAAACTTTTTCATTTTTATGAAACATTCGTTTCTGCCTCGAAAAAATTTCAATCGAAAATATTCGAACAATTTTCTGATTTTCTAACACCAGCATACGAATAAACTTCTCAATTTATATCCCGGTTAAATCACGAATATAGAGGATATTTATCTTTATTAAGTCCCTAAGTACAGTAGCAGCCATAAGTTTAACCCCTTGACATACAAATAAAATGAAATTTTAGTCGTCTAATGATATTAACCCTTTGCACTCGGCTGTCCCCTCTCATGGGACATCGTAATCCTAGCATATGATAATTTCGCAAACTTTCAGACGTTAGTTCAGACCCGAACGTTAAATAGTCACATATGTAAATTTTAATATACGACTTAACTAAACTAAATGAAGTTTAATATACGTGAATCATAGTAAATATTTCGAATTTGAAAATTTCTGAAGTTAGTATCGTTAAACGACTAACGGTCACCTCTCGAGTGCAAAGGGTTAAATGTTTCGTAAGTCTGTTTGATAAATAAAAATTTCCTATACCTTTAACCCTTTGCATTTGAAAGACGACTGTTAGTCACCAAATGATAGTTTCGCAAATTTTTAGACTTTAGTTAGTTTGTTTATTAGTCAGGCTCAGAGGTTAAATAGTCGTACATGTAAATTTTAGTGTATCAATTAACTACACTAAATGACGTTTAATATAGGCGAATTTTAGTGAATATTTTGAATTTGAAAATTTTTGAAGTTGGTATCATTAAACGACTAATGAGTCACCTCTCGACTGTAAAGGGTTAAATGTTTCGTAAGTCTGTTTGACAAATAAAAATTTCCTATACCTTTAACCCTTTGCATTTGAAAGACGACTGTTAGTCACCAATGATAATATCCCAAATTTTTAGACTTTAGTTCAGACCTAGACGTTAAATAGTCATACATGTAAATTTTAGTATATCAATTAACTACACTAAATGAAGTTTAATATACGTGAATCATAGTAAATATTTCGAATTTGAAAATTTTTGAAGTTAGTATCATTAAACGACTAACGATCACCTCTCGAGTGCAAAGGGTTAAATGTTTCGTAAGTCTGTTTGATAAATAAAAATTTCCTATACCTTTAACCCTTTGCATTTGAAAGACGACTGTTAGTCACCAAATGATAGTTTCGCAAATTTTCAGACGTTAGTTCAGACCCGAACGTTAAATAGTCACATATGTAAATTTTAATACACGACTTAACTAAACTAAATGAAGTTTAATATACGTGAATCATAGTAAATATTTCGAATTTGGAAATTTTTGAAGTTAACCCTTTGCGTCCGAGAGGTAACTGTTAGTCACCAAATGATAGTTTCTCAAATTTTTAGATTTTAGTTAGTTTATTTATTAGTTAGACACAAAGGGTAAATAGTGATACATGTAAATTTTAGTATATTACTTAACTAAATTAATTGAAGATTAATATAGTCGAATATTTGTAAGTATTCTAAATTTGAAAATTGTTGAGGTTAGTATCATTAAACGATTAACAATCACCTCTCGAGTGCAAAGGGTTAAAAAACGGAACAGAACTTATGGGACAGCCTAATATATTAGACCGTTTCGACGTGCACAGAGGAAGGATACTAGGAGGAGCGTTGAATTCGTGTGGGAATCTAGTTAAACGCGATCGTGCGGCATGCAGTTTCACACGTAATCGGTTAAACCGATGGTAATATGAGCATCGAATCGTCATCGATACCGGTGTTTACCTATCTACGATGCATTTATCGTGCCGGTTAGATCGAGGTGTGGCTGTGATCGGCAGCTCAGTCCGCGTGATCGGCGCAAACTTGATTAAGAGTCACGAAACGACCCTCTATCAGCTCGAAGCTCGAGGGTTAGGCGTGTCGATGATTACTTATGGCGACCTTATAAATTCACTGTGATAAAACTTCCAAAATTTACTATGATTTTCTGCAGAAGGTATAAATAAAGATTTGTTTTCTATACGTTCGGTATCTTTTCATGTAATATTCAATTTGATTTCTTCCATGTAAATAAGTACACTTTAATTGTCGGTAGTTCTAGTGTTAATATTGGTATCAGGGCGTTGATTAACACTAGAATTACCAAAAAGTCAAGATGACTAATTGGTGATTATTCATGGCAACCTTATAAACTCGCAGTGGTAAAGTTTCCAAAATTTACTATGATTTTCTGCAGAAGGTATAAATAAAGATTTATTTTGTATGCGTTCGGTATTTTTTCATGTAATATTCAATTTCATCTCTTCCATGCAAATAAGTACACTTTAATTGTCGGTAGTTCTAGTGTTAATATTGGTATCGTGGCGTTGATTAACACCAGAATTACCAGATCAGTCAAAATAATCAATTGGTGATTATTCATAGCACCCTTATAAATCCACTGTGATAAACCTTCCAAAATTTACTATGATTTTCTGCAGAAGGTATAAATAAAGATTTGTTTTCTATACGTTCGGTATATTTTTCATGTAATATTCAATTTAATTTCTTCCATGCAAATAAGTACACTTTAATTGTCTGTAATTCTAGTGTTAATATTGGTATCAGGGCGTTGATTAACACTAGAATTACCAGAAAGTCAAGATGACCAATTGGTAATTATTCATAGCGACCTTATAAACTCACTGTGGTAAAGCTTCCAAAATTTACTATAATTTTCTGCAGAAGGTATAAATAAAGATTTGTTTTGTATGCGTTCAGTATTTTTTCATGTAATTTTCAATTTAATTTCTTCCATGCAAATAAGTACATTTTAATTGTCTGTAATTCTAGTGTTAATACTGGTATCAGGGCGTTGATTAACACTAGAATTACCAGAAAGTCAAGATGACCAATTGGTGATTATTCATAGCAACCTTATAAACTTACTGTAGTGTGTAGTAAAGCTTCCAAAATTTACTATGATTTTCTGCAGAAGGTATAAATAAAGATTTCGATATTTTTTCATGCAATTTTCAATTTGATTTCTTCTATGCAAATGAGTACACTTTAATTGTTGATAGTTCTAGCGATACGAAAGCTGGTAAATGGTGGAAACGTACAGTTTCGATTTATCTTGAACAGAGCTTGATTCTCTGGAAGCACGTAGAGCATGGCTGGTGTAGATTAATCAAATGTTAGTAGAAAATCAGCAACTGTCGCGAAATTACGTCGTTCCGGTTCCGTTCGCGGAATTATCCGAAAATAATCAACTGGAACCGGCTGGATCCGCATTGCGTTGATTCGTGAACATACACGCACTCGAACGTAATGAAACGACGTTATTGATTATTGGTAATCCAATCAGCGTCCCGTATTACTCTCCGGCATGTCGATTAAACGATATCAGTTAATCTGAAGCTAAAGAGAAACTGGCGGTCTTGAACAGCCTCGACGAATCTTTATCCTTATCTGAAAATCTCGTTAAAAACTCGATTCAACAAAACGCAAGCAAACATTGTAACCCCCGTTCTCTCTGTCGGATAATCAAACACGCCTCTCTCGATGCGGAAAATTAATTTAAATTAATCCGGGCTGAAATTAATCATACTAAAATCGAGAGTAATTAGATTAAAGGCGAAGTCGGTCGAAATTAAAATTAAAATTAATCGCGAAATGAACTTAGCCGGATTGAAACTGAAATTGATTTAGATTGAATTTCATCGAACTAAAGCACGATCGACTTCGGTGGAGTTTAATTGAACGGGGATTAATTTACGAAAACGATCTAGAGGACTGTTTCTCGATATTTTTCAACGCCTCAAAGATTTGGATGCCAAGTATAACTTACAACGAGGTTTCGAAAAAGTATAGTATAAATAAACGTTTCAAGTAAAAGCAAGAATACAGGTAAAATCGTCTTTAATTTGAACGCAAATTTTATATCTGTACACGTTATAAAATGATTTTACTATGTACACTACCAGCCCCATAAGTTTAGAAGCACTATAATATATTTTAAGTACTACAAGAATTAAAAAAGAATAAATAAATCAGAATAGTGTTACCTTCCAAATTTTTCCATTCAAAAATCTATGAAGATATATAAAACTGTCATCAGTACTTGCAGTATTGATTTCCAATTTCAAAGAAAATTCGCGGTATATTTGACAAGGATAAACCAAAAAGTGTTTCCGAACTTTTGAACGATGCTGTACATATCAATGGTGAAGTTAACAAATGGAATTCTCTAATTGCCCCCCTAAATAATAAAAATAAAAGTGTTTCCAAACTTTTGAACGCTGCTGTATATATCAATGGTGTAGTTAACAAATGGAATTCTCTAATTGCCCCCCCTCCAAAATAATAAAAATAAAAGTGCTCCCAAACTTTTGAATGGTGCTGTATATATCAATGGTGAACGTAACGAATGGAATTCTCTAATTGCCATCCCCTCCCAAATAATAAAAATAAAAGTGCTTTCAAACTTTTGAACGGTGCTGTATATATCAATGGTGAACGTAACGAATGGAATTTTCTAATTGCCCCCCTAAATAATAAAAATAAAAGTGTTTCCAAACTTTTGAACGCTGCTGTATATATCAATGGTGTAGTTAACAAATGGAATTCTCTAATTGCCCCCCCTCCAAAATAATAAAAATAAAAGTGCTCCCAAACTTTTGAATGGTGCTGTATATATCAATGGTGAGCGTAACGAATGGAATTTTCTAATTGCCCCCCCCCCCCAAATAATAAAAATCGTCCACCTGTGTGGCATATACCTCCAAGTTGAGAGACACTGGCCCAGAGTAAAGCAGCATCGTTGGTCCACGAACGTTTCAATTCGAAACAGGAAACGGATAAATCTTTGGGGGGGCGAAGGAAATCAGGGCCGAGACGAGAAAGGAAATAACGAAGCAGCAGAAGTTGGAACGGCACCGGCCAATTTCCGTACAGAAGTCACGTTTCAAACGTTCTTGTCGACGTTCTGTAAACATCCGAGTTTGCTGCATCAGAGTCCCGCCTGAATATTTAGATAACGAGCAACAGTGTATGTCAACGGAGTCTGATGAGGCAAACCGTGATGTTTGCGAAACCCGCTGACGAGAAAATGTTGCTGCATTCCGGAAATCGATAACGGGTGGAACAATAATCGGGCACGGGTTCGCTGCGAGCAATCTGCTTTGCTTCCTGCTGCCTCTGATTTAGGATGGAGATTAGAAAAATGGGAGGCACGATTTAGATTCCATCTTTGTAATGGTAGTAACTCGTGCTTCTGCCAGCAGGGGGGTGCACAAACAACCCTCTGAACATTTTTCTCGCTTAGTACTAATCCTTTCACGTGGACGACCTAATTCGACGCGGTTCGGGTGATTTCTTTTCCTTTTTGGTCCTCACCGAACGAACGCAGGGTCTGCTTCGACCCACACGAACTATTCGCATCACGTTTGGGAAGTTATCGCGTACAGTTAACGCTAGAACTACCGACGATTAAAGTGTACTTATTTGCATGAAAGAAATCAAATTGAAAATTACACGAAAAAATATCGAATGCATAAAAAACAAATCTTTATTCATATCTTTTGTAGAAAATCATAGTAAATTTTAGAAGTTTTACAACTGTGAATTTATAAGGCTGCTATGAGTAATCACCAATTACTGTTCAAGATTAGCTAATAACAAAAGTAAATAGAATCAATGGCAAAGGAAAAAATGGAAGATCTCCCCATTCGGTTGGCTAAGTGTTAAAGTACCCGTTAAAATAAAGTCTCTAGATTCAATTAAAAATTTCAAGGATTTTACTCACCTTCCATAGCTACATTGTCCCCCAGCTTCATTTCGACGATATTCCTTTCGGTCCCACGTTGTCCCAACGATCGTCGTCGATCGTTAGTCCAGAACAGAGACGATTATTTCTTAGGAATGTCGCTTCTCCGTGTTCGCCTCTAAACCAATATGGTACCCGGTCGCCAGCGACCTCTAGGCCATACCTTTTTTCACCCCACATGCTTTCCTCATGCTCGTTAGGCGACCGGTTGCCGCGCCTGCAATCGCACGCTGGTCCCGTGCCATAATTAACGTCGTTTCCGCGGCCAGTTAATCGAATTATCAGACGAGTCGACGTTCCACGGGTTCGGGGTCCACATGGCTGAGCGCATAAATCGCCACGGGTCGCCGTGACGCCTTTGAGCCGAGCCTCCTGGTCATCGTATCGGAAGATCGACCGTTTAGGCTTTGGGATGAGCAACGAATTCGTGGTAAAATCCCGATACCTCGTTCGATGCGACCGATTTATCCACGATTTCAAGGACCCTTCGTTGAAACCTTCGTCGAGGATCTGCGAAGGAAAAACAAAATGGCGTCAACAATGCTCTGGAGATTGAAGAACGTCGTTGAGGTGCAGTAGAACCTTTTTAACACCAAAATAAAAGTTTAAGACCAAATGATCACAAAATTTTGCTTAGCGAACCGTCAACCACAGTAATAGACAAAAATTTAATTAATATTTGGCTCTTTTTCTTAAAGTTAAATAGGATTTTAAATTGGAATTTTAAAAGGAATTCAATGGGATAAGCATTGAAGTGTAATATATATAAAATAAAAATAAAAGGTTAAAATTTTTGTTTTTTTTTTTAATATTTTTTTACCCCAATTTTCTATGCAATCGGATTGGGCCCAGCGAGAAACTCAGCCGAATCACGCTGGGCGACGAACGTGTTAAAGTGTGTTCGATTGCTCCTTGTATTTTATAAAACAGAAATCATCGATATAATATGTTTGTCTGAGAGACGAACGTTTATGAATAGTTAAAAGAAGAAATTATATGGTAATTTTTAATTTTTATGTTAAACAGTTTGCATGAACGTGTGTTGTTTCTGGTTGCGAAGAAAGTTGAAAAGACTGCTTTTGTTCTAAATCTAGGTTTAATCCGTAGAACTGAAAAAAGTTGGTATGCAAGGGGGAGCAGAAAGCTGTTCGATACTTCAAACTCTGCGGAACAGAGAGTTCAGGGATACCAAGAGGTCAATAGTCGTTGCCCACTTAAATCCCTAGGGGAACCTGAAAACCTCAAGTCGATCTATAGATTCTCAGCAAAGTCAGAAAAGGATCTCTATACTTTACAACCCTCGATTTTAACATTTATTCCTGACACAGTTCAATTTTCAGCTGCTATTTAAAGAATAACAGTAAAACAACGTTAAATTTAAAAAAATTCCGGAACACAGTTTGAACATTGTACGATACATTCTGGTGTCAAAAAGTTAAGGGAACAAAGTAACGTCACTGCTTGAAGATATTTCACAGGTGAAACTTTTCCAAGTATATTTTTTGTTACGTAGATTTAATTCATTCACGTATCATTGTTATTTTCTAATTTCCCTGTTCGATTATTACTGCTATTTTTATAGGAAATTCTACTTTTATTTATTTAGCAAAGAGAGATGGTAAGGCTCAGATGTGAATAAAATAAAATGAAGCGCTTAGAATATAATTAATATATATTTAAAACAGTTTAATAGTAACAACTTAAACGATTTCTCAACTTAGCAACTATAATGTTCTTACTTCCTTCAGAATCACAATCTTTCTGCCTTCACTGTCAAACCTTTTCTGCCTTCACAGTCAAATTCGTTCTGCCTTCACGTTCAAATTCTTTTTACGTTCACAGTCAAACCCTTCGTACCTTCACAATTAAACCCTTTCTGCCTTCACAGTCAAATTCTGTCTACCTTCACAGTCAAACCCTTTCTGCCTTCACAGTCAAACTCATTCTGCCTTCACGGTCAAACTCTTTTTACGTTCACAGTCAAACCCTTTGTACCTTCACAATTAAACCCTTTCTGCCTTCACAGTCAAACTCTTTCTACCTTCACAGTCAAACCTTTTCTGCCTTCACAGTCAAACCTTTTCTGCCTTCACGGTCAAACTCTTTTTACCTTCACAGTCCAACCCTTTCTGCCTTCACAGTCAAACCTTTTCTGCCTTCACGATCAAACTCTTTCTGCCTTCACAGTCAAACCCTTTCTGCCTTCACGATCAAACTCTTTCTGCTTTCACAGTCAAACCTTTTCTGCCTTCACAGTCAAACCCTTTCTGCCTTCACAGTCAAATTCTTTCTGCCTTCACAGTCAAACCCTTTCTGCCTTCACAGTCAAACTCATTCTGCCTTCACGGTCAAACTCTTTTTACGTTCACAGTCAAACCCTTTGTACCTTCACAATTAAACCCTTTCTGCCTTCACAGTCAAACTCTTTCTACCTTCACAGTCAAACCTTTTCTGCCTTCACAGTCAAACCTTTTCTGCCTTCACGGTCAAACTCTTTTTACCTTCACAGTCCAACCCTTTCTGCCTTCACAGTCAAACCTTTTCTGCCTTCACGATCAAACTCTTTCTGCCTTCACAGTCAAACCCTTTCTGCCTTCACGATCAAACTCTTTCTGCTTTCACAGTCAAACCTTTTCTGCCTTCACAGTCAAACCCTTTCTGCCTTCACAGTCAAATTCTTTCTGCCTTCACAGTCAAACCCTTTCTGCCTTCACAGTCAAATAAAATGATCGATCCAACATGGAACCATCGTCGGTTGACGAGGATCTATCGAACTAGGGCACAAGGATCCAACGGTTCGTCCAAAGGGCACGAATCTATAATCTAGAGACTCTACGACGAAGAAATTCCAGGCATTTAGTTTGTTTGACGTGCACATTGAAGGGATTGAAGGCGAATCTGCTCAGCTTTACGTCACACGTGACGCAGATACGACTTCTGCTGCAGCCTGTCTGCTTATGTGCATCCCGATGCATATGTACGCGATGTTGATTGACGAGGATCGATGCGTGGCTATTAATAAAGGGACCACCTTGCCGGCGCTTCATCCTCAAAGGAAATTTCATAGCAGTGGAAACTTCATAAGTTTTACTAATCTTCGGCAACAGAAACTCGTGAAAACTTGGTACAGTCTGGAAGGGATTTAAAGTTTCGATTTTATGAAACAAAATAGGGAAACTTAGGATTTTTACCGAGGCATACTGATCTTCAGCGATAGAGATTTAGAAAAGCTTCGTAGAATGTTAAACGATTTAAAGTTCCGATTTTATGAAACGAAATAGGAAGACTTAGGATTTTTATCATACCTATTGATCTTTAGCGACAGAAATTTGAAAAAGCTTGAAAGTAGAATCTTGAAGAATTTGAAGATTCGGTTTTATGGAATGAAATAGAAAAAGTTGGCACTTTTATTATATTAAACTTTAATATTGCAAGTCAAAGGTTTATAGAATCTTAAAAACTCTAAATATACAATTTTATGAAATAAAACAGGAAAACGTGGAATTTTTATTATACTAATCTTCAATACTGACAGGTTAAAGGTTTATAGAATCTTAAAGACACTAAATATTCAATTTTATAAGACAAAGTAAGAAAATTTGGAATTTTTATTATACTAATCTTTAATAATGGAAATTTAAAGGTTTATAGAAATTTAAATATGCTAAATATTCAATTTTATAAAATAAAATAAGAAAACTTAAAATTTCTATTATACGTGTTAACTGTTTTAATTACAAAGATTTGACATTGAAAAGGTATTATTATTATTACCTCCGTTTTATACTTGTATCTAAGCTATACTAATTTATACCACTATCCTTAAAACCCTTCGATATGTGCAACACTTTTCTCGTAGTCACGCTATGGCTTATCTTCGCCAAAGTATGATTCAAAATAATGGCACGTTCTTTGTTACGAATATATATAACAAAAGCAAGCTTTTAGCGGCAAGGATTTACAAGCAATGGAAACCTTTGCGCAGACTTAATGCACGCATCCCACGTCAGTATGAAAAAGGACGGGCTTAAATCTTCGAGCTCGGCACTCGAGGCGAGTTCACGCTCTAAAACCACCCTTATCTACGCAATATATCATCGTTTGGCCACGCAACAAGACGCAACAGCCATGCGACACGAAGATACAAACACACATTTAACCCTTTCGCTACGAGCGCCGGATATACTCTATATCTTGTAAATATACAGGGTGTTCGGACAGCCCTGGGCTTAAATTGAAAGAGTAACTCCCTGAGACATTCTAAGACGAAAATCAAGAGTAACGATTTTGCGTTTGAGGCTTTGTTTACGAGTTATAACTAGTTAAAGATATCGTTTAATCTGACCGTTCGACGCTTGAGCGTCACTGTAGACTCAGCGACGTTACCGACCGAGTTGCCTCGGTTACCCGCTCTCAAGAGTCGAACGGTCCGGATTAAACGATATCTTTAACTAGTTATAACTCGTAAACAAAGCCTCAAACGCAAAATCGTTACTCTTGATTTTCGTCTTAAAATGTCTCAGGGAGTTACTCTTTCAATTTAAGCCCAGGGCTGTCCGAACACCCTGTATAAATATTAGGTTGGTGCGTATGAAATATCGGATTTTTTAGTAAATCGATCGAATGGGGAGATCTGCCATTTTTTCTCTTCAACAAAGTGTTATCCTATAATTTTTTTTCGACAAAAAATCGACCGTATCATTTTTCCAGAATCCTCGTAACAATTGCTATCTAAAATTATCTGTCTTAACACTTAGCCGATCGAATGGGGAGATCTGCCATTTTTTCCTTGACAAAGCAGTGCCATTGATTCTATTTAATTTTGTGATTAGTTGATCCTAAGCTGATGTTGAATTTATTAAAAATTTTATTTTGGAAAATTTATGAACTAGTACTGGTTTAACACTAACTAATAAGAAAAGCAAATAGAATCAATTGCAGCGCTTTGTTGAGGAAAAAATTGAGAGATCACCCCATTCGGTCGGCTAAGTGTTAAGACAGATAATTTTAGTTAGCAATTGTTACGAGGATTCTGGAAAAATCATAGAGTCGATTTTTCGCCGAAAAAAAAAATTGTAGGATAACGCTTTGTTGAAGAAAAAAAATGGCAGATCTCCCTATTCGGTCAGCTAAGTGTTAAAACTTTGAAAAACGTGTTCACGAAAATCACGTGCACCGTGCACATTTCTGGCGTGTGCTTCCGTTCAATGACGGCACTTCGACGGGTCGGAACTGCCGAAGCGAAACGGTTAAAGATTGCGCATACACGTGTCCCTTTCGCGGGAAAATATAACGAGGAAAATTGCTGACATCTCGCGGCGATATTTCAGCGTTCATGCATATTTCAACGAATGCAATCGCGCGAAATTGGAAAAGCTTCACGGTCGTAAAGTAAATCCCGATAAACGTTACATCTAATGTGGCCGGCGCACGTTAAACGTGACCTGTTATCGTTTATTATTGTTCAACGCGCATATCGTTTCCATTAATTGTTTCGAGAAACGGCAACAAATATTTAACGATCAGTTCGAACATGAACAAACAGTTCGGTGAATTAGGTCGCAAAATTACACGTCGTTAAAAGTAACCAGTTCTACAAAGCCACGAATTGCCGGTAAAAATGCAATTTTTGTGCAATTCGATAACATTCAGTGATCAAAACGCGTGAAACAGTATTTAAAAAATTAGAAACATATATTTTTTGCAATATTAACTCATTAACACTACTGTTTAAAATCTTAAATAATATTAATGCATGTCTTGCAATGTACCTGGAAAATTGATACTTTCAATGATATTTTTTACAATATTAACCCATTAACACTGGTGTTTAAAATCTTAAATAATATTAATGCGTGTCCTGCAATTTTTGAGCTCTTAAGATTAAATGTACCTGAAAACTGATATTTTTTATGATATCTTTTACAATATTAACCCATTAACACTGGTGTTTAAAATCTTAAATAATATTAATGCGTGCCCTGCAATTTTGGAGCTCCCAAGATTAAATATACCTGGAAAACTAATCTTTTTCATGATATTTTTTACAATATTAACCCATTAACACTGGTGTTTAAAATTCTAAATAACATTAATGCATGTCCTGCAATTTTGGAGCTCCTAAGATTAAATGTACCTGGAAAACTGATACTTTTGATGATATTTTTTACAATATTAACCCATTAACACTAGTGTTTAAAATCTTAAATAATATTAATGCGTGTCCTGCAATTTTTGAGCTCCTAAGATTAAATGTACCTGAAAAATTGATACTTTCGATGATATTTTTTACAATATTAACCCATTAACACTGATGTTTAAAATCTTAAATAACATTAATGCGTGTCCTGCAATTTTGGAGCTCCTAAGATTAAATGTACCTGGAAAACTGATATTTTTGATGATACTTTTTACAATATTAACCCATTAACACTGGTGTTTAAAATCTTAAATAATATCAATGTGTGTCCTGCAATGTACCTGGAAAACTGATACTTTTGATGATATTTTTTACAATATTAACCCATTAACACTGATGTTTAAAATCTTAAACGTTTCAAATTCTGTACGATGTATATCTTATTTTTTTTAGTATTCGTATATTAGAGATAGAAATCCAGTGTTAAATCGATAATCTATTCCAACCTACATAATTTCGTTTTACGAAATTTTAACGACAAAATACAGAATACGTGATTTTGTTTTCGTTAGAAAGACATCAGAATTGTGTATTGATCAAAAACACAAAAATAACTGCGAAACGTGAAAGAGTAGAAAGAAATAGGAAAATAAAAGATGGCGGTCGAAAGATTTACGGTTTCCCCGTTACAGAAACGCCAATTAATGCGAAATTTATCGAAGCACACGTTTGAAGATCAAACTGACCTGGATCGAGTCGTGTTAATTGAGCCAATATTTATTTTTAATCGACCCCGATACCGGGAATCATCGTTCCAACGAACTCTCCTGGAGGATCTGACCTAACCTCAATTCCTTTCAGGCGAACGTTAAAAACTGCGGTCCACAACCAACAGGAATAAACGTTTAATGAAACATTCCATCTAGCTCGCTGGCATTTTCTTGATCAATTCTAAAATTACTCAAAAATGGAATCTTTCTTAGCATAATAATATATTTTAACCCTTTACCCTCGAATTGTGACTGTCAGTCGTCTAACGATGTTAATTTCGAAGATCTTAGAATGCAAAATATTTACTAAGATTAGCCTGTATTAACTTTTTGCGCTCTAGAAGTCAATCTTAGTCGTCCAATGGCACTAATTTCAAAGATTTTCAATTGCAAAATATTTGTCAAGATTTGCTCATACTGAATTTCATTTGATTTAATTAAGGAATATAGTAGAATTTACTTTTACCACTATTTAACCCTTTGGATTTCAAAGTTTTGGGCTAAAATAAGAAGCATAAGTCTTATTTAAGGGTTTTTATTAAAAAGATTGCTTAAGATTATAATGTTGTGACGTGTTGCCTACATGGCTTTACAGAGAACTACGTAATCAGAGTAAACATAGATCGAGTAGGTGAAACAAAAAAAAAATAAAAATTATTTGCAAATATATGAGATGGCGTTAAGGCTACTAAAACCTAATTCACAGAAAGTTTACGAAATTATAGTTATTTGGTGATCAATTAAGTCGTCTGTCGAACGCAAGGGGTTGAAGGAGTTAAATTCTATTTAAATACATTTTGAACCTTACTGACAATGAGACACCATTTGATAAAATCATTTAATAAGACCATTTAATAGTATGCCCTAAACCGCAGTTCAAACAGTTTACGATCAGCTTAACTGCCTTAACAGAATTTTTAACAATGTTAATAGATTCAGCTGTTCTCCAATTTTTTTTTTTTAACTCACCTATTCCTTTTAGAAATAACGTTACTCGATTTTGAGCCTCCTACAATGGTTTTGTATAATCCGTCTGGTTTTACTTCCTCTGTATTTTTGGTTTATTAAAAGGTACCCATAAATAATCAATAATAATGTATTATTATTAATATTAATTGTACTTTAATTTCAATTTTATTTTTTTTTTGTCTTGCCTGTCCATTTTACACGTGTACTACTTCATTTTTCTTCTTTGTAACAAAAGGGTTATTCCTTGAAAATAAATAAAAATAAAATTGAAATTAAAGTACAATTAATAAATAATACTGTATTATTATTAATATTAATTGTACTTTAATTTCAATTTTATTATTCTTTGTCTTGTCTGTCCATTTTACACGTGCACTACTTTTTTTCTCTCTTTGTAACAAAAGGGTTACTCCGTTGAAAATAAATAAAAATAAAATTGAAATTAAAGTACAATTAATAAATAATACTGTATTATTATTAATATTAATTGTACTTTAATTTCAATCTTATATTTCTTTGTCTTGCCTGTCCATTTTACACGTGTACTACTTCATTTTTCTTCTTTGTAACAAAGAGTTTACCCCGTCGACAATAAATAAAAATAAAATTGAAATTAAAGTACAATTAATAAATAATACTGTATTATTATTAATATTAATTGTACTTTAATTTCAATTTTAATTATCTTTGTCTTGCCTGTCCATTTTACACGCGCACTACTTTTTTTTCTCTCTTTGTAACAAAAGGGTTACTCCGTTGAAAATAAATAAAAATAAAATTGAAATTAAACTACAATTAATAAATAATGCTGTATTATTATTAATATTAATTATACTTTAATTTCAATTTTATATTTCTTTGTCTTGCCTGTCCATTTTACTCGTGTACTACTTCTTTTTTTTTCTTTGTAACAAAGAGTTTACCCCGTTGACAATAAATAAAAATAAAATAGAAGTTAAATTACAATTAATAAATAATAATGTATTATTATTAATATTAATTGTAATTTAATTTCAATTTTAAATTTCTTTGTCTTGCCTGTCCATTTTACTCGTGTACTCTTCTTTTCTCTCTTTGTAACAAAAGGGTTACTCCGTTTAAAATCCATAAAAATAAAATAAAATAATAACTCTTGTCCTGGATATTCTTCGAAATCCCTCCTTTCGGTTACGCCACGATATATTCGTTCCCCTATGCGAAAGGAAACCCTGGAACGAGGGAAACCCGCACCGTTGCACCCCGAAAATGTTACTTAACCCAGTTTCAGCTCAACTCGCGAGTCCAGAAATGTTTTCGTGCAGCAGCAACAACGTAACACGCGAGCAATACAAAGAGCGCAAGAGTAGGAGGAGGGGGAAAGTTCGCCGAGAAGGGAGGAAAGAACGGCGGAAGAAGTTGTGAAGTGCCGAAAAGGGAAGAGAAGAAAGAGAAGGAAAGAAAGAATCGCGACACACGTGGAGGTCTTCGTTGAAAAGCTCGGCCTTGAACCCCGACCTCGTTGCTATTCCTTGCGTTTGATAGCATTGTGGACGGTGAAAAGGATACGAGAGGTCAGACCCGCCAGATAAGGAGGGACCTGCACGCATAAGAGACAAGCCGAGCAGAGAATATTTGCTAACCGTTTGCGTACCAGAGGGTTTTCAAAAAGTAACGATTGAAAAACGCCAAGAAACGCGTTCGTTCGATTACGGATCGAAAAAATTCGTGGAACACGCTTGTTGCAAACTAACCCTCTATGGACCCGTGTAACTTTCAGGACACATGCTAATTTATTGACATTCTAACAAATAAGTTGTTTTTTTTTCATGAGATGGCGCATACATATTAATTATATAATGTTCTATAATGTAAAATTGTTTAAATTGGACAATTTTTTATCATCTGCATATATGGGATTATAATTGTTGATTTTCCGTTCCATCAATCTCTTTATATTTAAAACAAAAATTCAGCATATAGAGGATTAACCCTTTATGGGCCCGTGTAACTTTCAGGACACATGCTAATTTATTGACATTCTAATAAATAATTTTTTTTTTCATGAGATGGCGCATACATATTAATTATATAATCTTGTATAATGTAACAGTGTTTAAATTGGACAATTTTTTTTCATCTGCATATATGGGATTATAATTGTTGATTTTTCGTTCCATCAATTTTTTTATATTTAAAACAAAAATTCGGTCTATAGAGGATTAACCCTTTATGGGCTCGTGTAATTTTCAGGTCACATGCTAATTTATTGACATTTTAACAAATAATTGGTTTTCTTCATGAGATGACACATACATATTAATTATATAGTGTTCTATAATGTAAAATTATTTAAACTGGACAACTTTTGTCTTGCCACTTCCCTCCAGGCTTCTAACATACTCGTTTCAAAAATTCCCTAGACTGACAGCAAACGAAAAATCCTCGATCAATATTAACCCTCTATGGACCCGTATAACTTTCAGGCCACATGCTAATTTATTAATATTTTAACACATAATTTTTTTTTTCATGAGATGGCGCATACATATTAATTATATAATGTTCTATAATGTAAAATTGTTAAAACTGAAAAATTTTTTTCCATCTGCATATATAGGATTATAATTGTTGATTTTCAGTTCCATCAATTTTTTTATATTTAAAACAAAAATTCGGCACATAGAGGGTTAAATGTATATATATTAAGTATGCAAATTAATTTGGTACCTTTGCATTTAACGCTTTGTGACTTTCATTCAAATTAAAATACATGTACGGATTAATTCTTTTTCATCTAAATACCACCCTAAGGAAGTGAAATGAACGTTTCAGATGAAAAATCACTAATCCTTAGTACCCTAATACCTCCTCATAAAAAAGATTCCCAAAAACAATTGCATTCAGAGCACGAAAAGGCGTTGAATCGTCAGGGGTTGATTTCCCTCCCTTAAAAACATTTCCCCCGCCAAAAAAAAGAAATACGTTCTACATATAACCAATTATGCTCTATATACGTACAAATTTTTACTGAAATCAGAATTTCAGAATTAAAAGAATTTTCCTTGTAACATAGTGTATAAATATTTTTTAAAGCCACTGTTATCTCCGCTCAAAGCTATACATAAAAACGTGAAACAACCCAATTATAATATAATGCGATCCACATAGGAAAGTATAACGAACAGTGTTACAAGAACAAGCCCTCATAATGATATGCATATTTCCGGAAGCATTCCCAGAGTAGTTGGCATTCTCCCATAAGACAAACCATCCCTTTATTCTCCAGTCCTCTTATTCTCAGCCACACTTCCGGCTGCACCGTCGCCTAGTTAGGGTCAACAAAAGTGAACTGTGTCAAGTAAAGAGGAAAGTTTTCGCCGGTTCATCCGGCGAACGAGAGATGCCTTAAGAAAATCGATAGGCCCGGCCTCTAGCCAAGGACAGGGGAGGCCTCGTGGCTCCTTTTCCCCTTCGCCCACCCTCCCTCCCTCCCTGGGGCTCGCTTTTCCGGATAACACATTGCTCGGAATAATTACAGGATCGTCTACCCCTTTCCTGTTTGAACAATACTCAATATTTTCCCGGCGGTGAGATGGGAACGGAGCAAACAAAGGAGATGCAATTCTGGCTTCTATCGCTTGTACAGGGTGCTCCAAAAGTGCGGCGCGAACACACATAGAAAGTTTGTGCAATTAATGTTAGTTTCGAAAGTATTCGATATCCTTGTGTGCGACACTGGTGATTATGAAAGTGGTGTAAGTTGAAAGTGTAAGAAAAGTTACTTTATCGATTGAACTGTATGGAAATGAGCTGCCAAGCCATAGAAGGCGAAGGTATCAATTTTATAAAAAATTGTTTGACTTTCAAATCACTTTCTCGATCGCTAGCATGCAAGTCAAATAGCAAATTTTGTGTAACATACGCTGAAGAAGTTAGTTCCAAAATTATTTGGTCTCCCTGTATGTTAAGCAAACTTTGTGTAAAGTTATATGCTTGAAAGGTATGTACGGTTGATCTAAAAATTGTTTGGACCCCTTATATGTATATTAAGCAAATTTTGTGTAAAATTATATGCTTAAGAAGTACGTACAGTTAGTCCCAAAATTATGTGGTTTCCCTATACGTTAGGCAAACTTTGTGTAAAATTATATGCTTAAAAGTTCTAAAATTATTCGGTCTCCTTATATGTTAAGCAAATTTTGTGTAAAATTATAGATTTGCAAATAAGAAATTGTAAAACTTGGAACATCATTGTACAATAAAATAAAATAAAGTAAAATAAACCAATGAATATTCGTTAAAAATAAATTTCAGTAGTCGATTACTTTTTGCACTAACTGTACGTCTTCTGTTTTGAAGTTCTTACGGCTGGAAGTGTTTGTAAACGAAGGTGTCTTGGATTTGTGAATATTTGGGTGTGTTAAATAGATACCAGGAATATAAGTATAGGTAAATGTAAGTATTTTGAACTATAAATATCAATGACTATAGCTACTTGAAGTTATGATTATTTGTTGTTACACAATAACTGATATATTACAAGTACTATGCGTAAAGTACTTGTGATTGTAGATATTTCCGACTAAATATTTGACTACTACCTTGTAAATACCTGACGCTATAGATGTTCAGGAACATCGGTATCTATGACTACATATATACAGGGTGCTCGGACAGCCCTGGGCTTAAATTGAAAGAGTAACTCCCTGAGACAATCTAAGACGAAAATCAAGAATAACGATTTTGCGTTTGAGGCTTTGTTTACGAGTTATAACTAGTTAAAGATATCGTTTAATCCGGACCGTTCGACTCTTGAGCATCACTGTGGACTCAGCGACGTTACCGACCGAGTTGCCTCGATTACCCGCTCTCAAGTGTCGAACGGTCCGGATTAAACGATATCTTTAACTAGTTATAACTCGTAAACAAAACCTCAAACGCAAAATCGTTACTCTTGATTTTCGTCTTAGAATGTCTCAGGGAGTTACTCTTTCAATTTAAGCCCAGGGCTGTTCGAACACCCTGTATATTCAAAATTATAAATATTTGACCCTTTAATTACATCTGACATTTAGACGTATTTTTAGCTTTCAAGTAGATATTAAGTTACTAGCAAACAATTATAGTCACGAATATCTATAATTTCAAGCTGCTATAGTCACGAATACCTACAGTCCCGAATACTTCCACAAATAGTCACGAATACCTGCAATGTACCAACTATCATCCAGTAACAAATATTTATAACTCCAAACGGCTACAGTTATTGATACCTATAGCTCAAATTACCAATAGTCACCGATACTTATGATTCTGATATTCATGCAACAGATGTAATTCGATTTCAGGATAATTGAAAAATAATCATACAAAAAACTTCTGAACTATGTTCAGCGTTCCAATTTTGGAACACTCTGTAGGGACAACGTCGAGGCTACCAGAATACCAAGAAAAGGGAAACCCAGAAACAGTTTTCACGAGTGAGACAAGAATTGGACAAGTAGCCGTTTTCCACGAAGATCCGCGTCAGCAGCTTCCAGTTGAGAGTTTATAAACGACCCTGTTCACGTGAAAAGGCGGAAGGAGCGAGGAACAGGAACAGGATGAATTCAGCTCCGTTTAATCAGCTTTAACGAAACTAATGACCAATGACATGAACGAATTCTAAGTACGGAGGAAACCTGAGAGTCCCTTTAACTTTGATGAAAGCACTCTGAGAATTACCATAATCGTATTTAATTAAAATAACACGGATATCCGCTAACTCATTAACTCTACCAACCACCATTTATGACGTTTTGTTTTTTAACTTATTTCTTTGGTTCATTTGCCACTGTGAATCAGTTTCACATTACTCGTCTTAATTAATTAAGGCTAATTATAATATTTATAATTATATTATATATAATATAATTAATACAAATTACATTATTTAAAATTAATACTATTTATTTTATATATTATAACACAAATTATAATATATGTAATTATAATTATAACAAATATATGATACATGTAATTATAATTATAACAAATATATGATACATGTAATTATAATTATAACAAATATATGATACATGTAATTATAATTATAACAAATATATGATACATGTAATTATAATTATAACAAATATATGATACATGTAATTATAATTATAACAAATATATGATACATGTAATTATAATTATAACAAATATATGATACATGTAATTATAATTATAACAAATATATGATACATGTAATTATAATTATAACAAATATATGATACATGTAATTATAATTATAACAAATATATGATATATGTAATTATAATTATAACAAATATATAATATATGTAATTATAATTATAACAAACAATATATTATATATTATATTATAAGGTTAATTAATTACACTGTTAAAATTCTTGTAAAAAAAAAACACCGAAATGTGTTGCATCGCGACAAGTAATCGAGTTTGCCACGTTATCAGTGTTTCACGTTCACACGCATCCTTACACGTGTATCAATTTCTTCATTTGCAATCCAGAAGGACGTGGATCGACGCCTCAGACATCTTAACATCCTATTTTCAATTATTTTCAGAATTAGTTGTCATTTAAATATCACAAAATATTTAAAAACTTATTACGTAGTAATATCTATAGATACGATTTTATTCGACTAAAAATTATGAATTTTAAATTAATTACACAAACAGGTGAGGATTGTATTTTAATGGTTAAATAAGTGAAAATATTTATTTACATGAAATATAAAAATTTAACATTAATTAAGGATTCCATACAGATTATTCTAAAAAATGAGACAACCTTTTCTTTTACGTTTCTTGTGTTCCGGAATAATTTTGCAAATAATTTCTACATATTACCGTAGAAACAATAAAACAGTTGAAATGATTCGTTGTTTAAAATTATTCTCTTTAATCCTGGTTTCAAATCAAATTTGTTGTAACATGTTGATTCTTTGGGATCGATCTTGAACACGATACCGTGATAATACGGTTATTCTTGACTTCAGCGTGGAAGAGGTCCGTTTTCCTAAAGTTTCTTCCGTAATATCACCCAAAATCCTCCGAGGGAGCTACAAAGATGGCTGCAAAGCTTCTAGATGGGAAATTCGATACGATAAAATTGCTGTTATCCCAGGATCCATTAACAGAACGTCTCGATATCAAAACATTTCATCGCTCGAAAGCTTTTTCTGGTATTTTCCTTGTCTATGTCTTGTCTCGAGATAAAAGAATGTCGCGTCGCGTGGGTTGGATTAAAGTGTAATACGATGTTGCAAAACAAAGTTTTTCTTACTATCTTAAACAACATTATCTTGTTATTCAAAACGATATATGCTTCACAGTTTAAATAACTTGATATCTTAACCAAGAAGTGAAATTAAATTAAGAAATATGATACGTTTTAATTACCTGAAGAACAGAGTAAAATATTGTTCAATGCGTAAAAAATTAATACATAAAATAAATTTCTGGATATAACTTCGACATTTTCCGCATCAAATAAATTACTATGTTTAAATACTATTTTTTATTAAGGTAGAGGAACTATTAAACGAATCTGGACAGGGTATAGTAGAAATGCGATATTTATATAAATAAAATTTAGTGCTACCTGAAAGTTTCATTTTATTTGCCTAAATATTAACTTCATTTGCACTAAGTTAAAATTTATTTGCCCAGAATTTAATTTCATTTACCCTGAGTTAAAATTTATCTGGCCACAGTTTAATTTTGTTCGCCTAAAGATTAACATTATTTGCCCTAAGTTTAAATTTATTTGCCCAGAGTTTAATTTCATTTACCTAAATAATAACTTTATTTGTCCTAAGTTTAAATTGATTTGCCCAGAGTTTAATTTTAATTGCCTAAAGATTAATTTTATTTTCCCTGAGTTAAAATTTATTTGCCTAAAAATTAACTTCATTTGCCCTAAGTTAAAATTTATTTGCCCAGAATTTAATTTCATTTACCTAAAGAATAACTTTATTTGTCCTAAAGATTAACATTATTTGCCCTAAGTTTAAATTTATTTGCCCAGCGTTTAATTTTATTTGCCCAAAGTTTAATTTTATTTGTCCTAAATTTAATTTTATTCGCCTAAAGATTCACATTATTTGCCCTAAGTTAAAATTTATTTGCCCACAGTTGAATTTCATTTGCCAAAAAGTTTAACTTAACGTGACAACACTGTTAGATGGACTTTGGCCGAACGCGAAAACTTGTCGCGTGCAACGGGCTTTATTCAGTCACGGCTGACCTTGCACGGATCAAACTACTAGCCCGAAGGATCCTCGCTTTTTCTCCTCTTTTCCGTCAGAACCTGCGGAGGAGTACAGTCACCTCTCTCGCGAAACGACGTCGCGCACAGCTCGTGTGCATGACATGCCGCATTGCTTGCGTCATCAAGGGGCAAGCTTTTTCTCTTGTTTTGACATTTGCCATCGGCAAACAAGCGGCCGCGTGACGCGATTCATTGATAATTGAACGGCCATTCGATCGACTGTGCCCCCTGTAGAGCGTCACACGAACGCCGCACACAACCTCCTCCTGTCTCTTCTTCTGTTCGCCGTTCTATTTTGTCGAGCAGATCGAACCCTCCTTTGTCCCCGGATCAAAGCAGCGTTCGGCGAACGAGGGAAACCGACGGATAATTTTGTTGACGCGTATTTCAGCGGCCAGAAAATCAATTTTGTCGCGTTACAAACGTTCCACGAAGCACGAGCGAACGCAGACGGGTCGCGATTATTGAGTGCGAGTTCAAATAGTAGGGGTTTGCATTGGATTCAGCGCTATTGGAGATTATAGGTTAAAAAGGAAGAAATAAAGACAACTGTGGCTGTCGTGGAAGAGAAGGAAAAGAAGTGGGAAGGAGTGTTTCATCTGGGACATGCTAGAGGACTCATCAGTAAGGCTACCTAGCAGGTCTCTACTTTCTTTTGTAACATACGTTTACTGTGTTGGAACAATTAAATAATATAAAACCGGGGGTACAATAAACCATAACGTACAAAAGTATAACAGATATAATTACTATCTTAAAGGATTGCTATAATGTAAATTTTTCTTTAGTCTCTATTTTCTTTACCCGTTTCTAAACAAAAATTTGCTTCAGCATTTATACTTTAACAGCTAGAAATCATAAAAGGAATATAAAATTTCCAGACCTTTCAACTACAAGAAATAATTTCAGGGCAAAATAATTCAGAAACTATTATCTGGTTGCTCGAAAACTTTTTCGAGCCAACTGCAAAATATTTTACTGAAATTGTTCGAGTAGCCTTTGCTCTACACAAAAATTCGTCTAGCAAAAAGAAAGCCTGTTTTCCTAACGGATAGCGAATAAAAAGCCCCGATCGTGCAACAGTCGGTATATACCCAATTGGTGTATACCCAATATTGGGAATGGGGTTTAATATTGCTAAATGAAATGAACTCTTATTTGTGAAATAATACTTTGACACTTTGTTATTACTTCTATTGAACCGTAGAGGTAGAATAAAGTGACTGTTCGCAGGAGTATAACAGATCAATTTTTGTGTAACACAAAATCTGTATAATTCACTATTGGGAATGGGGTTTTATATTGCTGAATGAAATGAATTCTTATTTGTGAAATAATACTTTGACACTTTGTTATTACTTCTATTGAACCGTAGAGGTAGAATAAAGTGACTGTTCTGTTTAAATTAATTCACTATTGGGAATGGGGTTTTATATTGCTGAATGAAATGAACTCTTATTTGTGAAATAATACTTTGATAATTTATTAATACTTTTATATAGCACGAGGAAGGGCAATTTTTGACCGCACCTAACGAGTTTTGTCACAAGACTAGCAGAACGCAGTGGTCGAAATTCTTACAACCCCGTTCGGGTCCTTCAACCCCATTGTTCTGTTTCTCGATGTTTTCGAACTTTCTAAAATTCCAGATGTGGCTTATTATTCTTGGAAGAAGCCCTTGAGAAAGTACGAGTTAAGAGAAAGCTGGTTTATGGTTAATTTTTGCTTCGTAGTATTTCTGTATTCAATTTCCAACACCCAACATCCAGCAATCTAGTGTTAAATTCAAATGACGAGTGTGACTTCGCCCAAGTAAGCAGATGACGAGTCTCGCTCGTCAGATGCACTCAAAGGGTTAATTTCGAAGAGAAACTGGCTAAAACGACACAATCGTTTCCAATTTTCCGAAAGCTTCTCCTCTAAGCAAACGAACAAAGAATCGGCCAGAAATTGCATACCATCGGTCAGATCCTGTCCACTCTTGCAATCCATTTTATTGCCAGCCGATACATCATGCAGAAAGCAGAAGCAACGAAGAGAAAGGGGGGAGGGAGGGGAAATATGCTGGTGGTCCTCGAGATGGATGAGCTTCTCCCCTTTCGAGCGCTCGCGAGCTGCTCGCAACAGCAAACAATCCTTTGGTTACATAAACGGGAGCCGAAAGAAGCAACGGGGGTGGGAGGGGCGAGATAAGGTAATATTCCAATCAACTCGACTCCACTCGTGAAATATTATGCAAGCGACTTTGTTTGGGGATGAACGAGCCCGAAAAAATCTGAGAAAAGCCGCGCACTAACGCGAGACCTATTGTTCCCTTCACATCAGACTTAAATGTTTCACTGGTACCTCGAAATGTTTCTTCATTCCTCGAAGCTGGTTCTCATTCAGAATCTCGAGTTTTTTCTTCACCCTTCGTTCGATGTTCATGTTTCCGTTTTTTAATTGAACATTCGATGGTTCAAATATTTGGAAGTCGAAATTACTTCACTTAGAGGTTAATTGAAAATATTCCACAGTAATTTATATTATATTATTGCGTTACTCTGTGATGTTTATGTTCAGAATATTCCTTATCTTTTCATTTTTTAAATGGGAATTCGATGGTTCAAATATTTGGAAGCCTGAGTTACTTCACTTAGGGGTTAATTGAAAATATTATTTTATAATATTTCATAGTAGTTTACATTATATTATTGTGTTGATTGATAATATTTATGTTCAGAATATTCCTTAGCTTTTCATTTTTTAAATGGGAATTCGATGGTTCAAATATTTGGAAGCCTGGGTTACTTCACTTAAAGGTTAATTGAAAATATTATTTTATAATATTTCATAGTAGTTTACATTATATTATTGTGTTGATTGATGATATTTATGTTTAGAATATTCCTTGTCTTTTCATTTTTTAAATGGGAATTCGATAGTTCAAATATTTTGAAGCCTGAGTTATTTTATTTAAAGGTTAACTGAAAATATT
This sequence comes from Tetrapedia diversipes, assembly GCA_033822845.1. Lineage (NCBI taxonomy): Eukaryota > Metazoa > Arthropoda > Insecta > Hymenoptera > Apidae > Tetrapedia > Tetrapedia diversipes. The sequence goes on from JAOPTO010001027.1 coordinate 216,972, forward strand.
ATTTTAAAATATTCCATAGTAATTTACATTATATTATTGTGTTGATTGATGGTATTTATGTTTACAATATACCTTGTATTTCCATTTTTTAACTGGAAATTCAACAGTCCAAATATTTGGAAGTCGGAGTTATTTCACTTAAAGGTTAACTGAAAACATTATTTTAGAATATTGCATAGTGGTTTATGTTATATTATTGTGTTACTCTGTGATGTTTATGTTTAAAATATTCCTTGTCTTTTCATTTTTTAACTGGAAATTCGATAGTCTAAATATTTGAAATTCGAAGCTATTTCATTTAATAGTTCCTAAGAAACTCCTCGTATCAAATACATCGATAAGCTTTTCATAAGCATTCTAACAATTTCTAACAATTTTATACGATTAGATGTAAGAATGGGAACGGAGAAAAATTAATTATACGTTAATTATTATTTGTTACGATTACTATCTCTCTTTTCTGTGATCAAAAATGTAAAAGAATCGATTACAATAATAAGACAAATGATACGAAATAACAAATCTATAAATCACCAGCTTTCTTCAATGTTTACAGGTTTATTTTGTAAAAAACATAAATTTTTATATGCACCATGATTATTTTAGATCCACGACCATTGGTCAACATCATTTTTAATTACCTTGCATTTATTTTTACCTCGAAAAAAGAACAATAAGAATAAATCAATATAATTTCATGACAAATATTAATGTCAATCGAGAGAGAATAAAGCTTTAATTTGCAAAAGTATTTATAAACTATTAAGTTAATTATTATTAACAATTTGTTGGTATCATAAGTTTACAAAAAAACGGTGAACAAATAATGAATAAGAGGGTTTTATCGTTGAAAAATCACTGTCTATGATTTCGACAGCGATCGATGGCGATCCAGCGATCAGTCGGGAGTGGGGGGGGCATTCGGGCTATATAAGGAGCGCCGGAGCGAGAGTTCTCTCATTTGCCACTCGATCCTCGGGTCGGAAACATCGATGTTTCCATTTCCGATATTTTTCAAGGTGACCAGTGTGGTCTTGGGGGACCAACTGGCACCTATAAAATTCAAAATTAATTTTTCTGTCAAATACGGAATTTCGATGGTCTTATGTTTCTTTCACAACTCTTCGTTGAATTCTCTCTTTCTCTCTCTACAATTCTCATCGATGGGTTGTCTCTTCTTGCTTTTCATCGTTGGTTTATCTATTCTTATATCTCATCGTTGGTTTATCTATTCTTATTTCTCATCAATGGGTTGCCTCTTCTTATTTTTTTCATCGATGGTTTATCTATTCCTATTTCTCATCGTTGGATCGTATTTCCAATCGCTCTATATTATTTTGCATTGTATAATAACTAATTTGTATAACATTATTTTTCCTCTTCCCCTTTAGACTGAATTTTAGGAAGCAGCACTTGGTCTTGAACGGAATTCTACCAAGGACAACAAGGGATGCGAGCGTTCTAGTTATAAGTAGTATTAAGTAACTTTAAATAGTATTAAGTAGTTGTAACTAAATTTAAGTAACCCTAACGTTTCCCTTCTTCCTTTTCCTCTTCCTTTTACATTGATTCACAGGTAAACAAGATAGAAGAATTCAACATACACCAAGGACGACGAGGGATGCGAGCGTTCTAGTTTTAAGTAGTATTAAGTAGTTGTAACTAAATATAAGTAACCCCAACGTTTTCCCTTCTTCCTTTTCCTCTTCCTTTACATCGATTCACAGGTAAACAAGATAGAAGAATTCAACATACACCAAGGACAACGAGGGATGCGAGCGTTCTAGTTATAAGTAGTATTAAGTAACTTTAAATAGTATTAAGTAGTTGTAACTAAATATAACCCCAACGTTTTCCCTTCTTCCTTTTCTTCTTCCTTTACATTGATTCACAGGTAAACAAGATAGAAGAATTCAACATACATCAAGGACAACGAGGGATGCGAGCGTTCTAGTTATAAGTAGTTTTAACTAAATTTAAGTAACCTTAAGATAGTTTATAAGTATGTAACATGTATTGTGCACGGTTTTCGCACAAGGTTACTTTCTTCAGTTTAAAGCAATAAAATAAAATCACTTTCCCTTCCGTTCAGTTAAAAGAACAATTAATGTTCTCGCGTTCACAGATCCGCAATCGTTTGGTGTCGTCGAGTTTTACGTGGCGCACTCGTTCGTCGTCGCGCGACATGTGCTTAATGATTCCGTGCCGTCGTAAGACGCACTCACGAGCCGCTTCAACCTCGGCCGAGTCACGATCGTCCATGTTTGCGCAGCGGTCGTTGGAGCGGCGTTACGCCGATGCGGTCCCCGGTGTCCGGCCGGGGAACTGCAACCCTGGTCGAACGGAGCCATCGTTGTTCCCGACCAGGGTTTGGTCCTGCAGGTGGACGGGTCTCAGCGCCATGCGCTGGGGACCACGGCATGCTCCTTCCACTGGTCGCTGTGGTGGGGCGCGCCACCCGTTGGCGCGTTCCTGCTTCCGTTAGTCGGCAGGGGTGGACTGTCGGATCCGTCTGCAGGACCATGCTCGAACCCTGACCGGGCCCCGTGGACTTCTGCGGCGTGGCATCGCCCCAGCGACTCGCGTAAGTCGCGACATGAACGTCATGCTTCGGTCGAGGACGGAGGACTCGCGAGTGCGCATTCAGCACGGAATCATTAAGTGGATGGGAGTGCGCTGCGGACTGCTCGACGATGTTTGGCCACCGATTGCGGATTCGTTAGCTTCGGCCGCGATCGCGACCTTTTTCTTGCTCGCGTTTTTTATATCATGTTTCCCCACACTTTTGTATCTATCGCTGAGATAGAGTTTAGCGTTGCGAAAATAAAGTTTAGTTTTCCGAACCGAATTCCCTTTTGCGAGACACATGTAATAAAGTGTTTGTTAGCTTCACTTTCTTAACTTTGCTCTAAGCTGAACAAGCGTAGCTTTGACATGCGAAACCTATCGGTAGGGTTAAGTACCATTGTAATGTGACGATCGTACTAGTATGTAAGTCCGAAATTCACTCTAAATTTTATCTTCTCTATTGTTCGTTCATTTTCGAAACGTTAGAGTGAATTTCGGACGGGTCTCTGTGCGTGGTCACCTCCTCGCGGTGAGACCTGGTAATTGGTATCGTCTTCTGAAAGTTAAAACTTCGGAAAACGATACCAAGCTAAGAACCACGCGTTAGATTTATAGTAATTTTAAGTAGTCTTAACTGATGTATTTATGGAAAAGTTTAATAAAGATTTTTATGCAAGATAAAGTTTGAAGGGATTTAAAGAAAGCAACTATTTTTCCTAAAATAGATAATAATTCTTTCTCTTTCTCTCTATAATAATTCTCCCTATAATAATAATCTTTCTATAATAATTCTCTCATAGATAATGATTCTCTCTCTCTCTCTCTCTCTCTCTCTGTCTCTCTCTCTTCAATTCCCATCGATGGGTTGTCTCTTCTTACTTTTCATCGTTGGTTTGTCTATTCTTATTTCTCAACAATGGATCGTATTTCCAATCACTCTATATTATTAATAACTAATTTGTATAACATTACTTTTTCTCTTCCTTTAGACTGAACTTTAGGAAACAGCACTTGGACTTCAATGGAATTCTACATACACCAAGAACAACGAGGGATGCGAGCGTTCTAGTTATAAGTAACATTAAATAGTTTTAAGTAGTATGAAGTAGTTCTAAGTAAATAAAAGTAACCCTAACGTTCAGTTTTTTAAGTGGCTTCCTTTTAGTATGATAACCCCAATGAAAGTTACCCCTCGTTTTCTCTTAAATGTATTATTTACACATTCGTAGCTTCGTACTTTCAATTCAGAACTACCTTTCCACATGCACAATAAAATCCTAATTTCCAAGCATTCCCCAATAAAACAGAAAATAGCAGACATCGATACTTTCAGATCTCTGACAATCTATTCCAGGAACTCCTTGATTAAACAATTACAATTCATTTGAATTCCAATATTCAATATTATTTACACACTCGTAGCTTCGTACTTTCACAAAATGCACAACTCAGAACTATTTTTCTACAGTCACAATAAAATCTTAATTTCCAAGCACTCCCCAATAAAACAGAAGGTAGCAGACATCGATACATTCAGACCTTTGGTAATCTATTCCAGAAACTCCTTAATTAAACAACTACAATTGATTTTAATCCTAATATTCAATATTATTTACACACTCGTAGCTTCGTACTTTCACAAAATGCACAACTCAGAACTACCTTTCCACATGCACAATAAAATCCTAATTTCCAAGCATTCCCCAATAAAACAGAAAATAGCAGACATCGATACTTTCAGATCTCTGACAATCTATTCCAGGAACTCCTTGATTAAACAATTACAATTCATTTGAATTCCAATATTCAATATTATTTACACACTCGTAGCTTCGTACTTTCACAAAATGCACAACTCAGAACTATTTTTCTACAGTCACAATAAAATCTTAATTTCCAAGCACTCCCCAATAAAACAGAAGGTAGCAGACATCGATACATTCAGACCTTTGGTAATCTATTCCAGAAACTCCTTAATTAAACAACTACAATTGATTTTAATCCTAATATTCAATATTATTTACACACTCGTAGCTTCGTACTTTCACAAAATGCACAACTCAGAACTACTTTTCTACGGTCACAATAAAATCATTAATTTCCAAGCATTCCACAAAAAAACAGAAGGTAGCAGACATCGATACTTTCAGATCTCTGGCAATCTGTTTCCTTTATTAAGCAACCACGGTTCGTTCGAATTGCCGTTTTCAATATTTACGTAATCATAACGTAATCACGTTCAATTGCATGACGCGCCTAAAATAAATTGTGTCGGTTCACGGTCGGGAATCGCGAAGCTCGTTTCGCCGCGACTTACTTTTCCCGGTCACGCCACAGGTGTAGATAAAAATAATTCGTGCTCTGAGCTTAATTCACCGTGAACTGATAAAAAGAGAGAAAGAAGGAAGGAAAATAAGAACTCCCGTTAACCGACTTATCCGTTTTTACGCTGCGCACGTTAGCGATAGCCAACGTTGCTCCGTCGGCCGTGGATACCTGTGGCTCACGAGCCGCTTCCGGTTCTCGAACGCGATAACCTTCGTGAAACAAACCCCAGAGATCTCCATCGAGTCGAGTCGAGCATGAAACGGTTTTCTTCGTTCGTTTTGGAAAAAGTTTTGTGTGCACCGGTTTCTTTTTTGATTATCTCTTTGGGGAACCGTGGAATTAAAAATGTCCCATCCCTTTGATGCACGATAATGCATGACGGGACATTTTTAGACCCACCTCGAAATATTGCAATAGCTGCAAAAAATTGTGTCGAGAACCTCTGTAATAAACACGTTAATAAATTTGGAATCTTTGTGTGAAAATTTTGAAAAAATTGTGTCGACTTACACACAGTTCATCGAAATCGAAGGAAAGTTTACGTGAAATTGAAGGAAGTTTAATTGGGAGTTTAATTGTGGTAATAGAAATCAGCGTTTTGGCTGAGGTCATTTCGATATTTCTTACACATTTTTGTGTATCACGTAGATTTAGTGTTCTTTTGCAGATTTAAACATTCTATTATTACATGAACCTCTGTAATAAACACGTTAATAAATTTGGAAAAAATTGTGTCGACTTACATACTTCATCGAAATCGAAGGAAAGTTTATGTGAAATTCAAGGAAGTTTAATTGGGAGTTTAATTATGGTAATAGAAATCAGCGTTTTGGCTGAGGTCATTTCGATATTTCTTACACATTTTTGTGTATTGCGTAGATTTCGTGTTCTTTTGCAGATTTAAACATTCCATGATTACATGAACCTCTGTATTAAACACGTTAATAAATTTGGAATCTTTGTGTGAAAATTTTGGAAAAATTGTGTCGACTTACATACTTCATCGAAATCGAAGGAAAGCTTATGTGAAATTGAAGGGAGTTTAATTGGAAGTTTCTTTAGAATTTTTAAATACACAATGCTTTTGTATTTTACAGCACTATGGGGTAAGAAATTAAATGAAAATCCTAATTTTTCTAATAATACTGATTAATACTGAAAGAAACTAATCCAAGAAGCTTTACAAAACAATAGGAGGAACATTCTCGTTAAACTACGCTTCCCCTCGCCGTTTTCTCATAAATTAACTTCTGCCCACCTGGTTCTCGTTAACCGCCTCCTTTCAGTTTCAATTACAGAATTGCAACAGCGAAAAGAACAAAAATTGAACAAATTAGCGTAATTTCGAGGAAAATAAAGCCCAGAAAAGGGAAGATGATCAAACCACCCACAGGTTTCGAGTTGGAACATCAAACACGATGCTAAACGTAACAGAAAATTACACATAAACGCCCACGCAGGATGCCGAAACGCGTGGTACGTGAAAACAATCGTGTTTTACTTTATTGCTAATTAATTAAGTAAATCTCGGAAATCCATGTCGAAAAAGTTGGAAATGTAGTTTTTATTTATAATGTTTTTCATTTGATTTTGAAGCAAGCACTATGAACTCTGGTATTTAGCTTTTTGGTTAGAAATAAAGAAATACGTGTTTCAACGTTTTCGGAAAATCAACCCCCAAAGGCATAAAATAAGGGATGAAAGTTTGTTTGAAAATTCACCAATTTTGAAGCAAGCAATATGAACACTGGTATTTAGCTTTTCGGTTAGAAATAAAGAAATACGTGTTTCAACGTTATTAGATAATAAATCCCCAAGGGGATAAAATAAGGGATGAAAGTTTGTTTGAAAATCCACAAATTTTGAAGCAAGCACTATGAACACTGGTATTTAGCTACTTGCTTAGAAATAAAGAAATACGTGTTTCAACGTTTTCGGAAAATCAACCCCCAAGGGGATAAAATAAGGGATGAAAGTTTGTTTGAAAATCCACAAATTTTGAAGCAAGCACTATGAACACTGGTATTTAGCTTTTTGCTTAGAAATAAAGAAATACGTGTTTCAACGTTTTCGGAAAATCAACCCCCAAGGGATAAAATAAGGGATGAAAGTTTGTTTGAAAATCCACCAATTTTGAAGCAATCACTATAAAAAAAAGAAAAGAAGCGGGCAGCAGCTAGCGATCTATATTTCTCGTTGCATCGATTATTGAATTGAAAACTCATTTCATAACTAGAATTTTATAGCTTAAAATAACGCCGATATTACTACAACTGAAGTATCCAGAAAAGAAAACAGCAACGACGTTTAACGTTCAACCGTCCTCTTGAAACTTGCCCGGCAAAAGTAGAATCATTCATCGAACAATTAAATAACCACCGCTAGAGAACACGATCGATAACCATTTTTTAATCGAAACAATTAATTACCATACGCGCGCAGCTACAGCTTGAAAAAAGGAAAACGACTACGAAGTACAGGCTGTTTCATTGGAAACCCGTTATTTTTTCATCGATCACTCACGAAGCTTCAATTGCCCGTCGGTTTCAATCGAATTCATGCACGCCAACCAGAAATAACACGCTCCTTCCATCGATGACGAAGAACGAATCGAGGAACGATCGATCGCGAACCCTTTCGCTGCGCGGCAGAATCTCGTCGGGCATCGAAATAAACGAAACGGTTTGATAGCGTTGGACAAACACGGATATTCTTCGTCCTATTTCGCCTTCCCGACGTGAAACACGGAAAAATATCGCGCGACGATTGCAAACTTTCAGCAGAGAGAACCGCGGAATTTGTTTCACGCTTTCTGCCCATAAATTACATATCGGTTCCGTGTTTATTTGGAAATTTAAATAACCAAGGATTAAATAACCGGGATAAAAAAATGTTTCACAGTAAAACGAGAGGGAATACGTTGATTAAAATACGTGAAAGATATCAAACGCTTTTCTGAGGTTATCAATCGCTATGAAGGTTCGCTGTGAATTTTACCATTTCAACAAATCGTTGAAAAATAAATTGTTTCTCGTGCGATCAAACAGCGCAATAAAATAATGAAACGGTGGATTCGTCTACGGCTGGATTTGAATTTTATAGCAGTTGGCATAAATTTGGGACGAAAAGACATTATAAAATAGAGTACCACGGTTTATGAATATTATATACACATCTATTCATATTATTAAACAACGTGTTCCCGACCGGCTCACTCACTTTGCAGGTGATGCATCATTAATGAATCGAACACAATGATTTCCTTCGAGTAATTAATAGTTTAATATCTTTTTACAGTGACTGTGAAGGCAGAAAGGGTTTGACTGCAAAGGTAGAAAGAGTTTGACTGTAAAGGTAGAAAGAATTTGACTGTGAAGGCAGAAAGAATTTGACTGTGAAGGCAGAAAGGGTTTGACTGTAAAGGTAGAAAGAATTTAACTGTGAAGGCAGAAAGAATTTGACAGTGAAGGCAAAAAGGGTTTAATTGTGAAGGTAGAAAGGGTTTGACAGTGAGGGCAGAAAGGGTTTGACTGCAAAGGCAGAAAGAGTTTGACTGTGAAGGTAGAAAAGGTTTGACGATGAAGGCAGAAAGGGTTTGACTGTGAAGGTAGAAAGAATTTGACTGTGAAGGCAGAAAGAATTTGACTATGAAGGCAGAAAGAATTTGACTATGAAGGCAGAAAAAATTTCACTGTGAAGGCAGAAAGAATTTGACTGTGAAGGCAGAAAGGGTTTGACTGTGAAGGCAGAAAAAATTTGACTGTGAAGGCAGAAAGAATTTGACTGTGAAGGCAAAAAGGGTTTGACTGTGAAGGCAGAAAGAGGGTGATTCTGAAGGAAGTAAGAACCGTCGTAGTTGCTAAGTTGAAAAATCGTTTAAGTTGTTACTATTAAAGTATTTTAAATACATATATTAATATTCTAAGCACTTCACTTTATTATATTCACACCTGAGTCCTATCATCTCTCTCTACTAAATAAAAGTAAAGTAGAATTTCCTATAA